>CM032630.1:12338498-12803301 GCA_019097785.1 Fraxinus excelsior
TTTTAAGATAATCAATTTTAACTGTGCTAAAAAAGATCAATTTTAGAAAGAATTGGTGAGATGTTTGGTAAACTTTTCTTTCATAATTGTTGCATATCTCAAAATCAATATTTAAGCATTTGGCAAACAAAAGTATTTTTTTCCATGCGTGTATATACAATTACTAAGTTGGCCATTCATTATAATTTATAATAAGGTGTATTTTTTTATTTTTCTTTTTGTACTACATGAATAAAATCTATTCATATTTGAAACTTTGATCTTAGGAGTCAATGGTTCACATATGCTTGCAATAAGCTATTCAACTCTATAAGATGGAACATGAAGGCTTTCCTCAATTTTGGAAAACAAAAATAGACTAGCATGCTTTCATTGTTGAAATGTGCACATTGAGTTGAAACTTAGAATTTCGATTACAATTTGTTGTTAGGAATGGGGAATTAAAGTTAAGAAATTACATAAGAAGATAGGGACAAAAGATTGCATAACATGGAGAGATCGATGGGTATTACCTTGAAGAAGAATCATGAGGGACTCTAGTCGAAAGAATGAAGAATCCTGCAATTAAGAGAGAGAAATATTTTGAACGGGCTTTAGGTAATTAGGAGAGAGAAATTTACGCAAGTCCGAAACACGGACCTTTCACGTTCCAAGGGATGTTAAATCGACATCTTTATTGAAAAAGTTGAAAAGCAGAATTCAAGAAGCTACTCATTTGCTATTTCTCAGATTGTGCTATCAGTTGCTACAGTTTCTTCAATATGCAGTTATTTTTAAGTTTACCAATCAACTTTGTTTATTTGACAAGTAGAAGTAGGGGCTCTAAAAGAAATCCCTAAAGGAGCCTTTGGCAATGTCAACCGGCACTTCAACCACTAAAATATCAACTATGCATATTTCTTTTTGTCGTTTGATGTATTGTTACATCTGCTGTAAGATTCAATGAAACAAAACCCATTACAACCACATCAAGCCATGTTACATCGCATGTCCTGTCAGCCTGTTCCATCTTCTCTTGCTTGATTCTTCTTTCAAGTCTAAGCTAGTGGCCTCACACTGACCCAATGAAAGGAGAGAAGCCACGTACTCAGAATGAGACATTACTTACGCAATGTCAACCAGCACTTTTACCACTAATAAAATATCAACTATTTATAGATTTCTCAATGGTGCTGAAATCTCTCACTAAATTAGAAAGATAAACCTCTCCCTCTTCTGTAATATTGTGTTAAGATCATCTCTCTCTTGCAAATAAACGCCTCTTTAGGTCAACACAAGGCCTGTTTCAACCATATAATCCATTTTTAGGTGAACATCCCATTTCTCATTTTCCAGTTCAACTATGACCATGTTCACATGTTTCCATTTCCATTGAACTCACCTTATGGAGCTTTTATCATTCATGGTCCAATCCTCAGTACCATAAAGCATAATTGGTCTGTAGAACTTGACTTTATAGATATCTCCCAGGAGGTTAAAGCTCCTGTGCATTACATCCTTTTCAAACAATCCATCTCTATTAATGATTAAATCTAAATACCAGAAAATTAATTTTGAAAAATTATAATCTAGAGTGGCTCCGAACTCTGTATTATGACTATGATTTCTCTCCACCGTCATCAACTAAACAATGTTATCAATGAGTTATATGTACCAAAAGCATGATCAACTCATACAATATCATCAAGGAATAGCATATGCAAGATACACCATCTTGGATGTCTTATAAGCTCATTCATGATGAGAAAAAAATTGAAAATCTTAAAGTAAAGAAATAAGGAAACGCCAAAACTCAGAAACTACAACTGAAAAGAACAATGAATGCAGCTCAAGCACTTTTAGTTCTTTCAAAGTAAATATGCAAACAAAAAAAGAACTGTAGTGTTTCAGTATCACCTTGTCGAAACTTTTCTAATCACAAATAATTAATGCTTTCATAAAAAATAAAAAAATATCACAAGCTGAGTAAAATTTAGCCAAATGAAAAATCGTGAGTTCAATTGCGAGAATATGGGAGAAAAATAGAGATTATACCAAAACCAATTCATTAATTCAAACACAAGGTCCTTTCTGACATCATTTCACACCTAAAATAAGTAGAGTATTGAATAATATCCAAAGACCACAAAAACAATCGGTCTGAGGAACTATCTTCATATCGTTAACTAGAAAAACTAGTTAACCGACTCGTTTACGTCTTGAGATTTTAAAAATTCCTCGACTCTAAAATTAAATGCCGACCAGACAACAAATTAGAGACGATAAACAACAAATATAATAGAAGAAACATGAAATGCCCAAAAATTTGGCATCAAGAACATGTATTTATCGACTTCCCAAGAAAAAGAAGCTCTCAGTGTAAAGCCTTAGCCAAGTCCATTCTCCAGAAATCAGATGGTCCATTCTTTTGATGCACTTGTTATCCACGTCATAACAATCAAGACTCTCTTGCTTTGCGTCCATCATTATTTTCCCATCCCGGAATTCTAATGGAATAATGAACTTGAGCAGGTCATTGCTATATCCATTTAAATCAATACTATATTCCCGAACCCATTTCTGATTGTCATAATCTTTCATCACCCATATATCCATAGTAAATGGTCGAGTTGCATTGTCCACTAAGCACAGATCCCCCCCTAATTCCACCAAGGACCACACTCCATGCGGATCAAAACAACCCTCAGGTGGTAAAACAGTTCCAAACTCCTCCTTCTCAAGATCAAATGAAATTATAGCATCGTCACTCGGATGAGTGTAATCATCCCAAAACATCCAATAGAACATATTGTTCACTAAAACACCCCACCCACGAACCATGAAGGGACAATTGGCCTCCACCACCTTCCACTCGCAATCCTTCCCGTCGCCCAACCTCAACACCTCACACCCTATGTAATTATCCACATGTATATCCAAGCTCTTATCAAACAAATGCACCAAAACATACTCATCCCTCTCCTTCACGTAACCCATCCCGGCATTCACCTCCCCAGAGGTACAACAACTAGCCTCCGGCAATTTCACCATTTCTTGGGTACTAGGATTGCAAACATAAAACCCATTTTCACTCACAAAGCAAATTATATCCCACTTGGAAGGCAACATCTCAATGTACTTCGCATCATCATTCAAATACAAAGAGAATTCGAGATTCTTAGAAGACCCATCAAAATTAAAAGAACAAACATCAATTCTTGTGCATTTCTTCATGTGGGCTTCTTGTAAAACCGGTGTCTTTTTGAGTAAAAGCAGATTAGGGTTGTTTAAAGAGAAGGTTCTGCGCGTGGAAACAAAGTATGGGTTGGTGATTGTTTCAAGCCATTGCTTTGAAACGCACTTGAACTTACCCAGAGATTTTACTGGGAGCCTCGAGAGGATGCTCGCGATCAGATCTGGAGGGAATGTGGGGTCCATCATAGCAAAAGCATCCTCCGAAACGGCATCGTTTTGGTAGGGTGATGGTGGTGGAGACGATGAAAGTGGTAGTGATGGTGTCACGCTAGATGGCTTTTTCTTCAACATTTTTTTTCAGTTTGTTGGTTTCAGATAGAGAGGGAGGTTAGAGCGAGAAAGAAACTTAAAGCATTGAGAAATTGGGGGAGTGACCAGTCTGCCGTTGCTGTTTTTGCTTTTCTTGATTCCTGTCTCCGAATATTAGGTATACGTATTCGAGTAAGGGAAACGCGTTTTCTTCTTTTCAGGGCGAAGTGCAAATGTCATCCCTAACCTTTTACCAAAGTTGCTACATGTCCCTAAATATTTTTCATCTAGTTTTTGTCCTCGATCATTTATGAATTAACAATATTGGTCCCTTTTTTCATCAAAAAATCTGTTAAATATGTGCCAAATAACGATCTCGCCCTCTAACTTATATAAACCAAAGTAAAATACAACAACAAAAACTCAAAATCAAAGAAAAGGCAAAAAATAAATAAATAAAAAATAAGCAAAAGAGTGAAAACAAAAGAAAAGACGGATAAAAAAATCTCCCCGCACCCTGACCCACACCCCCCACTTCCCTATACCCATATCTGGTAGGAACCAAGGGGTTTCCCTACATGTTTTGCTTCTGCAGAATGAAAAAGGAGGAAATTTTGAGTGAAATGCATCACGGTGAAAAGAGGAATAGATAAGGGAATTTTCCCATGAGCTTCGTGTCGGTTGAAGGAAAACCGCCTACCCAATGCGTGGAAAGGGGAAAACCCATAAAGTTTTACCCTAAGGTGGCAACAAAATCTAAAGAGGAAACCATGAGTTTTATCGGCTAATACATGTACATCACAACTTACAAATTTTTTTACCAACAAATGATGTGACGATATTTGATTAAAAAATTAAAATTTCCTTCACTTCCTTTTTGTGACCTTCTCAATTTATAAAAAGAACATATAAATAATGATGTACAACAAGTATTTTTCGTGGAGAATGAAGACAAGTGTGAGGAAATGTTTTTTCTTTATGTTGCTTATATTTATATTTTCCTTTTTTTTTTTTTTTGTCTTTTTATTGTTTTATGTCTTTGTTATTTTATTTATTCTGATTTATTTAGGTTAGAGGGCACTATCATCATTTCTCACAAATTCAACATATTTTTGGTGGAAACTATCAAAATGGACCAAATATTGCTAATTCATCAAAGGTTATGGACCAAAACTAGGTGAAAGAAAGAGCTTTGGAACAGGATTACAACTTTGGGTAAATGTTAGAAACTAAGCCGTCTATTTAATTTAGATGAAAATTAGATTTTTAGTAAATTTTAATTAAAAAAATTTAGAATACATAATTGAAAAGGGATTGTACAAGATGTATAATTAAAATTAGTTGTTGACTTTTATTTAAATTTTAGTCAAATTTTAAATTGAACCTAACAGAGATTAAATATATAATTTATTCTAAAATATTTATTTTTCCTTGCATTTTTTAATGAAGATACTTTATTTTCATAACCTTCAAAATATATACTAATTTTCTACTAACATCACATCACTCTCATTATTCACGATTCCCATTTGTTGACTTGCTTTGAATTGAGCTACTTTTGATCGAATTAAAAGTGTATAAGATCAACTACTAAACAATACGATATATGTATGGTACAGAAGTTCTAATTTAATGCTATTAATAAAATGATACAACATTTTCTATTTATTTTAATTCTATTAATAAAATATTACGACATTTTCTATTTATTTTAGATTTCACATGCAGGTAAACATCTAAATTTCTTTACACTTCGACTTCCTTCACGTCTCTCACAAATAGTTATATTTTTCTTGGGCTTAATCCCTGTAATTGGGTCATTAGCCCACAAGTCAGTTGAGCCCATCTTATGATGCTCTAGCCCATTAGTCTAACACGGCTCACTCAAAATCTGAAGGAAAAATTAGGCCCAATGCCCTCTTAAACTAACTAAATTGAATAATACCCTTTTAAAACTAATTAAACAATTCAACCAGTAATTAATACGTCCTAAACCTAAAAGGGGTACTTACAACAATACCCTTAAAATTATAGATGTTTTGAAAAATCATATGAAGTATTTTTGGGAAGTAAAAAATACTGTATAAAATGAAAAGTGACACAATGTCACTTTTTTTAAAAAAAAAAATTGTCACTTTTTTATTTTATTTTTTAAAAAGCGACAAAACTAAAAAAAAGTGATACAAACTCAAAAAAGTGACAAATACCAAAATAGCACCATCCATTTGTGCGGACCCAATAATCATTTTTTTTTTATCTTTTTAAAAAGTGACAAAACTTAAAAGGTGACAAAAAAATTAAAAAAAAAAAAAGTAATGTCACTTTTTTAAAATTGATGAGCAACTTTGACATCCCTAAACGATAATGCATTAAATTAAGTAAGTGACAGTGTGACATTTTTTACAAAATTTCCAAAAAGTCATAAACATTCAAAAAGTGACAACACACTAATAAAAACCTTAGAATCAGTTTAATAAAGTGACAAAAAAAAAAAAAGTGACACACTGTCACTTTTAAAGTTAAGTGTCATTTTTTTTTTTAATTAAAAAATGACATATAATTTGACTTTTATTAAAAATTGATGTTTGTCACTAAAAAGGCGATAGAAATCAAGAAGGCGACTGAAAAAAATGACAAAATTCAAAAAAGTGACAAATTTTAAAAAATGACGAATTCAAAAAAGTTGCACAAATTTAAAGAAGTTATATAGATTAAAAAGTGACACACACTCAAAAAATGACATTTTTTTTTAAAAAGTGACAAATTCAAAAATGTGACGAAAATTTTTTTTTTTAAAAAAAAAAGTTAACTCACCGAATTTGTAAATAAATTCGACTAACGGTACCATGTAAAACCACTAACATGATCACCAAATTTATCAACAATAGACAACATCTATCACTATAATAAATAGAAAAACAAAATTTTCTCTATTTATTATCGATATGGTGAGTAAAAACACAAGGCACGCAACAAACACACTCAAGATGAATATGGAGAAACTATAATCACAAAGTACCTGAACACTTAAAAACAATGAACAAGCTGACCAGAACACAACAAAGGCAAACAACAAAAACCCAAATGATAATAAGAAAACAACTCATATATCTACAAAAAATATTTAAAAACATGTAAATAAGTTTGCACTAATACATAACACAAAACAAGTTCTCTCTAACATTGTAGAAAATTCCAAACAAAAGCAGAGAAGGTTACAAAGACCAAACACAGTCAGTCAAAAACAACACTTTATTATAAGGAATATAATTAATTCATCATCCTTAGAAGATGTAACAAATTTGCACCTAGACGCAAACTATTAAACTAATACATTCTTCTCCATCTCTGCTTCAAATTCCCATCTCTCATTTGCAATTGCATGGATTGCACTTGCAATCAGAGCCGCACTTGCACCCATTCTCGGCGCCCATCTCAGACTCGGATCCCTCAACATAGCTGAAAAATAATCACCAATTTTAGACCAGTGACCAATATACAAAAGGGTTTATAGTGCCCATTCAATACCTTAAATAAATTCCCTTCAATTGGGATAGAAAACTCCGACTTGATGTTGACCCTACGAGCGAAAATAGTAGTCAAATCCACATTAAAATAACCTAATGAAGAGAAGAAAATGTCAAGAAGGATATTAAATGCTCTGGATACTTGCCTCTCCATTGTGTCGAACACAGAAATTTAGTTCCTTAATGACTGAAAATGGAATATATAATCAATTGAATTCCTTATAAAGTTTTGAAGGAATTCTTTTCTTCTTCTTTGAAGATGGTTCTTCATCAACAATTATTTTCCTCTTCAACCCACTTTCTCCACAGAATTCGGAGTCAAGAGTTTTTGATTTTAGAGTTTGAATCAGGTGAGAGTTTATGCGATTGGCGATTTGGGGCTTGTAGGGCGCAATGTTTAAGAGGTCCTCGGAAAGAAGACGAAAGAAGATGGCTGAGCTGCGAGGACGACGGAGATGAGGGTTTTGAAATGAGAAATGTGGGAGAGAGAGATGAGGTTTTGTAATGAATTGGGAGAGGAGGGTTGAGGTTTTGGGGGGTTTTAGTACGGACGTAAATTATACTGTTTATACAAAGTTTAATTTTTATTTAGGACATTAATCTAATCTTTTCAGTTTTCACCGTACGGGGCCTAATTTTCCCAACCTAAAATCCAATCTTCATTGAGTACAAACCCTCTCCTCATAGTAATAGCTGATTAATCCCCTCTTCTCCCTGATCGAGATTAGGGATTTTTCGTCTTTTCTCCGATCCCTTCCTTGCAATTAATCAACACAAAGCACCAGGGAGATTGACGTGGTGCTTACGTCTTAATCACTCATTGTTCTATCTTGAGAATTTTTGCTAATATTGATAAAGCAAAATATTTGACAAAAATGGAATGGGAGATGTGTGGGCATGGCTGCTTTTCTTCTTCACGCTTATTGCTTTGGCCGTTATACTTGTTTACGAGCTCATGTGCTTGGCAGATCTAGAGTTTGATTATATCAACCCTAATGACTCTGCATCTCGAATAAACAGAGTGGTTTTTTCAGAGTTCATCACACAAGGGGTTCTATGCTTTATCTTCCTTGTGACATGGCACTAGATTATGTCACTTCTCAATGTTCCAAACATGTACTACAATGTGAGCTTGTATATGTGAAGACAACACCTTGTAGATGTAACCAAGATATTCAACTTGCTCAATTGGAAAAAGAAGCAGCATCAGTTGGCTTGTTCTAACACATTTTTCTCTTTGTGATGATTGTAAAACTTCATTTGATGTTGAAAGTGATCAAAGCTCCTGGACTTTCATTACCGATATGTCTTGTTTCTAGTGAAAGTGGTTATTAAGCAACAGATTGATAATGGTATCTTCCTGAATGATAATATGGTAGCTACATTTTAGGGACTAAAATGTAAAAATGTTTGTGTGTTAATTAAGGATATTTTTGTCATTTTTTTTTAATTTCGTCACTTTTGAGTGTGTCACTTTTTTTAAAAAAAAAATTCGTCCCTTTTTTGAGTTACTTTTTTTAGTCGCTTTTTTAAAAAAAAAAAAAATTTGTCACTTTTTTGAATGTTGTCACTTTTTTTAGTGTTTATCACGTTTTTAAGTCAGCTTGATTTTTATCATTTTTTTAGTGACAAACACCAATTTTTAATAAAAGTGACATTGTATATTATTTTTTAATAAAAAAGTGATAGTGAGTCACTTTTTCAGTGTCACTTTTTTTTCTCTGTCACTTTTTCTACTAAAAAATGTCACTATTGATTTTACACAGTATTTTTTACTCCAAAATATGTTTCATATGATTTTTCAAAAGACTCTTAATTTTAAGGGTATTTTTGTAAGTTGTCCAAATTTGAAAGGAGGCCGAAACCAACCCCTGAACCCCATGCCCCCGTCCATTCTACGACAGCCCATTGATCTAGTTGTGGACCTTTGGACTGTAACCCGTATGGAACTATAACTGCTATCTGTTACACATTCAGGGAGACAAATACGAGCTACAAATCTGGATTAGCGCTTAAACAAGATCCTTGTATAAAGGACAAATAGGATCTTGTTTAAAGGACAAATAAAAACATGTCCTTCACATGGCTCCATTTTTTCAAAACTCATTTTTAACCACATTATCCCGTAAAATAATATTACATGTAATATTATTGAACTGCATTCTTTCAGAGAATCCGAAGAGCATTGATATAAAATAGATGTTAGCAAGAAATTTTCACGAAAACCAAGTCCCTCATCCCATCCGACACTTGAAAGTTTTCATTAAACATCCTGAGGGTGAAAAAGGGAATAAATTTGATAAAAGTTGTGCAACATAAGTTCTGGACATGGCAATGGTGCAATTACAAGATCCAAACAGATTCAGCCAATCATCGGTACCAAACAATGGGAGTTGCCTTGTTCTGGGGAGGCTGTGGAATCATGCATGGCTGCTGTTGCCAGTGATGCAAACCTTCACTTAAACTCATTCCACCAGACTCATGTTCAAAGCCAGACATGTTATTGTCAGCTTCGATATCCATTGTTGCCTCTCCTACTTCTTCAGGGTCCATCATATTTGTCTGAGGAACCTCAAAACCTGGCACAGAATAATTATGTGATGGCAACCATGGAACAACAGCCTGACACTTGTTACTTGCATCAGAATTCTCATCCTCTGTCACAACCTCATTGTTCTCTAATCTCCAGTTGTTTGATTGGCTAGACCACAAAAACTTATCTACACAATATACACAAACTAGTTATTTGTTTTCGAAACATCTACTCAGAAATCAAACCATACAATGCCAAAAATATCATTTCCAATTTGGAAACGTCGTTGTTTTAACTTTTAACCACACATATACACAATAAAATATTTTGCACATAAAACAAAACTTTTCCATACTTTTTAACCCCACATTCTTCAAAAAGTCACTATTCAAAACTCCATTTTTTTTTTCCAAAATAATGGCCATCAGACAGGAGCTTAAATCCTGAATTTGGACTTTACATAGTGACCAGAATGGTACCTAAGGACCAACTAGAAGAAGATCTCGACCCATTACTTAAAGCATTAATTCTGCATTTAATGCCACACATTGTCCCATTATAATACCATAAAACCAACATTTTTCCCCCAATGTGCTGTCCACTTTTCTATCAGCACAACCCGCCAAAGTTCACTATGTTTAGACAGAAAAGCAATTAACCATGTTTGCCTATAATTAAATCCTTCTGCAAATATAGACATGTATAAGATCACTTGCCAACTATGAAATATCAACACGGACACGTGTGTCAGACACGTCGTCACGTGATTTTTCAAAAAAATACTGACACGATACGTTGTCGATGTGTTGATTAAATTCTTTAAAATTCTTCATTTATATATAGTATAAATTCAATTTTATACTTCTTATTAATTTTTCTTGTTGAAATATTTTAAATATGAGCCTATTTGTTATTTAATAATAACTTTTTAGTTAAAAATATATAATACTTTTGATTAAAAAAAAATTGACCATGACATAGTATCCGAGGACACGCTGCACTATTTGAAGTGTCCTTGCTACATCGCTTGCCAATGCAAAACTAAAGAAAATAAATGGTTGTCCTTCCCCAGTAATTCACGGAGTATTTCCGTTAACTCAGTATAGAATTAGTACATAAACACGACTTGGATGGAAGCTGAAGACTGAAGCTGCATTTACCCTTAAATCATAAGGTGCGAAATTTGAACAAAGGCTATTTCGATATCAAACGGACCAAACCAAACCATCATAACACCAATACGATCAGCTCAACATTCTTCCCCAACCATACTTTCTTCCCTATATCAGATTTAAATCTTTTTAATCGCACTTCATTCATGTATTAAGTTTCCACAAATTTTAAATCTCAAAGAGAGCGGAACCGTTTTTCACAAAATCCAAACAAGATACTTGATACTTGCATGTATAAGCAGTCAAACATAAACTCAATAAACGAAGAAGAAACACTTACTTTTCAAACCCGAAATCAGGTCGGGATTTACAAAAATCGAGAAATTAGAAGGGGACAGCACGAGAGGCGCGTTCACAGGATTGAAAAGCACAAGGGACCTCTCTTGATTCTCCGGTAAGCTCGGCAATTCGCCAATAGTCAAACCCTCCGTATTCCCTACTAATCTCTGTTCCGGTACTGATTGCTCAAACGACATTGGAATTTCAGATTCCTCCTCCTCTATTACGGGCAATAAATCAACATCCTACATACATACACACCAGTAAGTATATGAAATTACCCTCAGTTAATGACTTGATTACCCACGCAAAACAATAACAACGGAAAATAAGTAGTCAATAATTCAGCACCAACTCAGAAATTAAGATACAAATTTATTACCAGTCGACGAGTTTTTCTGGCGGGAGACGAAAGGGAGAAATCTGAGAATTCATTATTGACGTCCTCAAGTTCCTTCCTCTTTATATTCAACCGGAAATAACCGTCCATGACTAATATCCAATCAAATTGATTGAGCCACAAACAATCCCCAAATTTAGATGGGAAATTATGATTGAGAAAAAAACCCTAGAACAGCTTTTTTTGTTCTGCTAATTACGCACCAGAAGGCTGAACATACAGTTGATTGTTGGTGTAATAGAAGCGTGTGCGTGGTTCCATCCCAGACTTCTCCAGAAGCTGGGACAGAGAGCGAGAAGCAAATTTTAAGCTTTAAAAAGTTTTCATTTTCTTTAATTATTAAAAGTAACTTTTTTTAATTAATGGTTATTTGATAGAGATTAAAATTAGATTTTTTCTAGATTGTGATAGAAGTTTTTGAAATGTGTGGTTGAAAAGATGTGGGACACATAAAAGATATGGTTAATATTGATTGTTTGAATTTAACGTAAATTAAAATATGATTTTAATCCGTACCAAATAGGGCCTAAATATAACTTCCTTTCAAAAGATTTTGAAAAATAACTTACATGGAAGGCAAAAGTTTACAAAATAATCACCAACCTATTAATTTTGTGATATGTTCGCATGCATTTTTTTTTATATTGTCCTCTCTAATCTAAGGGTTTAGGTTCAAAGTGAGCGCCTCATGACAGATTGCGTTCAGTTTTTTTTGTGGGTTAAAGGTAAGGTAACAAAATAAATCATACTTGAACTCAATTTTGTATCAAAATTTGTACTTTTATTCAATTGTGCACAATAAAAAGCTATTAACTATATACTCCTACTTTTAATAATAAGCAAGATTATTTATAAACAATTTGTTTGACCTCAACAAAATGAGCATTAATTAAATTACTTGAACCCCCCATTATTTATATTACTGACAGACAGACCCAAACGCAAACAATATCTACAAACAATAAAGAATGTGTTGTTCAAGAACCAAAAGGGATTCTGACATGACTTCTTCTAAGCCATAACTCATACATAACCATATGAAAAGCATCAAAATCAACTGGAAAATTATGCCATTGAAAATGCTTCTGCACTTTCATTACATTATTCTGCAACTTCAAGTACTCCTCCAACTCTATTCCTTCAAGTATATTCTTCAACAATGGAATGTCCATCTCTGAAATGACAAGAGAGAAGCTGTTCCAGTTCAAAATGTCAGCATATGGAAGATCATAGTGATCTGCCAAAACCACGGGGACACAACCGTAGTATAAAGCATCACCAATACGAGCTGTGTTGACTTCAAATCCTTTGGCGTGGATGCAATATTTGCTACCTAAAAGTGCTTCTGAATACGGCGTTTTCAGACGAGTACGATGGATAGACATGGCGGAATCGTTTTTCCAGGCGTTAACAAGAAACTGTCGAACACGAGAGTTCATTGCTCCGGCGTAGAAAGCTAGCTTTTTCCTACAATTTCGTCCAACAGTGACTCAAAACTTTGTGAAAATTGGGGAATTTACATTATACCATTACATTTAGGTTGTATTACTATTTACAATCTGCATACTATATTTTTCTTATTTAATAAAAAAAACATATTTAACAAGGAAAAAAGTAGAGATGTCAAACGGGCCGAGAGGCTCTTCGGCTCCTTAAAATACGAGCAGACGAGCCCGAGCTCAAGCCGAGCCGCTCGCAAGCTCGTGGGCTCGTGAAAAATTCAAAAAGCTCGCGGCTCGGCTCGTGAGCTCACGAGCTCGTGGGCACAGCCGATCTCGCCCACGAGCTAACTAGCCACGAGCCAAGCTCGTGGATTAAAGGGTAGAGCCGGCTCGGCCTATTGATGTCTCTAGAAAAAAAAAAAAAAATCTTTACAAATTTGCCATAGAAGGACAAAACAGACTTTACCCTTGATTAAAAAATAACAAAGTAGGGATACTTTTGTTTGTTTAGCCATTTATAATGACAAATTTGTAAATATTTATATTTTTTTCCTTCAAAAAACTGGGTTTTTTTTTTTTACCAATAAAACCATGTTTGGTTTAGTTAAAAATATTGATAAAAATTTAAGTCAAAGTCAACAATTAATTTTAATAAAACATTTTATGTAACTCAAAATTTTTATCAACTTTTTAATCATACATTTAATCATTTTTTTTTTATCAAAACCAAACAGGTGTTACATAAAATTCAGTAATGCAAAATGTAATTTTGTATAAATTGTAAATACTCTTAAGTACAGAATATATCTTGTAAAGTACTAAATTGGTATTAATTTATTTGATTTTTTTATATTTTTATTCATTGAACACAAATTATTTATTACGTGATGACAACTAATAATTTCCATTTAATAACGTTGAAAAAAAAATCAAATGTATTTTTTGCTATTTCTATCAAAATTAATTTATTAGATTTTTTTATTTTTTTTTCAAGCTGTAGTTTTAAGATAATGAAGATCGTACTTTTTTATATATTATCTACCATCTTTTAAAGAAAAAAAAAACAGCGTTTAGAAATTAAATTTTAAAACAATGTAAATTTAAAAAATATGATATGTAAATTGTAAATACACCCTAAATGCATGGTGTGTTCTGTAAATTTCCCTTTAAAAAAAAAAGTACCATTTAAAAGAGGAAATGGCTACCTTTGAGATGGTGCGCGAATTGGGGGTTTCCCTTTCCTTGGCCAAATCTGAGGAATGGATGCATCTTTATGAGTAACATACCCTGAAAGGAAATAACTTGATGAACAAACAACTTGAATTGCATTCAGTTTCACTTCAACAGCTTCTTCCATGGCTGTTCTCCCCACAGAATGACACGCCACGTAGAAATGATCCGCGCCACCACTTCGATTCCAATAAGGATACTTAACACTAATGTTGTCGACATAATTTTTGATAAATTTCTTAATCCCTCCAACACCAACTCTCTTGTCATGTCTCAATCCTGCTATTGAAAATGGCATGTAGAAAAGGTCTGCTTCTGAAGGATCATTTGTTATGAAATGGCTTTTGAATAGAGATTTCTTGAAATAACTTTCACTTGCATAGTTGCCACTAGGTTCATAGTCCACCGGGAGAAGAATATTAGCGAAGGGATCATTTTTCGTGTGGGGATATACGTAGATTTTTAAGCTTTTGTTCATTTCCTTGTAGTCTTCGTCGAAGAGAGTCATGTCATGAAATACTTCATTGTTACTCTCTTTGTTTCCTGAAACCAAAAAAAGAGTCGTGTTTTACAAAAAGTTAAAATGGGATGCTACTATCCTCCATGACAAACACATTGACTAAACACTACGAGCCCATTTGAACCCCACTTTTTTTTATTCAAAAATGCATTTTGAAATATTAATTTGATGGAGAATGCATAGTTAAAAAATAAGGAAAGACTTTGGCATTGCGCGTAATATTATTTTATTGAAACTAAGAGAGAGAGAAAAAAATATTTTGAAAATAATGATGGCCAAACAAGACTAGATATCTTTAGGGTGTGTTTGATCCACATTATTTTGGAAGAATGTATTCTGGAATAATAGATTGATCGAAAATGTGTGGTTGAGAGTAAAAATTATTGATGTGATGGAAAATATTATTTCATTGAAGAATGTGTGGTTGAAATTAGTAGAATAATGAAAATGAAAATTTTAATATGTACCAAACATGAACCAGGCCTTAGAGTTATCAGACCAACCACCTCACCATCAAGAAAGAGATGTGTGTTGAGGCCCAAGGTAGTCATCCTTGGCCACAACCACTAGATACCCATCTTCTAATGACTAGACTAATTTCGATGGTTGATGTTGAGGTATATGGTTAAGGTCCAAATCGCCAAGCATATGGACAATGCAATTATTGATCCAAAATTAATACTTTGATATATTATGTCTTTAAATAAGACAAATCATCTGATAGTTAATTTTTAGAATTAGCAAATTGCCAAATACATACTTCAATAATCTTTATTTGGACAATGCAATTATTGATCCAAAATTAATACTTTGATATATTATGTCTTTAAATAAGACAAATCATCTGATAGTTAATTTTTAGAATTAGCAAATTGCCAAATACATACTGCAATAATCTTTATTTAATTAGTGACTGATTCAACCTTGAAACGTTATTAGCCACCTGGTTTGACGTACATCACGACTACATACATTCACCTACCCCCCCTGAGAAGGGCAATTTTGTCAATTCCATTACTATTGGCATGAAATTACTTGCTCTAGAAGTTCAAGCATTCAACAAGACTTGTGCATGAAGAACATTCAAAATTCCATATAATTGATGCATCCACACCCTTTTCAACATATAAACCTATAGTCTCTAGGTGGCTATATGTGAGTTTATTTTCAAGGGGTAAAATCATGTATATAAAAAAATATACAATTTGAAAATATTGGAAAATGAACCATAGCTAAGAAAATAATAGTACACACATTAAAAGTCATATTCTTTGTTACTCGTTTTGAACTTGTTCGAGAACATTGATGAGATTTACAAATAAAAAATCGTATGAACCTTTTCATTTCGTTAATGGTCGAACAATCATGTCACACACGTATTTCAATTCCTACTATCTTCTCGAAAACCCACTTGTTAATTTCCAAGAGAAGTAGGTCTTTAGGAAAATCCCATATTAGATGATGTAGTCTCAATGACAGATACTTTTCACATAAAAAGGTAACAAACTATGTTAAAAATCCCACAATGGTCATTATCTATAGTGATCATTCTGCTTCCTTAGATTAGGATATTTTCCCACACTTTCACAACTATTTTGAAGTTGACCTAATCGTGACATCCACGTGATCAATTAAATAGCATTGAATTGGTCCAAAATCTGTTATAATCTTGCATTGGTTTCATGTTGTTTGGATCACACATTCTATGATAACACCTACACGACAACCAAGAAATGAAAACTCTCTCCCTTTTTCGCTCGATTCTCTAGTCTTAAAAATACTAAAATTTTAACAAAAGTCTCTAACGTAGGAGTTGTTGACAAATTTTTTAATAAGAATTTTAAGTGATATTGATGAAACGCGTGGTTGAGAAATTGATAAAAATTGTGAGCCTATAAAATATGTGATAGAATTGAAGTTTCATCAGTTTGAGAAGTTGATAAAATTTTAGAAAAGTTATTTCAAATAAATCACGTAATAACAGAAGAAACCATGATCATGAAAATGAAGTTTCTTACCACTTGACCACTGAAAATGATCAACATCACCCTTGCTAACATTTGATAAAGGAGGGATTTCACTGAATCCCACTGGTTCTTGAACATTAACATCATCTTCACTGTCATTTGTCGAACCCGGGATTTCATCAAGAGTGTGTGGTTGAAATGAGTAGAATAATGAGATGTGATGAAAAATATTATTTTATTGAAGAATGTGTGGTTGAAATGAGTAGAATAATGAGATGTGATGAAAAATATTATTTTATTGAAGAATGTGTGGTTGAAATGAGTAGAATAATGAGAATGAAAATTTTAATATGTATCAAACATTGGCTCAGAGTTATCAGACTAACCACCTCACCATCAAAAAAGAGATGTGTGTTGTGGCCAAAGGTAGTCATCCTTGGCCACAACCACTAGATATCCATTTTCTTAGCAGCCTAATTTCGATGATGCATTGATGTTGAGGTGTATAGTTAAGGTCCAAATCGCCAAGCACATGGACAATGCAATTATTGATCCAAAAGTAATACTTTTATGCAATTATTGATCCAAAATTAATACTTTGATATACTTTAAATAAGACAAATCATCTGATAGTTAATTTTTAGAATTAGCAAATTGCCAAATACATACTTCAGTAATCTTTATTTAATTAGTGACTGATTCAACCTTGAAACGTTATTAGCCACCTGGTTTGACGTACATCACGACTACATACATTCACCTACCCCCTGAGAAGGGCAATTTTGTCAATTCCATTACTATTGACATGAAATTACTTGCTCTAGAAGTTCAAGCATTCAACAAGACTTGTGCATGAAGAACATTCAAAATTCCATATAATTGATGCATCCACACCCTTTTCAACATATAAACCTATAGGATGATAAACGAGAAAACCACCTCTATGTACGTTCCACCTACTCGACAACCAAGAAACGAAAACTTTCTCCCTTTTTCGCTCGACTCTCTATTCTTAAAAATACTAAAATTTTAACAAAAGTCTCTAACGTAGGAGTTGTTGACAAATTTTTTAATAAAGATTTTAAGTGATATTGATGAAATGCGTGGTTGAGAAATTGATAAAAATTGTGGGCGTATGAAATATGTGATAGAATTGAAGTTTCTTCGGTTTGAGAAGTTAATAAAATTTTAGAGAAGTTATTTCAAATGAAGTACGTAATAACAGAAGAAACCATGATCATGGAAATGAAGTTTCTCACCACTTGACCACTGAAAATGATCAACATCACCCTTGCTAACATTTGATAAAGGAGGGATTTCACTGAATCCCACTGGTTCTTGAACATTAACATCATCTTCACTGTCATTTGTCGAACCCGGGATTTCATCAAGAGCCGAACTGTTAGTCCATTCCTCGAATGAAACTCTTTTAATCAAGAGAGGATGCACATGTTCTGGATTAAGTTTTGAGAACTCGAGAGGAAGATTCACATGAAGCCGGGTTTGCCCCGGAACAATATCAAGTTTCAAGGTAGAAGTTATGGAGAAGAAAATGAAAAACGAGGTCCCAAAAGCCAAGAAAATAGGTACCAAAAACAAGCCTCTTCTTGAATCTTTGAGCAGGCGAAACAAAATTGTACCAGCCATGTCTCACCTCAGAGAGAGAGAGAGAGATAACCTTAAAGGACTGAGTCTATGATCATGTTAAATGTTCCGCACGAGAATTTCACCTCCACAGGTTTTAACCAAAAATATGAACAAGTATTTTGACTACAAAATTGATTATTTGTGGAAGAATCGAGTTGGCTGCTTGAATAATTATTTCTATTATCCAAGTTTTTATACAAACCGTGCAAGTAAGCTTGAAAGCAACAGATAAAACTAGTTGTCTATATTAATACAAACTGTAAAATTTGAATATTCTATTGATTGGAATATTTTTCTTACAAACATAGTTTAGAATACTGTTAGAAATTAATATATATTAGTATAAAGTTTTCACATATATTCGAAAAAAAAAAAAAGTCAAAACAAACTAAAGTCTTGAAATCTGATGTTTTGAAGGTTCGTACCCTGAAATTTGACAGAAGGATGAATGTCCCATCCACAAGTTTATATAAGTATGAACCCCATACCCCTTGTGTTTAGGATAGTGTTTTAACTAAAAAAAAATACTTATAATTAACTCGGACTTACTTATAATCTAATCGAACGATCTTATATATTTTTTCTATTTTCCTTATTTATTCAAATATTATTTTTGTTCTTCATATATGGATGTATTAAGCAAGACGTTGACTGGACTTTTCTAATCCTACTTGATTGAATAACTAGCTAGGAATATAGAAGAGTACATGGCTATAAATTAAACACCTGAAAGAAAAATTTAAGTGGGGAAAAAAAAAAGAATTAAAGCCAAAAAAAAGAGAGCATATTATTATAAATAAGTTGCTATTTATAATTTTTTTTTAATTTCGCGACAAAAAATAACTGCGCTACAAGGGGATTGGTTACTAATTCTAAGATTACAATACTACATTTGTGACACTCGTTCAATTCCTTCTTTCATATTTTACAAAACTATAAATAAATAAGTTCGTCAGAATCTGAATTGGGTTTCAAACGTTCAGTTCGCTAGCTTCAATCCCCTCCTTGGGGCTTGGCTAAAAACATATAATATGTTCTACATTTGAAGGTGCGGGACCCTCTTCGGCACCTTGCCATTGGACTTTGTGTCTCGAACAAATGAGAGGTTAGGAAGCGAGAGTTTGTCCACCAAAAATTCGTGTTGAGCATGAGTGTGAGACTTGGTGCACATGTCCGAGGGTGTCAAAAATGTAAATATAAATCAATAGGAAGTTATATATTTCACAACTACTTATTTATTTAAAACTTTCTAAACGGGCTCTAAAATAAATAAAATTTTAATGGGCAAAATTGAAGATAAACATTTATTTGCTAAAATTTGAAATTTATTTTTTCTCTCACTCATTTCCAACTACTCATTATTCCAATAAAAAAAAAAAAATCGGACTCGAACCTTAACTTTTCTTGCTTTTTACTTTTTACCCACATATTTTCCAAAAAAAATTTAAATTAAATTAAATTAAATCTTCATTTCAAATAATCTCTCTCAAACAAATACTAAGTTATTTATTCAATTTTTTGCTGAAAGTAAGAAAATGAACTTATAAAGTTATATATATATATATATATATATATATACTGATAAGTGCATTTTTGTGCACTTATTCGTGGCCATTTAGCTAAACTTTTGTGTCGTTTTATTATTGCATTTTACTTAACTTAGATTATTTTTATCTTATTTCAATTTTGGACCTGTTTCGAAGCAACTGGAAAAGAAAGAAAGATAAATCGGCCAATTGATGGAAGTTTGGGGACCAACAATCATTTGAGTAAAAATTGAAACACTACAATTTACATAAATTGATGAGAAGGATCAAGATGGAAGAAAGAATGAAGAAAATTGTGAAAAAATAAAAATGGTGAAAATTTAGCCTAGGCCCAGTTGTTTTGGTTGGGCGGCCGCCCAACCTTCAATTTTATCAATAGAAACAAAAAATTGTATTGGACGGCCGCCCCATTTGCCCGTCCAGGTCATTTCTGGAAAAAAAATTCTGATTTCCTAATTTGAATTCAACTTTTATGGAAACGAATCTTGGCGGGTATTTTAAAATCCTAGGGCCGTCCAAAAAATAGGGAGAGACATTACAACAAAGGGATAACCTTAGAATACATCAAGAAGGAGATTTTGGGGCAAGGATTTCTAGAAGAACTACAAGAATTCTTGGATTTGAAGCAAAATTGTGATTTTGGTGATGTCTTCTTTTACTTTAATTTTGTATTTTCTTTTCTTCTCCATGTTAAGCTAGATTTATTTGTGTTAGGAGATCGATGAACTTTGCTATGTAACTTTGAATTCTAGTTTTACAATTATTGACAATTAAAACATGTTTTGAGATTTGAATGACTTTTATTCACTTATTTTGTTTCCACAATTATTATGCATGTGAGTGTGGTTCTATATTTCATGCATTCGAGAGAAGGAGAATAGACTTGACGAGATATTAATCATCGTAAGGTCTGATAGGGGATAGAGATATACATCTATACTTTGCGTAAATCTTTAAGTGATCATAAAAATAAATGCATTCTTGTGAATTTACATTCGTCATAGAGATATAGTCGAGTGGTTTACATGAATATGTTCAGTAATTCTCGTGAGAGATTGTTAGATAGGTTAGGATAATTGATTTTTCAAACTAACAAGCATGTTGTCGATGTTGTAGAATTAGATTCCAATGTGAACATTGTATGAGGGTTCGTGCTCCTAGTACTTATTTGTTATTCATAAGAAACATTCACTTTGCATTAGAAGTTTTAATTGCATTTTGTTAGTTGATAAAATTTAGTTAAGTTGCATGTATAATCTTTGTTTCGTTACAAATCCTTATAATCATCTCAAAATCTATAGATTCGGTTAAGGTTTCGGTAATTAAAATCAAATTAATTCAATCTCCGTGGGAACGATATTCGGAATCCTCAATTCCACTTTATTACTTATTACGAACCGTACAGTTGCGGTGATTTAAAATGAACAATTATTTTCATGAACACTTACAACTAAAATTCACAAGCAAGTCTAAATATTCACTTATAAACTTACTGAAACAACCGATTCTACTTTTTCTTTTTCATAAATCAAATGTTCTTCTGTTTGATTATCAAAATATAATTCAGTATTTTTTTTTGAAAATGAATTTTGTTGATTTAAAATGTTGACAAATCAGCTAATCATATACTATTGAATAAAAAGGAATACAGAAAATTCCAAGACAATAAAACCAGACATCATGAGAAGAAAATTAGGAAAGAGTATCATTGAAGCCAGAAAAAGAACATACAAATAAGAAAAGATGGGAGGATATACGTACCTTCATTGTTGTTGGAATCTGGAAGATTCTGTTTAATTTGTAGAGATAACTCGACTACGTCGGTGTAAAGGTGGATTAGTTCGACTTGAAAAACGACTTGTCGGCTTTGATATACGTTTGGATCTTGGTAATCGTATCGAGCCTGTGCATTATTTTTTTTAAAGTGTAGCTGTGTAGGTGGGGTTGACCAATCCAACATAAATTTAAACGCTTGCAGTGCCAGTCAAAGTGGTATTGTACCCAAGCCAAGCCACCTCAAAGATGGATCGGTCCTCTAACATCTCTATGTGGAACAAATTGTTCTTTGTTTTTTCAATATGAAATAGTTGATTATAACCGTTATGTTACAATTTTCTATAATATGCATGTATGAAATTTGTCCCACTAACGATCATCTACGTTATATATGATTGTAGTGCTTTAAAAAATAAAATCGAGAATAAATTTACCCGTCCCACCTCGAATCGAATCGAACCCGCCTCGCTGTCATCTCTATTTTAATAAAGTGTGTGATTAGATTCTTCAGGGCTTCGGTCCAAATGATATGGACATTCAATATCTTTAAAATCTTGATGGATGCTGACCATGTGGTTACCCAGAATTGAAAACGACTAGTTAATCAAGGTCTAAGCTGTATTTTATTCTGCATTAAATTTATAGCAGTTGGATATATTTGGTTAAGTTTAAATATAAATAAAAATTACTTTTAAAATTAATTTAAAGTTCTTTTTTAAATAGCTCCAACTATTCCATTCATCTGGTTCAGTCAAGGCAGCATAGCGTTAACAACAGCCACTAACTCTTAAATCTTTGCGACTTACGTGTCGAATTATTCACTTAAAACATGTTTGAGAAGTGTTTATAAACATTTTA
Organism: Fraxinus excelsior; assembly: GCA_019097785.1. Classification (NCBI taxonomy): domain Eukaryota; kingdom Viridiplantae; phylum Streptophyta; class Magnoliopsida; order Lamiales; family Oleaceae; genus Fraxinus; species Fraxinus excelsior. The sequence continues at coordinate 12,360,880 of CM032630.1, forward strand.
AATTATACAAGCAAATAGAAGCGAAATGTGAATAAAGTTAATAGTATTCGTGAGTCCGTCAAAATATATGAATAAAAAATATTTGATGTTTACAAATATGAGACAAACATATAGGTTTAATGATATAATATATCTAATTAGTCAACTTCTATTAATGACCGTGAAAGATAAATTCAAATTAACAACCACTTTTATAAAATCTTGAACGGACAAGATAACTGACACTATTGCTTAGCTAGTAACAATATTTAGTAGATTATTTTTTGTCTCTATATATAAAATATGAGTGATTTGTGACCAGGGGCGGAGTCAGGAATTCATCATACGGGAGGCTAAAATTTTTAAAACGTAATATACGAATAAAATTTATATATAACAAGGAAAATTGTAATATAATGTTACCTATTACAGTTGTACCCGACGATATTTTATAGCATAAAATTCATCTATAATAGAATCTAGATCTAAATTCATACTAGATTCTCGTTCAATGTTTAGTGTTAAACAATCGGCCAGAAAACCATCATCAATTTTGTTACGAATTTCCGTCTTCACATGTTTCATTGCTGAAAATGCTCGTTCCACAGTCGCTGTTGAAACTAAAGGCCGTTCAACTTCAGGAGATAAAACTGGATTTGGAATGGTAATTGTAGAAATTGGAATACTCCGATATTTGTTGCTTTTCGAAAAGAAAGATAACAAAGTTCTTCATTTCTTGAAAGAAGGTCGATCTTCTTCCATATTAAACCTAAAAGCATAAAGATATGAAATAAGCACAAAGCTCTCATTTTGAAAATTTAACATGAATTCTCAAACTAACATTTCACAATTTCACAACTTTTATCCCCACATTTCTCACTCAATCATAGTTAAATAACAATAACAATTAACAAACAATTCACAATTTTACAACTTTTATCCCCACATTTCTCACTCAATCATAGTTAAATAACAATAACAATTAACAAACATTTCACAATTTCACAACTTTTATCCCCACATTTCTCACTCAATCATAGTTAAATAACAATAACAATTAACAAACAATTCACAATTTCACAACTTTTATCCCCACATTTCTCACTCAATCATAGTTAAATAACAATAACAATTAACAAACAATCATTAATAAACATCAAATTGATTAAAAAACTACAAAAATAAAAGTTTACCTTACCTGAACAGTTGAATCTGAAGCCTGAAGGGAGCTGGAGCTGCTGAACCAAGTGGAAGTTGTGAAGCCTCAAGCCGTGAATGCTGCAGTCACAGACAGAACACTGAAATAGATGAAATTGAGAAATTCAAATACTGAAAATTGAAATAGATTAAAGTTCTAAGAATATGAAAGTGGTGAAGCCTCAAACCGTGTTGATTTTGTTGAATAACTTCAGCAGTGGTCGAACTTCGAAGTCGGCGGTGGTCGAACTTCGGCTGATTTTGCTGAATAGCTTTGACGGTGGTCGAACCAGGTTACCCGAACCTCGTCGCTGACGTCGGAATACAAATTTGGGTCTTTGGGAATTTCAAATGTGGGAAAATTCGAAAATGTGAGATTTGTTTTGGTTTGCGTATTTGGAAGTTATTGGGTTTCAGGGTTTCAATTGGGCTAAATTAGGAAAAGTTGGTTGAGCACTTGAGCTGCTGGCTGAAGAAGTGAAGGACGGTGGCAATTGGAGTGGGTGAAAGGGTTTGCTTGTTCCTGTTCGGGAATTTCAGAATTGGGAATTCAAATGAACGTGAAAATTGAAAATGGTAAGGGTTTGGGACCTTGGTGGTTTGGGTATCTGGAAAGAAATTGGGTTTTCATTTTGGGCTACTCAATAATGGGCTAAATTAGGAAAAATTTTACTGGGCTAAAACCAATTTTGCCCTAATTTAATGCATCTGGGCTTGGGCTACACTGCCCTATATCCGCCAGTGTTTGTGACTTTACAAACCCTCATTTTATTTTCTGTGAACAATCTCAAATATAATCTCAATTATTCACTACTACGGTAAAAGAGAGGATGTTTAAAGCACCGTTCATTTTTGCGTCTTCTATTTCACACTTAAATTGGTTCGTCACTGTTTATTAACTGGTTGTGCACTATTCATCCATAAATATTTCTGCATTGTCCTTTGTTCAATTGGACAATTCAATTCCCTAAATTCATTTTCTTTCCACCTAAATTTCATTCTTTAATCAAACATATCCTAACTTTAATTTTGTGTTCTCTCGTTTCTCTTCTCTCGACTCGACAAAGGAACAACAAAGAAACCCAACAGATTGAAATTAATCCTCAAAACTTCGTTCTTCTGTACCTTTCTCCCGTTTCCTTCGGCCCTACTAGTTATGTGTTCGATCTTTGGTTCTCTTTTTAGTTTGAAAGTTCTAAAAAAGTAGATAATCTACGCAGAATTTGAGGCTTTGTCAAGTGACAGCACGATCTACGTCTCGTAAGGTTCTATCTTGCTGCAAAATACGGAGACAAGAGTGTGTACTTTGACTTGGAGGATTTGGGCAACACCGCTGGCCAATGGGACTTGTATGGATCGGATGCACCTTCACCATACAACCCCCTCCAGGTTGCGACTAAAATAAAAGAGAACCAACTTTTATTACCACATTGAGTTTTGACTCTTGATATTGGTTTACTATCGCAGAGCAAGTTCTTCGAGACATTTGCTGCTCCATTCACAAAGAGAGGTCTATTGCTCAAATTCTTGATATTGGGAGGTGGCTCAACCCTTGCTTACTTTAGCTCCACCGCAACAGGAGACATTTTACCAATTGTGAAGGGCCCACAACTTCCACCCAAGCCTGGGCCACATGGCAAAATATAATCCCCTTGAAAATTGGAATGTATAATTTCTTGACTTATTCGTTGGGTTGGGTCTTTGCCATATCGTTTTACAGCATGTATCTACATATGACAATGTTAATTATTACCAAACTGTTAATTATGTGTTTCTTTGGTCGGCGTGTTTGGATTAGCTTAAAATTTAAAAAAGAAGTCAATAATGGCTTCTTTCAACCATGCACTAACTGTTACGGGTCGGTGTCAGAACCCGCCACCTCACCCTCCACGTGTCGGCAAAGGTGATTCCCATCTTACCACGTGGAGTCCGAGGTGATTGCGCATAGGGACGATCTGATTGTATGAGACGAAGTGATTATGCAAAGGGTGAACATCTGCTATGCACTGCAGATGCAAAGGCGCGTACCTCGCTTTTACCCTGCTTCACCTCGTCCCAGCAGGAACCCCCTTTATGAAGATTTTCCCAAAGTCAAATCACTGACTGATGGGACGTGTGGCAGGACCTAAACGGTCAGTTCAGTCAGAGACATTCAATGTCAACCAACCTATGGAAAGACATGTTGACGCCTATGATGGGACGAGCCTTAAAGATCTGATTACACGTGTCTCCTCATCCAACGACTCTCCTCTTCCTATCCTTAGTATAAGTACACCTTACTCATGCCTGAAAAAGGGGATTGGAACCCAATTTCTACTACAAAAACATAATGCAAACTTGGTATCATTTTATCTCCCTCACATATTAGCACCTTCATTAATATACATTTGTATCGACTACCTCCCGATGAGTACTTTACCGCCAATGACCCCCATTCCGATTGATTCTTATACTGACTCGATCGTCGGATTGCCCGTGGCTGCTCCCAACCCCTCCGGGAGAAGGCCAAGGGTGACTGATGTTGCGCTAAGTGTGCAGGGAATGGTCGACTTGAAGACTTTTTCTTTTAGCCACGTTGGAGCCATTTTTCGGGGTCAACACTAACTAACAAACTAAGATGACGAAAAAGCTTCTTAACGGCTTGGCCAAACATGAAATTTCTCGTTGCTTATGACCCTCCATTTAATTTAGTTGTTGTTGACCACCCAACCCATAATGCATTCAGGCTCAAAATGGAAAATCTGTTCAATGACATTGGAAACATGGAGAAGTATAAATTAAGCAGAATCATGTAACATTAAACTCATCATAACATCTCGTGAAGTGAAGAGGGACGAGAATTTTTCGATGAGAGATGTAACGAACCATGACTCTTGATTAATCGCGTTTATTATATTAGAGTTTAGTTTTCCTTTTGAGTTTTGATATGGGATCAATCTATACCTACATAATATTCTACATAATCATTTACCTAAAGGTCAAGTAGCGGGCCCCTATTGGAGGGGCGGCTGACCAAACTTTATGTAAATGATTATGTAGGTATAGTATGATCCTTTGATGTGTGCCAATTTTTGTAATAAACCGTAATGAGATGACATTGCCCTCTCTTTTGCCCTTTTGAACAATTTGGGCAGGGACGTCTGTACTGGTCTATTAGGCAAGATAGAACTGGAAAGTATAAATTTTCACATATTGTTTGATCCCAAAACGTACATCAAGGAGATAATGCACCTTTTAAGATAAGAAGACAAGTAAGAGTAAAAAAAAAATACTTGAATTTTTCACATATGATTCAAGAACTCAATAAAGTCGAGACAACAACATTGAAAAATGACTTGTATTTTAAATAACTCTAAAATAAAAAAAGATTATGTACAAAGAAAATATCACAAAAAATATAATAAATGGTCTGTTTAGCAAGACTTCTAATTTTGCTTTTATTTTTTGTAGAAGAACTTTATGAGTGTGAATGAACTCTTGGTGGCATAATCCAATTTTTTTATTTTTTATTTTTTTTATTGTCTTCTTCTTTTTCCTATTTGAGTGATCATCTTAAGTGGATAAAGATTTTGTGGATAAAGCCAGTGAAGTCTAAAATTATCCCAAGATTATATGAATTTTAGTCTATAACTAATTTGTCATTTTCATCGAACTTTTATTTTTAATCTTTCATTAATTAGCACATCTCTTCGTTGATGCTTATTTACGTCAAAATATTCTTTTGGGTGTTTTGAAATGAATTTTTTTCGTATTCTTGTATTTGATTTTTGTTAAAAAAAAAAAAATATGATTGGAAACTAGTTGTTTTATGTCCTCTTGAACATTTTATGAAAGGAAATTGTTATGAGAGATAAGATTGTTTAATTAATAGAAAGTTGAGGACAAAAGATGCCACGAAAAAGATGGGAACGTAAATGCTACAAGAGCAAAGAATAAGGGCCTTAGTGATAAAAAGTGGTGCAACTAGTAATAACTATGGTGTGAATTACTTTGTCACTTTATTTTCATTTTGTATATTTTTCCTTTTGAGAATTTTCAATTTTGCCCTTCATTATAATTAAAGTGGGAAGGTAGGTGAAGCCCTTAGAGAGCATACTCTTTAAACATAAAATACTCTTTATTTTAAAGAGTCAATCCACGTTGAAAGACTAATCAAATTAACATTTTAAAATAGAATTCTATAATTAAATGTATTCAAAATATTTCTATTTTTTATGGAGAAAAATATTATAATAATTTTGAGATAAAATAATGAAAATAAAAGATAAGAAAATACAGCCCCCGTTTGACACCCATTTTAGTAAAAAAAAATGTATTTTTGAATAGTGATTAATGGAAGAATTTGTGGTTAAAAAGTAAAGAGAATTTTTAGGTTTATGTGTAATATTATTTTATTGATAAAATGTGTGGTTGAAATAAAGAAAGAAAAAAAATGAAAATGAAAAAAAAATTGGTGCCAAACGGGAGCATAATAAATACTTTTTGAAAATAGTAAAATTAAGTATTATTCTTGGTGTACATAACCAAGTACATATGGGTGTTCATAATGGACACCCGACTGCCCCCTATTGGAGGGGGCCCCACGCGCGGGGGCCATCGGGTGTCCATTATGGACACCCCTATGTACAACTTAATGTATACCAAGAATAACCCTAAAATTAATTGTTAACGTGTTTTACAAGTTCTGTACATCCGTGAGCTTTCCTTCGAAGTAACTTACATGTGGGGAGAGGGGGAGAGAGAGAGAGAATCCGGTAAGTTAAAAACACACAAACGTCAAGTTGTAGAACAATATACAGTGGATACATCAAAAGTCATAATAAGATTTTCACCCAAGTCCTTTCATTTCCCTACTTTCTAGTTCCTACCTCCGAGTAGTATGTCAACAATGAGGGCTCGAAACTCATTTCTTGAGTTGTCCTTAGACCATCACTGCCGGAGCACGCGGGGTGCAGACCAAAATCGCTGGTGGTTCTTTTGCATTCGCTCGAATTTTTGTGTTCAACACTTTCTAGAGCCATTTTCTTGAATTTCTTCAGGTCCTCTTTGTACTGAAGGGTATCATACGTGGCTTCAAAATCTGAGCTCCTGTAAGGATCGTATATTGCGCTGTTTCCAGGTTCAATACCATTATTTAAGTCGTCCAGGGATATGCGTCCTTCTAAAGCTCGAACTATATAGTGCATTTTCATTTTTTTTTTCATCAAATACCCACAATTTCCATAAATAGTTGAATTAACATTTTTGCTTGTATAAATCATTAGTTGTTTTCGATAATATTATCAATAATTTGTTCATATGATATAATTTAACTAGTTTCGCGTCATTTTCGCAAATAATACTTTTATCTGTAGGGCCGGATTTCTTGTTTTCATGCAATCTAATTACTTTGAGCATTCCTTGGAAAGTATGTTTGTTTTTGGTACTGTTATTTCACATTTATAATGACCACATTATTTGATTTCAGGGCATTACCATACAACGATACAAAGTTTAACGAGTGGGTTGCAGAGGGAGATGTGCCACCAGTGCCTAGGTCTTTGCGCCTACATCAAACATTGCTACCTCTTGTGTTTAAAATTGTCATTTTAATAGGAATAACAGAAAGATTTAAAGACATTAGGATTTCCAATCTAAAAGCCGCTGGATATCATACCTGGGAAAGGCTCATTCTCAAGTAACTTGCAATTTTTTACTTCTTCCTTTCACCTTCATCTAATTTGGAGCTTAAAATTAAGCATAAATGTTATTCTTACATCTAGTCGAAGAAGGGATAAGACTTAGAACTCTTAGAAGGAAGAATTACAGGGCTTACTACTTTCAGAACTGACACTAACTTACTTATTGGCTACATAGATAAGGAAGGAGTTTGACTAAGCGGGAGGATGGGTGGGGTGGTGTGGGGTCCGTGGGGAGATCTGCAACTTTCACTTTGATCTTCGACCTGAACTTTCATTGCACTTTTTTTTTTGTTAATTTTATCTTACTGCCAATGTAACTAATTTACTTATTTACGAAGAATAAGTAATTATTGGTTTGAGAACAAAATGCTGTTTGGATGCAGGGGAGAAGCTGATCAGGGGACCTCTGCATTAGTGTACAAATCCTAGAAGAGAACAGAGCTGGTAAATTCTGGATATAGAATTCTTGGAAATATGGGAGATCAATGGAGTGACATACTTGGAGACAATTCGGGCAATCGAACTTTCAACGTGCCCGATCCCATGTATTACATTGGTTGAGTGGTGATCTAATTGTGTACTATTATGTCAAGTTTCATTGAATCTCATTTCATCCCATTCCATTTTCTCTTTTATTTTCTCTTGAGTATTCGAATGAACACAGAATCTTCTTCAATTTTAATAATTTAATAACAAGATGTCATGCTTGACATGAGCAATGCTTTCTTATTCAATGAAAATAATTTTCTAATTGAATATTTCCAATCATTTTCACATAATTAATTTAATACGAGTCAATTATTGAGATTCATAAGATATTTGTTCTTAACAAATGAAAATATTATCTTTTAATTGAATATTTCTAGTCATTTTCATATAATTGATTTGATATTAGTCAATAAGTGAAATCGATATATTTATGCAACTGAAATCTTGTGACGAAGTATACGTATATAAATTATCTAAAAATCTTTAAGACATACTGTATAAAATAAAATACTCGTATGGATAGAGGTTTATAAATAAGAATTCAATTCATTGTTTGTCGAGCTTACTTCATATTCGAAGATGCTTAGATACACAAGATATCTAAGAACATGTTTCACACTTTCACTAAATTTAAAAATAAGTAAAAGTTATTTTCATTTCAAACGTTTGAAAATAGTTTTTTTTATTCGAATAAAATTTAATTTTTTCTAGCTCCAATTTGAGCCTCATTTTTTTCAAAACATATTTTTCCGGAAATTCATTTTTAATCTCACGTTCTCCCGCAAAATGATTTTACACGTAAATTCAAAATAATTTCTCCACTTTTTAACAACGCATTCTTTAAAAAAATCATTATTAAATAATACATATTCCCCCCACCCCCACCCCCACCCCCACCCCCCAAAAAAATAAAAAAGGGCTCGAACAGAAGCTTAATTTCACCCGAAGCCAGATTTTAGTTCTTATTATGATATCGATTGTCAAAATTCCTAAACTTATTTTCAATTCTGATAAATAAAGGTTACGTATTCTAATGGAAAACGTTTAACACGTTATTAACGGTGTGAGTACTCATTCAAAAGCATCTTAATACTAGTATTATTTTTTCTTATGCCTTTTGGTGAGGCCATGACAGTTCCAAACACTATCATTTAATGTCGCATTAACATCACTTAAACTAAGGTTGTAATCACAGCGAGGCAAATTATGCAATCTGATACTCTCCAGCTGCAAATCATATGAAACAACTCGCTTAAGCTTGCAATTTTTTGAATTATTATCTTTCTGATAAAGTTTGGAATAGAAGATTATAACAAAAATATGATACTCCCTATATCATATATTTATTTTCAATTTCACACTTACTATAAAACATTTAATTAATTATAGTTGGTAAATATTTTTTTTCTAATATACTCCCACATTTAGTCTCCTATTTGGCGAATATTAAAATCAGATTCTGATAAAAATTATGTGATTGAAAAGTTTGAAAATCCCATAAAATATGTGATTAAAATTAATTATTGATTTTAACTTTAATAATAATTCAAATTTTAATTTCTTACAAACAAGGATAAATAGTGATTTAAATAAGAATAATAAAGGCTAAACAAGGGCTAAGTTGTAAAAGGAATCAAACTGGGGCCAAGTGGAAAGACTACATGCAAATTTCAAGAATAAAATCGAGGCGAAAATTTTCCAATTGAGCATACTTGGCACATAATATAAAAATGATAATAGTCGCTTGAAAAATGCATAAAATCTTAAGCAGACCAATGCTATCAATTACTAAACATAAATAATCCAAAGGGCATCAAGCGACCATGAGCTTAATCGACCTCCTCAATCTTGGGACCAGGTCCACCGCTACCGCTAGGAGCAGGGCCATCATCGTCCATGGGAGCACCACCCATATCACCACCTGCACCCTGGTACATCTTTGCAATGATAGGGTTGCAAATGCCCTCCAACTCCTTCATCTTGTCCTCAAACTCATCAGCCTCTGCGAGCTGGTTTCCTTCCAGCCACTGGATGGCCTGCTCAATTGCATCCTCAATCTTCTTCTTGTCATCAGCTGGGAGCTTGGAGGCGATCTTCTCATCCTTTATTGTGTTCCTCATGTTGTACGAGTAATTCTCCAAGGCATTCTTAGCCTCCACCTTCTTTTTGTGTTCTTCATCCTCAGTCTTGTATTTTTCGGCTTCCTGAACCATCTTCTCAATTTCCTCCTTGGAAAGTCTACCCTTGTCATTGGTGATAGTGATCTTGTTCTTCTGGCCAGTGGTCTTGTCCTCAGCAGACACATTTAAGATACCATTGGCATCAATGTCAAAGCACACGGTAATCTGAGGAACACCCCTAGGAGCTGGAGGAATGCCAGAGAGCTCAAATTTACCAAGAAGGTTATTGTCCCTCGTCCTTGTTCTCTCTCCTTCATATACCTGAATCAAGACACCAGGCTGGTTGTCTGAGTAGGTAGAGAATACCTGTTCCTTCTTTGTAGGGATGGTTGTGTTCCTGGGAATCAAGACAGTCATGACACCACCGGCAGTTTCCAGACCAAGAGAGAGAGGAGTGACATCCAAAAGCAAAAGATCCTGCACTTTCTCGTTACCCTCACCACTCAAAATGGCAGCCTGGACAGCAGCACCATATGCAACAGCTTCATCGGGGTTTATACTCTTGCATAGTTCCTTCCCATTGAAGAAGTCCTGCAACAATTGCTGGACCTTAGGAATCCTAGTGGAACCACCAACAAGGACAACATCATGGACAGTACTTTTGTCCATCTTGGCATCACGTAGACACTTCTCTACTGGTTCCATGCACTTTCTGAACAAGTCCATGTTTAGTTCCTCAAACCTTGCACGAGTGATGGTGGAGTAAAAATCAATACCCTCATATAGAGAGTCTATCTCAATGGTAGTCTGGGCTGTGGATGAGAGAGTTCGCTTTGCTCTTTCACAAGCTGTTCTCAATCTCCTGAGAGCCCTGGGGTTACCGGTGATGTCTTTCTTGTTCTTTCTCTTGAATTCTTGTACAAAATGATTCACCATTCTGTTATCGAAGTCCTCGCCCCCAAGGTGAGTGTCTCCAGCAGTTGCCTTCACCTCAAAGATACCCTCCTCAATGGTAAGAAGAGAGACATCAAAAGTACCACCTCCAAGATCAAAAATAAGCACATTCTTCTCACCAACACTGGTTGCCTTCTTGTCAAGACCATAAGCAATGGCAGCAGCTGTTGGTTCATTGATGATACGCATTACGTTCAAACCAGAAATTACACCCGCATCCTTAGTTGCTTGACGCTGGGAGTCATTAAAGTACGCTGGGACGGTGACCACAGCATTCTTTACAGTTGAACCAAGAAATGCCTCAGCAATTTCTTTCATCTTAATTAAAACCATAGAAGAGATTTCCTCAGCTGCAAATTGCTTCTCTTCACCTTTGTAGTTGACTACAATCATTGGTTTATCACCTGGTCCGGGGATAACTTTGAAGGGCCACAATTTGATGTCACTCTGCACAGTGGCATCACTAAATCTCCTACCTATCAACCTCTTGGCATCTGTCAGAATGCAGAAAAACATGAAGACCCAATTAATTAATAGAAGCTAAAACAATTTCACCCATCTAATGCGCACAACAAACACAATTATTTTAATAGTAACACATTAGCAAATTTACAGTAAGATTTAGCTCACAGTTGATACACAGCAGAACACAACCCTCTGGATTTGCAGAACTGAAACCTTTGGTTAAAAACTAGAAGAAAAACAAGAAGAAGCTGACACGTAATTCTTTTATCAACCAAAAATCCATATTAATGATGAAGAATATAAAATCAAGAAAAAATCAACATATGGCAAACTCATCTTTCAATTATCAATTTCACAATTTTCATTTTAATGATGCACAACTAGACATAAAAAAGAATGCCAAGATAAATATTTCTTGTCATAATAGGAATTGACGCCGTTAAGGTTTATCATTCACCAAGGAATTATTTCTTTTACCATTGAGAAGTAATAAAAGCAATCATGTGACTCGCAATTTAGGCCTTCCGAAAATATTAGTGGTTATGCAACCAAAATGAATCAACAACAAAAGTTTGAGAGATTCATGGAATAATTCTTTCATCCACCGGTTGAAGTCATATTTTCTCTAGCAACATAGTAAATAATCTTATTCCAATCTAGATCAATGGAACGAAACACAAAATACAGAGTAAATCGCAAACAAATGCAAGCACAGTCTTTGATTATTTTAGGTCATCAAAAGTAGTAGGTCAAAGCAGATTTATACTATTAAGATCGAGCACTAAGCACATATATTATACCAGTCATCATCACAGAGTTAAAGCAGCGTTAACAGTAATCAATAAATTAAGATCTACAATATAAAAAACATAAGAGTAAACACATTTAAACATTTTCAATCACAGATCTTGCTGAACAACACAAATGGAAGCGAAATTGAACTCTTATTTGCGTACATTAGTGATTAATGTAAATCACAACAGATCTTACCAAAGACAGTGTTCACCGGGTTCATGGCGACCTGGTTCTTAGCAGCATCACCAATTAGCCGCTCGGAATCGGTGAAAGCGACATAGGACGGCGTCGTTCTGTTTCCTTGGTCATTTGCAATGATTTCCACACGGTCGTGCTGCCACACGCCAACGCACGAATACGTTGTGCCGAGGTCAATTCCAATAGCCGGTCCCTCTCCCTTTCCTGCCATTGCCGCTCAGATATGAATCGGCTGTATATTCCACGTATAAAATAGAGAGAACTCGATGTTTGAAAATAGGGTTTCAAGGAACAAGGACAGTATATATACGTGCAACTCAGTCTGCCGTTGAAATGGTTTTCGGGTTCGAGAATGTTCGAATGGATGGTAGCCGTTGGATTGGTTGCGGTAAAGTATTTGACGGTGTGAGATTCTCCTTTAATTTCGGTAAACTTTGACGCCAGCCCTTGCCACGCGTGTCGCAGGGTTCCTTCTAACTTGAACTTGAAATTAAGGGCATGTTTGTTCATGATTCTTCAATTTTACAGTAAATCAATTCTCATTTTCAACCATACATTCTTCAATAAAATAATATTTTTCATCACATCAATAATTTTTTTTTTCTTTTTCAATCGCACATTTCTCATCATATCACTATTCAAAATCAATTCTTCCTCCAAAAAATCTCTACCAAACAAGCTCTAAGAGCATGTTTGGTACAGTTCAAAATTCAATTAAAATTGAAAATATAGTTATTATTGGATTTCACTCGTCTAATAAAAGTCAACAATAACGTCTAGTTTTTCAATTTTAATCTCTATCAAACACCATTTAAATTGAGGTCCTCTACGTTATAATTTAATTCTCATTCTTCTACTAATTTTTAACCACACATTTTTAATAAATTAATATTTTACATCACATCAATAATTTTTCATTCTTTTTCAACCACATATTCATCATCACATCATTTTAGACCCTGTTTGAGCCAAATTATCGTAGAATGAGAATAAAAAATATAGCAGTTTTGGAGCCCACATAAGAGATGAAAATCTTGAATTTAAATGTTGATGTGATGGATAACGATCGTATTTCATTCTAATGAAAAAAAATAATGTAGATCAAACGGATGCTTAATGTGCATCAAACATGGGCTGAATTAATAATCTAAATTGCAATTGTCATCCTCTATCTTTATCATCTTATTATCCTCATTTTTTTGTTTTTCCAATGTAATTATCAATATCTCATGTATGCGTATTTTAAGTGGCATTTACTTTCCCCATGTTTTCATTGTGAGAAAATTACTTAAAACCCTTCTTTTCAAGATTACAAATAAAAAATAAGGGATAAAATTTTACAATTCAAAAATTAGGTGGTAAATAGGATTATTAATTAATATTATAAAACTAAAAATTAATTTATATACACACCATCCGCCCGCCTTTTGAAATCCCTAAATCACCGAATTCACACACAATTCACCTCTCTCTCTCTCTCTCTCTCTCTCTCTCATTCTCTGCCTTCTCCGGTGATGGCAACGGCGTAAACTTCTCCGATCATCAGCTTCTGGTCAAGCATCAGGCGGAAACTTTTCAAGGGGCTCCAACTCTCAAGTCCGGACTTGTTCCTCGTAGATTTTGTGGTTGGGACTAGCGGAGAGAAGCCGAAAACCAGATAAATCCATAGCCGTTCGTAATGGCGTTGCTGCTCTCAATAATTTTTACTCCCAAAATGACATCTTTTCTGTGTCCCCCTCCTTCTTCAACCTCAGCCAGATTATTCTTTCTCTAAATGCATCAGAACTAAGATGACAGGCTCCACTCAGGATAGAGATGCTTGACTCTTTAGCCTTTAAACACGATGTAAAGATAGCGATAATGAGTGAGAGAGTATATAGAATGATTCTTCCACATACCTGTACACTACTTTAGCTAAAAGCTTCCAACTTCGATCATAGAGAAGTAAAAGAAAAAAAATAAAATAAAATAGTACCATAATGAGTCAAGACTCATTTCATATCCTTGGACGTGTTGTCTTTCATTCAATTATATTTTTGCTGACATTATTTATATTATTTTGTGATTATTAGGGAATTGAACAATGTATTATGTTTCGTTTACCGAATGAGCTGTTTTAAACATATAGTTTAGTTAATCTGAAATGAAACTTGTGTTGCTAGCTAGTAGTTCTAAAAAGTTTAGGGCTTGTTTGACGTAGATTTTTTAAGAACAAATTTTGAAAAGTAAGGAGATGCTAATTTTTCATCTCGACAACTAGTCGAAATCTCTATCATCATGTGATATTCTTTCTGTGCAATCTCCATCATCTCGAGGTTCAACGCCACAAGACCGCCCTCACCTTATTTTGTGGCCGACAAGTCCGAACAACTTGCATACACGCATGCTATGAGTAGAATGTAAAGGAGAATACCTGCATATGATCATATATTAATTAGTGCACTGTTGGTAAGATAGGCATCGCGCCTAGCTATTAGCATGATTACCGTGCTAAATGGGGAGCTAAGCATTCTCACTGCGTGACATTCTCTCCCATTCGAATTCGCTTACGTTCTCGTAGCGAAAAGAGAGTTTCGCATCAACACGCATCCGTCTCATTGCAAGAATAACAACGACACTATTCCATATGGACATGCCTCCAAACCTACAGTAACTCGTACTTGCCGCCTCCGACACCAACCTTCACCCTCCGCCCCTTTGAGCATTGGTTCCTCGGGTGGACGGTCTCCAAACCGCAGCGCCTCAACGCATGTCGAATTATGTCCTGCACGGTGCGCTCTTCGAAAGCTCATTTGAAAGGCACCCAGACAATTGCGCAACGCTGTCCCTCTTCATCCTTCTTCTCCACAGCTTCCTTTGTCGTGTCCCGCCAGCTTGCCGACACGATGCTGGCCTAAAATCTTTTCTCCGCAAGAACACACGACATTGTCCCATAACAACACCGCATGTTCGAGCGATCCCGCTCTGATACCAACTTTCACGGATCGCAGGTTTGGCTCCTGAGGTTCAACACCTCAAGACCGCACTCCCCTCATTCTGTGGCCGACAAGCCTGAATAACTGGCATACACACATGCTATGCGTAGGATGTAAATGAGAATATCTGCATATGATCATGTATCATTAGTGCACTGTTGGTAAGATAGACATCGCGCCTAATTGTTAGCGTGCTTATCGTGCCAAATGGAGAGCTAAACATTCTCACGACGTGACAAGTGGGGTAGTTATATAGGAGGAGAGATTTGTTGGACATTGAAGATGAATTATTTACCTCTTTTCTTTTATTTATTGTAATTGTATTTACATTTTTTTTCATGCTAAGGTAAAATTGTCTTTTTGTTTGTTTAACAAAAAAGAATTGGACATGAAGCATTAATAGGTACTACATCATCAATACATAAAATTTTGGGATAAGAGATGCCATAAAATAAAGATCGGAGATAAAATAGCTAAAGAGGTTAACAATTGGGGAGCGACTACAATTTAGCCAAATTATTAACTCCAGTCCAAAGTGAAACGACTGATACTCGTTACCCAAAGCCTCCCCACCTCCGCCTGTTTTTTGGTGGCGCAACCTTCTAATTTTCTTCACTCTACGTCTTAGTATCAAAGATGCTAGGTAAAGATCTCAAATAAGAAAATCTTCCCTCTATTTATTGTGCACAAAGACAAAAGATGTCAAATATTTTTATTTATTTTTTGTTGAAAAACAAGTTTAAAACTTTAAAAATTTCAATTTCTTGTTTTTAGTTTTTTAGTTTTTGATTTTAATTTTCAGATTCAATATCATTATCATGTTTAGAACTTATGTTTAATTTTCATTATAGGAGTGTTGAATTTTCTACTATAAATGGAATGAATCTCCATTGTTTCACACAACAAAAAACAAACATTTGAAAAACACTCTCTAGTCATTTTATATTACTTTTGTGACAATTGATAAATGTTGTTCTATCTCTCTCCGTAGTCGTGCTCATAGAAGGAGAATTGGCTGCGAGCTATAAGGGTTTTATCTTGGAGCCGTGCAGTGCCGAACATGATCATGTATATATATTATTTGATTCATTCTTATAGTTGATAATTTATTACACAAATCACATCATTTTTACAACATTTTTATCTTTCGGTATAATTTGATACGACTTATTTTGTCAAGATCCTTTCTATGGGGCTCTCATCTTCTTCCTTTCTCGTGTGCTAATGGTATCCATAATCCTCCTAGAAGCAAAAGTGTAAAACATTCAAACGAAGTTGAATTCGATTGTATAAAGATGCCCGAAATCACAGCCCACCAGTAGGCATGCATTGAAAGTGTGAGACAATGAAATAACATGAACCAAGTTTGATAGGAAACCTAGCTTGAGAAGCCTTCATTCAATACAATTCAATATGTCGCGTCTGTTATGAAATTTGAAGTGTTGGTGTATTCAATTAAAACTTTTATAGACTTTCAAAAAGTCTCAAAAAATCACGAGGTATTCAATTAAAATGTTTTTAGAAGTCTATGTAAATTTCGAGATATTTAAATAGACACTGACTTCTGAAAAGTTCTCCACTTCTAAACTTCCGAATAACTATTGGTGAAAAGCATTTGAAACTTCTCAAAATTTCAAAGTTCAAAATAAAAGAACATTTCTTTTCTTTCACTCCTAGGGTTTTCTCATTTTTCTTCAATTCAAGTAAGAATTTACAATAACCAATTTATGATTATTCCATGTGTATCTGGAAGAAGGCATAGTTGAAATTATATGTCATTGTTTCTCAATTTCAAAATGTAGAATTTTATGTAATCTGTCTACTCTCGTTTGTTTTTGGTTAAGAACAATTTGTGTTTTTAATAGAATTTATTATTTTATTTGCAACCCTTATGTTAATTTTTTTTTTTTTTGCACCATTGAAGATTTTCTTAATTCTTAACAGATTCATCACTTAAAAGTCTACAAAATCCACTAAAGTCCTCAACTTAAAAAACTTACAAAAATTTCTAAAATCTCAATTGAATATACCTCTAAGTGTGATGCCTCCGCACTATAAATAGGGGGAGGGAGTTGTATTTTGATTAGGGTGGAAATTAGATAGTGGGTTGGGGAGAGAGTCAAACCTCTCGAATGCTTGACATTGCTATTGTAATTTACTGATATAAAGTAAACAATGTCACGTCATTTTAATTTCGATTTAATATGTCACAAAATCAGCAAATTAATTGAGGGTCCTACTCCTACCAGTTGGTTGCGTGGGGTCTAACATATTTGTACATGTAACAAAGGTGTACAAACCAATTGCTTTTAATGAAATCTGAACAATTACTTTATGATAAATACTCTCTTTTGATTTGCATTTCTCCATTTTCTCAAAGAAAACGAAGAGCAAGAATTTTTTTGACTATATTAGAACCTCGACAGGGGCCAAGGCAGTGGTTTGGGGCCTGGGGCATGTTTGGGCACCCTGAACCTCGACTAGAATCAGTGGTGGAGTCGAGAGAAGCCCCCCAAGCTTCTCCAATTTATTTTCTTATTTATTTTATTTATTTCTTTAAATAAACAGACTTTAGCTTTCAGTATGAACTCTTGTAATCTTTTTACTTTTCATCTTGATTTTCAAATTCTCTGGATCACGATCCTAATTATGCTCCTATTTAGTTGGGATTAAAATTTAATTTTTACTATATTTTGAACAACGTTTATGAAATATGTAGTTGAAAATTTGTAGATTCCATAAAATATGTAGTTAAAATCAATTGTTGACTTTGACTCTTACTTTTTAATTAGAGTCCTACTACATGTATAGGAAACTGATTGCCAGAATTATTACAGGACTCACACATTTAAGAATAGCAAAAACATTCGTTCAACCCGATACCCATGAGGCCCTGCCCTGCCCTGCCCACCTAACCGAGTAAACGGAGTGGGGACAAAGCGATAGTCATTACCCTGAAGTGGGTATGGGGAAGGTACGTGAAACATAGTCTTCGCCCAATTTAAAATTTAAATTTTTTATCGAACAAAAATAATGAATTTATCATCATTTTTAAAGAGAACATAAGTTACTTTTAACAAATTAGTAAAAATGTAATAATATTTACTAACTAAAGATATAAAAAGAATAAAAGCCGAAATTAAAATAAATAAAAAAATAAAAAGATAAAATAAATTGGGCAAGGAACTTGCGTTGCCCCGCCCGCCCGATTCCGTCCATGTCCCGTCCCGATTTAACCGGGTACGAGGATTGGGTAAGGAAACAAAAATACCTGACGAAACAAGGGTGAGAATGATTGACATGTCTCGTTGCCATCCCTACACACATTAGGGGGTGGGTGAGTTATTTTTTTGCATTTTTAATTTTTGGTGGGTCTCGCGCACCGTAAGATGCTTGTAGAATTCTTGTGAACTGATTTTCGAGGATTTATTCTTTTAATTAGGAGACTTTGTGCAATTAGTCCCCTACCTTAAGGACCCCTGAATAAATTCTTCCAATATTCAAAATAAAACTTTTAAATCCTCATTTTTAGTTCCATTTTCTTATTTCGTCCCTTTTACATAGGATCTGTCTGGTACATATTAAACTTGAAAAAAAAAAGGATTTCTTGCCCATTGTCCTTCAAAAGTGGCTGTCCTTTTTTACCACTTGAGAGTGACGTGGGATTCGACTGCCAAAAGTAACGAACAAAAAATGGCAAAAAATGGAAGAGAAAGCTGCAGCAGACACTATCATAATGTCATTAACATTAGTGTTCAAATTTCATCACTACGAAGATTGACTGTTATATACTCTTGTAGAATTCTTGTGAACTGATTTTCGAGGATTTATTCTTTTAATTAGGAGACTTTGTGCAATTAGTCCCCTACCTTAAGGACCCCTGAATAAATTCTTCCAATATTCAAAATAAAACTTTTAAATCCTCATTTTTAGTTCCATTTTCTTATTTCGTCCCTTTTACATAGGATCTGTCTGGTACATATTAAACTTGAAAAAAAAAAAGGATTTCTTGCCCATTGTCCTTTAAAAGTGGCTGTCCTTTTTTACCACTTGAGAGTGACGTGGGATTCGACTGCCAAAAGTAACGAACAAAAAATGGCAAAAAATGGAAGAGAAAGCTGCAGCAGACACTATCATAATGTCATTAACATTAGTGTTCAAATTTCATCACTACGAAGATTGACTGTTATATACTCTTGTAGAATTCTTGTGAACTGATTTTCGAGGATTTATTCTTTTAATTAGGAGACTTTGTGCAATTAGTCCCTGATGCTGCCAAAAGTCGCACCTGATGAGATCCGAGCTTGACGACTGAGAGAGCACGAACAAGATCTTCCTTGTACCTGAAACAAAGGCGTCGAGGAGTGTCCTCGTTGCCCCTCCGATGCTTAAGTCAGAAAACGAATCACCTGAGAGTATATGCTGTGAATTGTATGTAAAAGCGTACCTGATTAATGGAGATGAATGGTGTATTTATAGGGGTTGGAGGTATTTCGGAGTGGCAAGGAGTATGCTATATCTAGGACTTCTAGTGTGGTTAGGACTGTACTATGGTAAGTTTTGTGTTCCTACGTATTTGGATAAGAGTAGGACTCTTTAAGGGATGGGGTAGTACATTGCTAGTAGGACTCTTCTCTCTGGTTCAGACTGACGAAAAGGGGCACTGCATCGGAGAGAGGTTATAGGAGGTGATGCCTCGAGCTCGGGGATCATCATACCCGAGGACACATACCGAGGAGGGAGGGACTAAATGGGTCAAATAGGGCGGTTACTCCTCGGGTTACTCCTCGAGCTCGGGTACGAAGTCGACATAATCACAGGCCCCCGTGCATCACTGCCAGAGGCTCATGGTCGAGGATATGGGGTGTGATGCACTCTGGCGTGGTGGGGAGGTCATTCCTTACGCCAATGTCCGGGGTTGATTGAAGAGACGTTGAGCGAGGAGCCAGCTGGCCATGTGAAGAGGTGCCACGTGGCCTCGATATTTGGGCTAATGATTTTGGGTCGTGGATGGCTGCCACGTGGCGAGGGATGGAGGGTCTGGATTGAGAGACGTTTGGACTTCTCAGGGTCCTATAAATACCCCCATGCCCCACCACATTTGGCACTTTCCAATCTTCAAGAACTCCTCGGACCTCCTCGGTTTTAGGCTTTAAAGTAAGAGCTCGTCCTCTCTAGTTAGTTAATTTAAGCTTCTGTTTTTCAAATGTCTGGTAGTAGTAATTCCTCGGCCTCGGGATCATTACCTGAGGATGGTCATCCCATTATACCCTACGCCATTCCTGTTGATAGTCACCCCGCCTTTTCATATCCCGAGCTCAGCTGTAGGTATAAAGAACATGAGGTTATAGGGGTAGCTCGTGAATTTGGGTTGATGCCGACGTGCGATGTGCGACGACCTGATCCCGAGGATAGTATAGTGAGTGCTCGAGAGGGAGAGATAGCTATTTATAGGGAATCGCTGAGGGGGGGACTTAGGTGGCCTCTTCACCCCTTCTTTCTCGAGTTCTTGACCGAGCATGACATGTGTCCCGGTCAGTTAGTCCCTAATGGGTGGAGAATGCTCGTCTATTTTTTCGTAGCATGTAGGTATTTATCGATTGTCCCGAGGCTAGATTTGCTGAGGATGACCTTCGAATTGAAGTCACTCCCGGGCTTCAATTGTTTCGCGTACTTTTCTTCCCGAGGAGAGTTCAAGGTTCCAAAAATGCCGAGCTCTTTGAAGGGGTGGAAGTCGAAATTCTTTTTTATTAGGCCCCAAGATACCGATCACCCATTTGGTCCTCGATGGGTTGTGCCGAGCACAGAGCTGTTTAACGAGGGCCAAGCTTACTTCGAGGTGTTAGAGAGGGATAGGCAGAGATTGGTCGAGCTCGAGCCTTTAGCCTATAACATGGATGATCTCCTCGGGGACGATATCCTCGATCTAGCTGACGTCAAGGGCGTCGAGGGTAGGAGCGAGCATCTTTGACTTATATATTATAATCGCCCGTGTATATCCTCGGTAGTTTGACATGTTTATTTTGTGCGCAGTGCTTGCGATGGCGTTCGATCCCTCTGACCTTCGTCGAGCGGTGGAAAGGAAACCGAAGGGTGCCCCGACGAAGCAGCCCGGGAAGAAGGGCAAGAAACGCCCTCGATACGAGTCGACCGACCAGGCTAGGAGGGGTCCCGGGGAGGCTTCTCAATCCATGCCGGAGGCCCACGTCCCTTCGACCGAGGCTCCAACACCCCGTGCTCGTACACCTGGGGGTACGCCCGTCGTCGTCGATCTCGAGGACGACATCCCGCAACAATCTTTCCCTGAAGGTGACGTCGAGAAATGTACGCTCGTCCCTCAACTCCTCGAGAGGTACAAAGGAGGTGACGTGAGTTTGGCCGACGGCATGAGGGAGGTCGAGAACTTTGCATTAAAGGTAACTCGAGAGTCATTTTGATATGAAATTTATACATGTTAAACTCCCGATCCCTGAAATTCTTTCTGTCGTGCGCAGGCTTTGACCGTCGCTCGAGCTTTAAGTCGCCGAGGCTCGAGGGAAGACGCAAAAATCTCCTCGCTCGAGGAAGAGCTGGAGCGTCGGACGCAACATATCATCGAGCTTGAAACAGAGTCCAACCGACGAACGAAGGAGGCTAAAGAGCTCGAGGTATGCTTGAAACAGGCCCGAGCAGGTGAGGCTCTGGCTAGGGAGGAGGCCGAGGCTTGTAGGCGCGAGCTCGAGCACAAGGCGAAGGAATTCGAGGAAGGGCTTGAAGATGCTCGTGCTAAGGCGATCGAGGGCTTCAAGACATCTGCTGAGTTCCGGGCAATGAGGGGTGAATACGCCCTCGGGTCCTACAACTATGCCTTCAAGCAGGCTCGAGCTTACCTCCGGTCCAAGGTGCCTGAGATAAATGCCGAGGACCTGACCTCGGCTCCTGAGGTAACGGATGGGCTCGAGCGGTCTTCCTCCGAGGGTGCAGGGGTCGAGGAGGAGGAGGACGAGGACGCCGAAGTTTCCCAGCCCCCGGGGACTGACGACCTAGATTAGGATTTTTCTTTTTTTATTCAAGTGTAATGCCCGACGATGGGCTCAGATCTTTTGTAATTGAAACTTTTATGTTTTTTGGTTTTTGTATATGCAAGCTCGTTCCTTTTGGTTTTTACTGTTCGTCAATCACGACAACTCGAGCGTTCTGACAAACCGAGCAATTTTTATGAATCATGGAACTCGAAAACCGACGAATAAGTGAGCACGACGTTAATCCAAAATGTAGGTCGCCCGACGACGATTTAATAATGTAAAATAACAACGTCCTCGAGCAACATGTGTAAACCAACAATGTTCGAAACTCGAGGAGTAATTGAGGGCGACCTCGAGCAACATGTTTGAATCAACAATGTTCGAAACTCGAGGAGTAATTGAGGGCGACCTCGAGCAACATGTTTGAACCAACTATGTTCGAAACTCGAGGAGTAATTGAGGGCGACCTCGAGCAACATGTTTGAACCAACAATGTTCGAAACTCGAGGAGTAATTGAGGGCGACCTCGAGCAACATGTTTGAATCAACAATGTTCGAAACTCGAGGAGTAATTGAGGGCGACCTCGAGCAACATGTTTGAACCAACAATGTTCGAAACTCGAGGAGTAATTGAGGGCGACCTCGAGCAACATGTTTGAACCAACAATGTTCGAACTCGAGGAGTAATCGAGCAGTTCCCGAGGTATGGTTGTCCCGAGGAGTTTACTCTCCCGTTTCTTTTGGGAGACGAGATTGTGGTCGGGCTTTGGAGCCCGAGGACTATAGCCTCGAGATGTTTGCGCGACGGCAAGACTTTGAAGATCACTTTTCTGGGAATGAATCCCGATGTTATTTATGTATGTAAAAATCCTTCAAACATCAAATGTGGGCGTGTGCCCAAGAAATGCAGAATTATTGAACTAAAAGAAAAACGCAGGCATGCAATCCCGACAAACTAAAAATTTAAGGCGAAAATAAAAATTTCAAAAGGTGGAGAATGAGCTACTTGTAGTAGATTTTCAGATTGTCCGCATTCCAGGATCGAGGCAGTGGTCTTCCCGAGATTTCTCTCAAGCTGTACGCTCCTTTGCGAACTTCTCTAATGACTTCAAATGGCCCTTCCCAAGCGGCCCCTAGCTTTCCCGGGGCATGGCCAGCAGCTTCGGCTCTTCTTAACACAAGATCCCCGACCCTAAACTTCCTGTGTTTCACCCTGGTGTTGAAGTGCTTCGCCGTCCTGTTCTGGTAAGCAGCGACCCTTATTGAGGCCTGTTCTCTCACTTCCTCAAGCAGGTCAAGGTGCTCAGTTGTTTGAACCTCGGCTCCAGGTTCGAGTCTTCTGAGCGTTGGTATCCTGGTCTCGATTGGGAGAGAGGCCTCCACCCCGAATGCCATCATGAATGGAGTTTCTCCAGTGGTGGTTTTGTGGGATGTTCGGTATGTCCAAAGAATGGCAGGCAGCTCGTCGGGCCAAGCTCCCCTAGATTCCCCGAGTCTGGTTCTGAGATCTTGCAAGATGATTCGGTTGGTGACCTCGGCTAGGCCATTGCTTTGGGGGTGTGCAACAGATGTCAGACGATGGTCGATCCCCAGATTGGTGCAAAAACTTCCGAAATGTCGGTTATCAAACTGTCTCCCATTATCGGTTATGAGGACTCTGGGCAGCCCGAACCTGCAAATGATAGACTTCCAAACAAACGATCTTAGCTTGGGTTCCGAAATAATGGCCAAGGGTTCGGCCTCTACCCACTTGGTGAAGTACTCGACCGCTACGGCGACAAACTTCAATTGTCCACGGGCTAGTGGGAAAGGGCCAAGAATGTCTATGCCCCACTGCTCGAAGGGCGTCCCGCAATGTATGGGTGTGAGCTCCTCGGCCGGCGAACGGATGACGTTGCCGAACCTTTGACACTTATCACACTTCTTAACATAATCAATGGCGTCCTTCTTCATTGTTGGCCAGTAATATCCATATCTTATAAGTTTGAAGGCAAGGGACCGAGCTCCCTGGTGGTTGCCGCATACTCCTTCGTGGACCTCCGCCAAGGCTTGTGTTGCCTCAGTGGGGTTGAGGCATCGAAGGTACGGTAGAGTGAGACTCCGACGAAATAGAACTCCCCTAATCATGCAATACCTTGGTGCTCGAGACCTAATGCTCCTCGCCATCCTCTGGTCGCCGGGCAAATTTCCGGTGGCTATGAAATCAACTATCGGGTCCATCCAGCAAGGTTCATGCTCGATGTCCATAACTTTGGGTGCTTGGCTGATGCTCGGTTCTGTTACAAATTTCACATGGACTGTCCTGTCGAGACCGTCAACCCCCATGAAAACCAGCCGGGATAAGGCGTCAGCTTTACAATTGTCAGCTCGTGGAATTTTTATGATCTCACAGCTTCTAAACCGCCTCTGGAGATCGTGAGCCTTTAAACAATACATACTCATCTTTTCATCTTTTCTTTCGAATGATCCCTCAATCTGCCCAACCACCAACAACGAATCACTGTATATCTTTATGTGCTCAAGCTCAAGCTTACTGGCAAGCTCTTGCGCAATTATAACGGCCTCATATTCTGCTTCGTTGTTTGTAGCGTCAAATTCAAATCGGAGTGCGCATTGTATTTCTGTTTGTCTGTCTGGGCTGGTGATGATGACCCCTGCCCCCGATCCCGAGGAGTTCGATGCCCCGTCAACGAATATTTCCCATACCTTCAGTGCAATGCTGTTCGGGTCGTCCCCTGTCCCCCGAGGCCTTGGCGTGAGTTCAGCTATGAAATCGGCTAAGGCCTGTGCCTTGATCGAGGGCCTGGGTTTGAATTCAATATCAAATTCTCCAAGCTCGACTGCCCATTTTACTAACCTTCCCGACATGTCAGGCTTCTGGAGTATATGCCTCAGTGGTTGATTAGTGAGCACCACAATGGGGTGAGATTGGAAATATTGTCGCAACTTCCGGGCTGCCACTACCAACGCAAGAGCCAGCTGCTCGGCCAACGTGTACCTGGTCTCCGCATCAAGTAATACCTTGCTCACGTAGTAGATGGGTTGCTGTGCTTTGTTAACCTCTTTCACCAATACTCCACTTACCGCATTTCGAGATACTGCTAAGTATAGAAACAACGTATCACCGGGCTCGGGCTTCGTGAGAATCGGAGGCGTTGCCAATGCTTGTTTCAGTTCTTGGAATGCTCTTTCACAGTCCTCTGTCCATTCGAAGTTATGACTTCCTCTAAGAGCCTTGAAAAAGGGGAAGCATCTATCCGCTGCTCTAGACATGAACCTGTTTAGAGCCGCCACCCGTCCTGTCAACTTTTGTACATCCTTCTTGCTTCGAGGAGGCTCCATGGATGCCAGCGCTCGTATCTTATCCGGATTTGCCTCGATTCCCCTATGAGTGATCATGAACCCCAAGAATTTTCCCGAGGCGACTCTGAAAGCGCACTTGGCCGGGTTTAACTTCATCTTATACTTGCGAAGAGTAGCAAATACTTCTTCCAGGTCTTCAATATGATGTCCGATCTCTTTGCTCTTGACCACCATGTCATCAACGTAGGCCTCAACATTCCTCCCAATCATCTTAGCGAAGACTTTGTTGATCAATCTCTGATATGTTGCCCCTGCATTTTTCAATCCGAAGGGCATGACCTTGTAGCAATATATGGCGGAATCGGCCATGAAAGATGTCTTCTCCTGATCCTCCTCGGCCATGTGGATTTGGTGATATCCAGAGAATGCGTCCAGGAAGCTGTACAGCTTATGACCCGATGTCATGTCCACCAAGTTGTCTATTCGAGGTAGGGGGTAACTGTCTTTTGGGCATGCCCTGTTAAGATCGGTAAAGTCAATGCAAACTCTCCATTTGCCATTGGCCTTCTTCACAAGTACTACGTTGGCGAGCCAATCGGGATACTGGACTTCCCTTATGAACCCGGCCTTTATTAACTTGTCAACCTCTTCACGTATCACCTCCCGACGTTCTGGTGCAAACTGTCTCTTCCTCTGCTTGACCGGTTTAGCACTTTGGTTGATATTTAGTTTGTGAACTGCCACACTAGGGTCAACCCCTGGCATGTCTTCCACATTCCATGCGAACACGTCCAAATTCCGGGATAAGCAAACTACCAGTGCAGACTTGAGGCTAGTATCCAAACCCTGACCAACCGTCACCTTCTTACCCTGCTCGAGCTCGAGCTCTACCAGTCCTTCGACGGGAGCGAGTCTCCCTCTATGGTCGGGCTCGGGCTCGGATGATGATATATGCATGATATTGGACGTGATTCTCCGGACACTTGCGACATAGCAGTGCCTAGCAGCTGTCTGATCTCCGCGAACGACCCCTACTCCCTTACTGGTTGGGAATTTCATAGCGAGGTGGAAAGTAGAGACTATGGCCCTGATCTGATTGAGCAACGGTCTCCCCAAGATGGCATTATAAGCCATTGAAACACGTACAACCTGGAAAGATGTAAGTTCGGTTACCTGTCTCTGATTTGCCCCCAATGTTAGCGGTAGACTGACAACGCCTTCTGGAATGATTGTGCCTCCCCCGAACCCTTGCAACGGGGTCTGGACTGTTTTCAGTTGGTCGGCCGAAATCCCCATTTGAGAGTATGCTTCAAGGGATAGTATGTTGGCCGCGCTCCCATTATCAATTAAGATTCTCTTCACATCAAAGTTAGCTATGATTGCTGATATAACTAGAGCATCATCGTGCGGGTGTGACAACCCTTCCAAGTCCTGTGGCCCGAACGTGATCTCTTCCTTATCCCCAATCGCCCTCCTGTTCGGGTTATACTGTCTCGCGTACTGCTTACGCACCCTATTGGAGTCTCCACCTGATGCTATCCCTCCAACTATGATGTTGATCGTCCCTGCGGTTGGTTGGTCATTCCCCTTCCTTTCGGGGTCTTTCACATCCTCCCTTCCGTTCCTTGGTCGCTTGTCACGACCAATGTATGAGCCTAGGAACCCTCTTCTTATCAAAGCCTCGATCTCTTGCTGAAGGGCGTTACAGTTTTCGGTTGTGTGGCCGTGATCCCGGTGGTAATCACAATACTTACTCCTATCCCGAGTGTTCGGAGGTGTCTGCATCCGTGCAGGCCATTTGAACCCCTTCATATCCTTGATTTCCATGAGAATATTTGACCTTGAAGTATTCAGGCGAGTGAGCGATGCCGGACGCACATCCCGGTTTTGCCTTCCCATGTTTGCTTCCGACCGATGGTTCTCTTCCGGCCGATGATTGAAGTCGCGTTGCCTTCTGGGCTCGGGTTTATCAGAGCTCGGGTGAGAATTTCTCCTCGGGTTCAGTGTTTCTTCCATGTTGATATACTTTTCTGCTCGGGTAAGTAGCTCGGTCACGGTCCTTGGTGGATTCTTGGACAATGACATTTTGAAAACCTCGCACCTGATGGCGTAGGTAAGGGCGGAGATTGCTGCAGTGATGTGGAGGTCGGGTATCTGAAGTCTTTCCTTGTTGAACCTCGTCATGAAATTGCGTAGTGTCTCATTGGGCCCCTGCCTCAGCTGCATGAGGGAGGCCGCTGTCTTCCTTATACGCTTGCTACTAGCAAAGAAAGCGGAGAATTTATCAGCCAGATCGGAGAACGAGGCAATGGAGTTGGGCTCCAGGGTGGAGAACCAATCCCTGGCAGCATCAGTCAAGGTTTGGGGGAAAGCCTTGCACATCACGGGGTCTGGGGCCACCTGCAGATTCATGACATCGGTGTATACGTTGAGATGGTTGATGGGATCTGTCGTTCCGTCATACTCCCTCATGCGGGGGAGCTTAAATCTGTTTGGTAGTGGGAATGAGAGGACTTCTGGCGTGAATGGAGTGTTCGGGGCAAATCCTGATATCCCCTGGGTCTTTTTCTGCAACCCAGCGGCGATTCCCTCCTTGATGATCCTGGCCAACTCGTTCGAGTCCATGGTTATCAATCCCGAAGCCTGGGCTTGTGGGACACCCGAGGCCCCGGAACCATCGTTGTAGTGTACTTCGTGCATATCCCGGGCACGAGCCTCCTCCATAAAAACTCCTTGTTGTCCGACCGTCGGTTCCGGCGGAAGTTCAGTTGCCGGTCGGTCATTCCTCTGGCTTAGCAACTGGGTTAACGCCGCCACTTGTTGGCGGAGTTCCTCAAACGCCTGCGCATTGGGCAATGCGGGTGGCTCCTCCTGCTGGACCGTGGGGTCGATGAGTGGCGGCTGGTTTGGTGCGGACGAACTTGCTTGCGGAAGACCTGAACGTGTGTTGACCATGACTTTTGGTAGCGCTTCCCACAGACGGCGCCAATGATGCTGCCAAAAGTCGCACCTGATGAGATCCGAGCTTGACGACTGAGAGAGCACGAACAAGATCTTCCTTGTACCTGAAACAAAGGCGTCGAGGAGTGTCCTCGTTGCCCCTCCGATGCTTAAGTCAGAAAACGAATCACCTGAGAGTATATGCTGTGAATTGTATGTAAAAGCGTACCTGATTAATGGAGATGAATGGTGTATTTATAGGGGTTGGAGGTATTTCGGAGTGGCAAGGAGTATGCCATATCTAGGACTTCTAGTGTGGTTAGGACTGTACTATGGTAAGTTTTGTGTTCCTACGTATTTGGATAAGAGTAGGACTCTTAAGGGATGGGGTAGTACATTGCTAGTAGGACTCTTCTCTCTGGTTCAGACTGACGAAAAGGGGCACTGCATCGGAGAGAGGTTATAGGAGGTGATGCCTCGAGCTCGGGGATCATCATACCCGAGGACACATACCGAGGAGGGAGGGACTAAATGGGTCAAATAGGGCGGTTACTCCTCGGGTTACTCCTCGAGCTCGGGTACGAAGTCGACATAATCAGTCCCCTACCTTAAGGACCCCTGAATAAATTCTTCCAATATTCAAAATAAAACTTTTAAATCCTCATTTTTAGTTCCATTTTCTTATTTCGTCCCTTTTACATAGGATCTGTCTGGTACATATTAAACTTGAAAAAAAGAATAGGATTTCTTGCCCATTGTCCTTCAAAAGTGGCTGTCCTTTTTGACCACTTGAGAGTGACGTGGGATTCGACTGCCAAAAGTAACGAACAAAAAATGGCAAAAAATGGAAGAGAAAGCTGCACCAGACACGATCATAATGTCATTAACATTAGTGTTCAAATTTCAACACTACGAATATTGACTGTTATATACTCTTGTTTTCCCTTTTTAGTTAATTTTACTAATTATTATACACTCTATTATTGAACGAACCATTATTCTTGATATATCAATAATGTGTTAAAGCATGACCTTCAGTTACGTTGTATTTGTCTGAAATATCTGAATGTTCGGTCAAAAGATTAAAAAGAATTTACAAATCCACTTATCAAATAAGTTGAGAAAATATACTTTTTATTGGTTAAGATACTTGTTTTAAGAAAATATTTTGATGACGGTGATGATGACAAAGACCACTACATAATGGGCGATGACAATGATGCATTGTTTCATTGGTCTTATGCTTTGTGCTTTCTATCTTGGTTAGCACTTATTGATAGGATTACCACTTTTGTTTATTTATCTATATATAACTATAAAAATAAATACTTTTTATTGGCATTTTTCTAATCTGACATGTACATGAAACTTTCTTTTAGGGGTCTACTTTGCCAGGCAATGCTAGGGAGCCAGCTGGCCCCCTAACAATATAGTAAGGCCCTTCTTTTAGATTTTGATAACATGAATGCTTTCGCCAATTTATGACAGCAAAAAGGAAGAAGGGAAACTACCCAAAAATCCAACCTATAAAATATACTATTCAAAAATAAAGAGGATTGTGACACTTTCATCACTACACAGATTAACTCCAATGCACTTTCATCACCTGCAATGCTTGTAAGTGCAAATGGTGGTGTGATGAAATTTGCGGTTGTAATAGGCCTTGTGAGCACAATTTGTTCTTGACCCCATTAAGGGGAAAATAGAAGTTGAAATTACATCCTACCGAATTTTTTAAGTTTCAACTTCAAAATTCAGATTTAAAGTTTTTTATTAAAAAAACCGGATGATAATATTACTCAAAAATATTAATAATATTATTATAATATTAAATAAATCTACAAATCCCACCACCGACCAATATACTCAACCCACCCAATTTAAATTAATCAATACAAACATCATACCCACAACCCACCCCATCACATCCCATCACATCCACCCCAAACCCTAAATCATTTTCAAAATTCTTTTTTTATCATTTCCCTTCTATATCCTATCTCTTCTTCGGTAACACACCACCTTCGATGACATGGCACCTCCAGTGACACAACACATAGCCTCGTATAAAGCGACGTACTTACTGCAACCTACGCTTCTATGCACAACATTGAGGCAAGGCATCGAAGGCAGCTGCAGAGTTGCGCTTCTGCACGTAGATGTGCATCGTCACATTGAGTCTCTTCAAGCAGTGTTGCGCCTCTACAATGTAGAGTCGAAAGATGACGCAGTGGTTTCTTGGTCACAAATCACTATGCACAGTGATGATCTAAACTTTTCTCCAACATTGAATTTTATGGGTGTGGTGGTTTTGTACGATGATGTGGCGAGTTTGGCGTGGCGAGGTACTGATTTTGTGCAATGTTTAGGCAGTGGTTTTTTGCGGTGCTTTGGTGAACTTCTTCCTGCGTTGTGCGATGGTGGTGTGCTGATATTGACGAGGTGGTGGTGGTGGTTCTGGAAGCAGTGGTGCTCGATGGTAGGGCGTTGTGGTTGTGGGGCTCGCGGTGGGAGTGGGAGGAATCAGTGTTTTTTATCAATAAATTGTTCTTTTGTGACCCCGTAAATAAAGTGGCCTAGAAGAACATGTGATTATGACTAAATTTGTATATGATCAATAATTTGATTATTTGTGATCATGAAATAAATTGTGACTTGTAGAATTTATGATTTGTAACCTATAAATTTTTTGATTTGTAACTAAAAAATAATTTGTGATCAATTAATTTAATAATATGTAATCGAGAAATAAGTTGTGACATTTAAAAACGTAATTGTGACCATAATATATTTAATTATTTTTTATAAATAAACTTTAATTAGTATCTGATTTTTAAAATAATGAACCATATTTTTAAATTTTGAGAAAAATTATATCTCTTGAATATGATTTTTTTTTCCCCAAATACAGCCACACATTCCAAGAAAGCCGATACGGGACTTTTAGGTTTGGAATGCCAACAAAAATTTCATCCAAAACAATTGACGGTCACGATTAATTCCACACTTGACTAAATTCCAAACGACCGTTACTTTCAAATTCTCTTTTGATTAAACCCAAACTGCCTTTTTCAAAATTCAAAGTTATTCAAACTTGTAATAAAAACTAATTTCCTCGATTTGCATTAACAAACCTTTTCTATTCATTATAATTAATTCTTCCTAGATCCTTAGATATTATTTTTTATTTTAATATTTTAAGTGTTACTTTTGGACAGGGGATAAGATGACGCCAGCATTAGCCATTAGTGTAGCTCCCAAGTTATTCATGGAATAAGGGATTTCTTTAGGCCTATTTGTTTCAGATTAAAGTCAGATTTTAATCTAAATCAAAGTTAAACAATCAATATTAACATCGGGGTCCCACAGCTTTTCAACCACACATTTCAAAAACTCCTATCACAATCTGTTAAAATCTGACTTTATATAGAAAACTAGTAATCTAAGTTTGAATTTGATGGAACAAACATCAAGCTATATATTTGAGCTCCATTTTATTAAAAAAAATCATTTTTTTTCTCAAATTCAATTTACTATACATTCTTTCAGTAAAATAATTGTACACGTAAATTCAAAATTTATTCATACATTTTAACTACATATTTCTCAAAAAATCGCTATTATAAAACTCAAAATGGGCCTCAAAGTAATGAATAAAACACCAAACATGAATAATAAATTAAGAAATTTGTGTCAAAATCATTAGATTCGAATATATGTAACAATAATAAAATCATTTTGTATTTTCTACAGAAAAATTGTATCCACACAATATTGAGTAAATTAGAAACATGGTTAAACAAGAAATGTGATACTAAAATTTATTAGTCAGATCTTTTAGATGCACTAAGCATGTAGTTCATACATATTTTTCAAGTTTCAAACAAAATATATTTTGTAAAGATCCCAAATCAATAAAGATTTGTTCATTAACAGAAAAAGCTATGTTTGTGGGCTAAGTTTGGAGTGAGGTGAAGTTTTTATTGGACTTTTTTTATTCTGAAGTTTTAATAATAGAGAGGCAATTTGTTAGTCTGAACTTCAAAATAAGAAAATATCGTTTGTCAAATAAAACAGTCGTGTTGTTTTTCGCCTAAGCACTAGGCGAGATGTTTTCTCTCTGTCGCATGCCTAGGTGGAGCCTACGCGAGCTTTTGGAATATAGAATATAACCCTTTGATTTTGAGGGTCGTCCTCAATACTCGCAAGAAATTTACACAATGTAAAATTTTGTGAAGAGGCGGTCGTCCTCAATACCCGCAAGAAATTTACACAATGTAAAATTTTGTGAAGAGGCGGTCGAGTGAAACCATTCTTTCACACTATCATAAAAGACTTTCTTTATTTACAAAATGAAAGTGTTCATTTTTTTAAACAAAAATGCCTTATTTGGGGTTTGTTTGAGACCCCTACTGCTCTTCACTTCATAGGTTGAGAGTTACAACTCCATACTTGATAATTAACCACTGGTTAGTGAGAATAACTAGATAGCTTGGCAGGAGGTGTAATCGATAGCTCGACAGCGATTCGACTCTG
Organism: Fraxinus excelsior; assembly: GCA_019097785.1. Lineage (NCBI taxonomy): Eukaryota > Viridiplantae > Streptophyta > Magnoliopsida > Lamiales > Oleaceae > Fraxinus > Fraxinus excelsior. Next base: position 12,393,516 of record CM032630.1, read on the forward strand.
GAGTAGTCAAGTAAAAAATGCTTGCCACAATTTCCAACTTTCTACCATCTGTCTAGACCTTTTTCTTCTTTTGCCAAAGCAGGTATATTAGTCTACCATATTCTGCAAACTGTGTATCATAATTTGAGAAACAGCAATGTGCAAGGAGATATAAAGAAAATATGCCATTTTCACCCTTTTTTCTCTCTCCTTCAATTAACTATGAACACAGAATAAGAGCCACTGAATTATAATTAGCTCTCTACAAATCAAAATCTTCTTCAAATTGAGAACCTAACCTCTGCATTCTAACCCCACTAAAGCTGGTTCTTGATGCCATTATTTCATTAAGTGAAAGCCTCTTCTTAGTGCCCGACTGAGGCCTTTGTTTCGGAGCACTGTGAGGCCTCAGCTTTGCCCTATACGACTGCGTATTTGCCATGTAATTAGGGCCATTGGAGTATGGCCTAAAAAAGCTATCTCCACACACGCTCTTGGCTGGTGTAACTGGACCGTTGGCACGGCATGAAGTCATAAATCTGGGAGTACTACTGGCCGAGGCAAACTTGTAATCTTCATTTGTGTAGTTCCAGTCGGAATCGTGATGCTGGCGACAAGCTGGTATTGATAAACGGGCAGGGTATGGACATGGAAGAGGAGAATAAATTGCCTGGTAGTATTCCTCGTCGCCATATTCTGACATGGTAGTGCTCATCCTCCGGGACCTTGATTTGGGCTTGTATGTGTCCATTTCCACTACTTTCGGACTTTCATCAAATGCATTCATTAAAGGATCATAAGAGGTCGAGAGTCTCTTGCTATGAAGTTCACTTCTGGTTTCATCAAATCTTTCCTGTATTTCACAAAGAAAAAAGTAGCATTCAAGTTCAAGCCCGGCCTCAAAAGTAATGAAATTTCTCGAATAGCTGAAGAATATTTTCTTACTATGGACTTTCTAGCTTGCAACTCTGGCATAAATCTGCAGCTGTTAATCGAATTACGAGCTCTTTGAGACCTAACAGCAGCCTGAGCTCTAATGAGAGCTTGCATACTGCGTAGAGTCGCAGCAGCTCGCTTTCGTACAAGGTATCCCCTAACAAGAGCCTGTAACTTCACTAGTCCTTTTAGGGCTCTAAGAGCTCTTCGGGCCTAGTCGAAAAACAACAATTACATCAAAAATTCAAAATATAAATGTTCAAACACATGGTAATAGGAAACATCAGTACTGTTTGATTAGAATGTCCAAATTTCCCTTTGCTGACATTTGAAGCGAATTCAAATAACAAACAAGAAAACATCCTATACAGACATTCATAATTTCAGTTGAGGAAATCAGATTTTAGCTATAAAGAATTGAAAAAAATAAAGTGAAACTTGAATCCCACATACCAAATAACCTCTGAAAACCGTCTGAATCTTGACAGCAGCCCTCAAGTCCCGTCCTCCTCCGTTTAACACGGCCCCTCTGCGTTGACTTGTGAGCCTCACAACAGCCGCAGCCGCCTGTGCGGCAGCAAGGGCAGCATCGGCAGCCGCAGCTGTGGCGGCTGCCACCGCAACTGCATGTTTGTTCTGCTCCTTATCTGTCTCAGCAATGTAAGATCTTAGCCACCGCGAGTCCCCGGCCATAGTATTTTTGGTCATGTCCTCGCCTGACTTGCCAAAACTACATCCTTTCTCCGTTTTCTTTTCGCCATAATTTGAATTGTTCTCCATATTTTTCTTGTCCTTCTTTATTCCCAGCAGGCCCTTCAACCACCTTGTAGCTTTTCCCATTTTTCTTTCCTCGGGAATTCAGAATGTAATTCTAGAGGGAGAAAAGAGGGGAAACACAATGTAATTTTTCTGATATAATGAGAGAAAGCCTGTAAAGATTCTACTTTTTACTGAAATAGAGAATACTACTATGGACACTTCGAATCTTTACATGTTGTAAGAATAGGGAAGAGAGAAAATAAACAAAAGCTTTTGACGTGCTTCTAAGCAGTTTTCTGATATTATGTAGAGTCGAGAAAAGTAGCGTTAAGACACAACTAAACACGTTGGTGTGGAGGAAATAATTTAAATGAAGCATCGAACCTTAAAATAATTGAGGATAAACATTTGATTTTTATTTTATTTTTTCTATTGTTATTTTGAAAAAATTAAAAAACTCACCCTGACACAAGCTCGTGAGATACAGTATTATAAGACAAAAGAGGGAATCATGGAAGAAAAACAGATTTTAAAATTGAAAAAAGAAAATGCAAATAAACAGGAAATTACAGACAATCAGTGAAAAGTTTGAATGGAAGAGGGCAATAATCATATCTAGAGAGAGAGAAGAAAAAACCATTGACACCTAAAGAATTTGAAAAAGGCCGTTGAAGCTTCCACTCCCTCCAATCAGAAACTCGAGTGTCTGTGGAAAGCACAATTATTTCTCTTAATAGCAACCTGGTTCGACCTTTTGATCTTTTATCCTTGAGTCAATGTTCGTCTCGATTTTAAAAACGTCTTTTTTAAGAGGCAATTCATTAGACGTTGGCTACATTCAAATGGTTAAAAATTGCAAATTCTTATTTTAATCAATTGAATGCAGTGATAACAGATTCACACGTATACTTAGCAATACTTGAGCCAAATAGCATTCTTTGTTAAACTATATTGTACTCAACCTGACCAGAAAAATCTAAAACTTAGTTAAAGCATTGTCGAAACCAGCCCAATACCGAACATGTTAGGTAAAACTTTTTCCTGTGCATGTGCCAAACAAGCAGAAATTACAAATGAAATGTTTGGAAAATCAACGGTTTTTCTATTTGATGGCACTCCTAAATATTTAGGAGGTTAGGAAAACCAATGACTTTTTTATTTAATGGCAACATATTGAATTCGATTATAATAGCTATTTAATAAATATGAGTTAATTGAGTAGATACCAATATTTTTATAATTAAGGGATTATAGGAACTCTAATTGAACAATATATAAAGACATTTTTGGTTTTGGTCTCCGATATATCAAATTATACATAGTTTCCCTTCGCTCCATCTGGAAGAGAGAAGACGGTCCCATTGAGGAAATAAGACGATTTGTTGAGAAAGATCACAAAGCACACCCCTTCGTTCGTGTTCATCTGTATGTGATCGATTGTCGTAGTAATTCCGTAACAGTAAACAATAATTCATAATGAATCTAGGTTTATAACCCAAATTCGTGAATCCTAATATTCTGGCATGATATAGATCTTAAGCTTTTGGTTATTTTAATCTAAGATGTTTGCATCTAAATTTGGTTTCGGTTTTAGATATGATTCATATTTATTATGGATTAATTTCGCAAACGGTCACTGAACTTATCTCAAAATTACAAAACGGTCACTGAAGTTTAAAACTTACAGAAATTGCCACTAAAGTTTCATACGCTTTTACAAACGGTCATTGAAGGACCGTTATGATTTTAGTTCAAACTTAAAAGACCAAAATACGTGAACATAGACCATTGAGAACCTCAAGTGCAAAAAACAAGTCAAACCCCCCAAAACCCAAAAAAATCTCCCATTCCATCATTCGATCAATCTCTTCCAAATTCGTCATCATTCGTTCGAAGTTGGCTAAGACCCATATGTTCGATAGATGCACCATGGTGGGCCGGTGCTAGGGGTGGTAGTCCTACACCGTGAGTTGCAACGCTGTCAACGGAATTCGTGGTTGAAGGGGCCGACTGCGCTGTGGAAGAAGAACTCTGCGTCTTTGGATTTTCTGATTTGTTTGACGTTGTGAGGGCATTTGTAGGTGTCTAATAAGGAGATTGATCGACCTGTGGGGTGGGTACGACATGGGTGTCGTCGAAAGTTGATTTTCTGACTAGTTCTTGGTGCATGTTCATCTGGTTTTGTTTCAAATTTTCGATCAAATCTATCGGGGTTGAGGCCGATGGTTTGGTGGGTTTTGAAGGGAGCAATGAGGGTTTCAAGGTGCTATGTTGGTCTCGCGACCAAGGTGACCGAAGGTTGGGTTTTTGGTTGTCCATAGTTGGCGACCGGAATTAACAAAGTGTTTTAGTCTCTACTTTGGTGCGATTTTCCAGCCAGTGGTTGGATGAGTTGTGAAGAGGGCATTGAGGACTTCAAGACTAGGGGTGAACACGGTTCGGTTTGGGCGATTTGTGTTATATTTTCAACTCAAATCATTTTATGCGGTTTGGAACTTTTCCAAACCAAACCATTATTTGCGATTTGGTTCGATTTTAATCCGTGATTTACCTATTGACATTATAGTTATATGTTTAAAACAGGTTAACACATACATTTAAATAAGAACTAATGATGTTAAATGTTAAATTACATTCATATTTGTTTAAAATCCGATATATAAACAAAAAAGGCAAATAAAAATAGTATCAAGTTAGCATCCAGCAACAAACACTCTGAATTTTATAAGCAATAATATCAGAATAAATACAAGAATACTAACCTCTCATTTGATAAAAATTAGATCAATATCCTATATTGTAACACATAATTCGGTCTCTATATGATATATAAATATCAAAATATTTATTAGTCCTTATTAATGATATTAACAATCAACTAAGAAATAATATGTATAAAATATCAAAATTAATAATAGAAAATAAATATCACCTACCACAGTTTTCTCAAAGTCATCAAATACTTCTACCTCATCCAAATGTTGACGAAATACTATAGGTTCATCGCTACCATATAACCAATTCTTTGTGCATATTAAGGTCTCAACCATTTTTCCACTCAATGAATTTCTAAAGGAGTTAAGAATTCGATCACTCATGAAAAATGTCAACTCTAAAGCGACAGTAGATGTTTGAATTGCTAATACATCTTTGGTAATCTTAGAGAGAATTTTATACTTGTGCGCATTCAATTTTCACCAAACTAATATGTTAAATTTGGGATCAATCAAATCTTCACAACAATCAGACAATTAATCAACCAAATCATTTTTTTCAGATTGCATGTTTTGCCTAAGTTTAACTTTAAAAATAGAAGGAATCTGTTTAGAAAAACCAAAAGCAGATTGTGAGAGACTTGGACTCTATCATCTTTGAAGGAAACACAAATTTTGGAAAAAAATATCTTGTATAACTCATAAAACCTTTATCCTCCACATGTCAAAACGGTAACAGACAATATGAAGTACCTTATAATCCGTTCTCTAATTTCTTTTAGAACAAACTTGATAACTTTGGTTTGCTTGTGTTTTTGCAAAGGCGTTATTGCATATATATCTAGTCAACATTCACAATTTGACATTCAATTCATTTTGTAATTATGAGCCTAAAATTTTATTTTTTTAACGAAGGCTCAACTAAATACTAATGACAATAACTTATTAACTTGTTTATTATGCATAAGTTATGTTAATTAAATTTGTATCCCCCAAGAATGTATACTTTAAATCCTAAAAACTATATTTTAATAAAAATATTTTTTTAATTATAAAAAGTGCGGTTCAGTTTGATTTTTGTGGTTTTTAAAATTTGAAACCTAAACGAAACCATTTTGAAACGGTTTGGTTTGATTTGAGAGAAATAAAACAGCGGGTCCACATGGACCCAAACCAACGACTTCGGTTCGGTTTACGGTTTCGTGATTTTTTGTGCAGCCCTATTCAAGACGGTATGTTGGTCCAGTGGCCAAGGTCGTCGAAGGTTGGAGTTATGGTGGTCCAAAGATGGCGAGTTGAGAGAATTTGGAGGAGATAATGGTTTTAGGTGCGTGGGCAGCCCCCTTTGGTGCTATTTTTCAGCCAATTTCGACGGAATTACGACCAATGGTTGGATATGTTGTGAAGAGTGCATTGAGGGCTTCAAGATGGTATATTGGTCAGGTGGCCAAGGTCGCTGGAGGTTGGAGTTATGGTGGTCCAAAGGTGGCGAGTTGAAAGAATTTGGATGAGGGAATTGTTTTGGGTTTTAGATGAAATTTGCACTTGAGGTCCTCAAGATTTTATGTTCACATGTTTTGATCCTTTAAATTTGAATTAAAATCATAACGGTCTTTCAGTGACCGTTTGTGAAATAAATTAAAACTTGAGTGACCGTTTGTGAAAGCGCGTGAAACTTCAATAACCATTTCTACAAGTTTTAAACTTCAGTGACCGTTTGTGAAATTAACCCAATTGTAGATATAAGAACTGAAATATAATTGAAATTTTCTCAAATTCAAAAGAAAAAAAAAAATCCCACAAAACTCCATTTGCTCAAATCAGAAACTAGCAAAACCTACAACAATAATCTATTGTGTTGCTTCTTCCAGGGGTTTTCAAATTTTAATGATGAATCGGAAGAGGGTTTTTCTGCAAAGCTAATGATTTTTTTTTTTTACTGTTACATTGTACACAGCCATAATAACATCACCTACGGGGAAAAAAAAAAGTGATTATTCTTGCTGGGCTTCTCTTTGTACTGGCCAGAAGGGATGCTTATAGAAAAATCTTGCGTGATTTTGGGTCCCTCTATCCTATTGAATTTTCATCGACTTTTGGTGGATAAATTTATAAATATCTGGCAATTTTTGGTGCAGAAAATTCCTGTGACTGAGAGAAAAGTTGTTTTCTGTGGTAAGTTATCATAAAGAGGGTGACACTGTGCTCCAAAAATGGAAACAAGGACGATGGAATGGTATGGAGGGGTTGTGGCCTTGTGTGGACTTCTGAGATTTAACAAGTTCACGGGTAATTGATTTAGCCACCGTTTTAGGAAGATTTTATAAATTTAATTAAAATGAAAATATTAAAATTCAATTGCACATTAAGCCTGTTTGGTAACTATTTTCAACAAGATTTTTAGCCAAAAAAAATGACAGTTAACTACAACATGTGGGTCCCACCTGTGAGACAGCAAGTCAAAAATGGCTGCTGATTTTCATGTATAACGGTAAAAAAATTCATTTTTTGGGTTGAAAAATGGATACCAAACAGGCACTAATAGAAAGCTCACATATCGCAAGTTTTTTTATGGTAGAAAGAGCAATGATGGCATATGGGAGAATATACATTGGCCAGCTCCAGGTCAATTGGCATGATGTAACGGAGGATGGCAGTATTATCTAGAATGATTGAGCTGAAGCATCTATAGGTAACCTTTTAAGTTCACTCTCAGATTTCAAGGTCAATCCTAGACTAAATGTGAAAACTATCGAGCTAGAGTAGGTTAGGGCAAAGAGAGCTGTAAATGGCAAAAACATTCGACTAAGCAATGACGAAAGTTAGGAGAGCGCATGAGATTAGATATCACATCGTAACTTCAAAAAATCAAAAGAAAAAACGTAAAAATAATTAAATTTCATTAGAGATAGGCATTGCATAAGTGATATGTGACCAAAGCATTATCAATAATTGTCGACATCGTCGATGATATTGTCGACGATAATTACTAACATAATTGTGTGAGACTACGAAGGAACAAGACATGATGTATGTAACAATTATACAATCAATAAAGTATTCATAAATTAAAATTTTGCATAAATAAATATGTAGAATCTCGCACCTACAAAAATCCCAATATCACAATAATACTTTGATTGATCGTATTTTTCATTATTTGGTGAAATCTCTTCTCAATAATTTTACTACCCAATGTATTGATTTTATTTTTGCCTGCCTTGTTTCAATTTTTTGCTTATTTCAGTGTAGAAATTTTTTATGTTCCATTTCTTCTTCATGTGAGTTTCGTGAAATGTGTGGTAAAAATTGATTTTTTACTTTAATTTCAATTTTTTAAAGCTATCCAAACAAGAACTAAATAGCCCATAAACTTTTGGAAATTGAAAAGTCCTTGTTTTCCACATGATTTGCTTACCTGCTGCGTCACTCTTTATAACTTACCACAAAAACCAAACACTTTCTCCATAACAGGAATTTTCAGCACCAAAAATGCCACAAATTTATAAATGTATCAACCAAAAGTCAATGAAATTCAAATAAAATAAATAGGACCCAATATTGCATAAGATTTTTTTTGGGAAATTTACACAAAATTAGTGTTTTCAAGATTCAATTTCAAATTTCAGATATCAAAATTTCACTTTTCAAAAATGACACATTTCATTTTTATAAAAACCCTAATTATACAATCTCTCCATTTCTCCCATTTTCTCCCCTGGCTAAAAGTCACCTTCATCGAACACATAATCACTAGGAAAGAAGAGACCTCAGAGAGTGGGAGGAAAGAAAATGGCACTGGTCCCTAATTTAGACAACACGCCTATCAATCTCACTACCACACGTCACACGATAAATTCCATGAATTTAAGTAAAACTTCAAATTGAATGTCTTTGTTGGGAAGAGATCAACTAATTAGCTCACAAGATCAACAACAATATGTGCAAGAAATCACAAAATAGAACTAAAATATGAACACAATAAACTGAAACGAAACTTATTTTTATTTAGTAAACCCTCAGGCATGTATCTCAAAGAATAAACCACCGTTCGAACGCAATCAAACCCCAAAGTAAGATTACAAAAGGATGACACTCAGACAAACCATTTTCATATCACACACGAGACCTTCCTTCACATTAACACAAGTTCACACAAGAACAGACTCTCTACACAATGGAATCACTCAAGATTACACAATATTAAGAGAGAACAAGAAATCAAATGAGTATTTTGATTTCTATAGTGAAGAAGGAGAGAAGTCTCTAGAACGGCGCAGAGAGCTCGAGAGAATGAGAGAAACTTTGAAATGTTTGCATAGTACAAACACTAAGGAAGCCTTTTATGAGTCTCCTAAAGTGCCCTTCATCCAACGGCTATGGTGATTGCACTTGGTGACATCCAGGCCATCCATTTAGAAGGTAAGCAAAAACACAACTTTCAGCATTCTTCAAAAACACGTTTCTTACACCATTTAACAAAACAAATTTTAAGTAGCTGGGCCATCAAAATCCAGTTGGGCCAACAAGTTCAACCCAATGGGTATTTGCATCATTATGCCACAAATTCCTTTCATACTCCACGTTGGTACAATGATTCGTTGTTATTCACAAATCCATCGGTTGTTATTCAAAAATCACAGATATCATAAGCACAGTTTGCTGCATCCACAAATCAGCAAGACACCACATTCAACAAGGTCAAGCAATCCAGAAATTTGTTCAAGGGTAGTACCTTTGTCTCTACATCAGCAGGATTATAGTTAGTAGATATCTTCTCAAGTTTTACAACACCTTATGAAATAATATCTCTAATAAAATGAAATATAACATCAACATGCTTAGATCTATTATGCAAAACAGGATTTCTATTTAAATGAATTACAGATTGACTATCAAAATAAAGAACAACTTATTTAACAAAACCAAATTCATTAAGTAATCCTTTTAACCAAATTCCTTCTTTAATACCATCAGTAGCTGCAATGTATTCAACCTCAATTGAAGACAAAACCATAATATTTTGAATCTAAGATTTCCAGTTTATACAAAGTATACATGTATGATGAAGTAGATTTTCTGTTATCCCTATCACCTGCATAATCAAAGTCAGTAAACTCTTTCAAAATAACACATTCAACTTGTTTTCTAAACTGAATCCCCAAGTTTGAGGTCCCCTTAATGTACCTAAGAAACCATTTCATGGTTTCCCAATGTGTTTCACCTGGATTTGACATATATCTATTCAAAACACTTGTAGAATATGCCAAATCTGGTCTAGAATACACCATGAGATACATTACAGACCCAACAGCATTAGAATAAGGCACTTGTGCCATTCTTTCAAACTCTTCTTTTGTTTGAGGACATAAATCATTTGATAGTTTAAAATGATTGGCCAATAGGACACTAACACTTCTGGACTCAGCCAATAAAAACCTACTAAGTAATTTCAAAATATAGAATTTTTTGCCAAGACATAATGTGCATTCTCTTTTATCTCTCTTAACTTTCATACCAAAAATCTTTCTAACTGGACCAAAGTCCTTTATTTCAAATTCAAATTTTAGTTTGTCTTTAATTTCTTCAATCTCCTTTATGTCATAACTTGCTAATAGCATATCATCCACATAAAGGAGTAGGTAAAGGGAATTAGCTCCACCATTACCCTTGCAATAAAGACAAGTATCGAAATTACTTCTCTTGAACCCAAGTCCAAGTACAAAATTGTCAAATCTTTTATACCATTGTCTTGGAGCTTGTTTTAAGCCATATAAGGATTTCTTAAGAGTGCATACTAAGTCAGATTTCTTGTTAACTTCAAATCCTCTAAGTTGTTTCTTGTAAATGGTTTCATCTAAATCTCCATTTAGAAAATCAGTTTTTTACATCTAATTGGTCTAATTCCCAATGGTCAAAGTAAGAATGAATCTAACTGTAGTAAGTTTTACTACATGTGAAAATATTTCATTAAAATCAACCCCTTCTTTTTGAGTAAAACTTTGCTACCGAACGGACTTTGTATCTTTTATCATTCTTGCTTTGTTCATCTCTTTTAATTTTAAAAATCCATTTACAATCCACAACCTTCTTACCCTCGGGTATTTTTACCAAAATTCATGTTTTATTTTTGTTAAGAGAATCCACTTCATCTTGCACGGTTGCAAGCTATTGTTTGGAATCTTTGCTACTCTAAGCTTCCTCATAGGATTCAAGTTCTTCCTCAATCATATCATGATGGGAAAGCAAAGAAACATCATCTTCAAACCTAGCCGGAGGTCTAATAGTCCTTCTTTCCCTATCCCTAATAAGTTGGTAATCAACTAGGGGCTGTTCAGTCTCTAAATCAACCTCAGGTGTCTCACCAAATTCATTTTCAGCTTCAGGTTCCTCATCATTTTGAGGGACAAATTGATCAGAACCATTCCCAGATTGCTCCACCTCAATCTCAACCCTATTCCTCACATTTTCAGACAAGTCAAGGGTCTCTAAAAGGTTTGTACTTTGTTTTTCAGACTTAAAATAGGGCAAGTCTTCCTCATTAAACGCCATATTTCTACTTATAATGACCTTATAGCCTTTAAGCTCTTTAACACATAGTTTATAGCCTTTAACCCCTTCCATATAGCCCAAAAAAACACAATTAAGGGCTCTAGGTTCCAATTTACCTTCAGTTTGATGTGCAAAGACTGCACACCCAAAAACCTTCAAGTTACTCAAGTCAACATGTTTTCCTCTCCATATCCCTTCAAGTATCTTAAAGTCTATATCACTAGAATGGTATCTATTGATAAGATAACTAGCAGTTTTAACTGCTTCATCCCAAAAAATTTTAAGCAGACCAGAATACAACAACATGCATCTAACTTTATCAAGAATAGTTCTATTTATTCTTTCAGCCAAGCCATTTTGTTGTGGAGTGTGTGTGATTGTTCTATATCTTAACGTACCAAATAATTTGCGTAATTTATCAAACTCGTAATTGCAGAATTCCAAACCATTATCAGTTCTTAAATCCTTAATTTTCTTATCAGTTTGGTTCTCAATTAAAAGTTTTCATTCCTTAAAAGCATTAAAAGTGTCAGATTTTGATTTTTAGCATAAAAGTCCAATTTTTTCTTGAAAAATCATCAATGACAAGCAAATAATATTTAAAACCAGAATGAGTGCACACAGATGCTGGTCCCCAAAGATCAGCATGCAAATATTCAAGTATGGAAACAGATTTATGCATTCCAGGTAGAAAAGGTAGTCTATTATGCTTTCCTAAAATGCAATAGTCACAAATTTGAGATTTGAGATTTTAAACTTAATTTCTTAAATTTGAAATTGGTGGAACTTAATCCCTTAATTATGAAATCTTCCAAATTTTTTCCCCATAAGCACCCCTGATGGCCCAGTACAGGAAGGAGCCCATCAAGAATAATCACTTTTTTAGCTAAGTACTTTTACAGTGGCGCAGTGTCAAATCTACAAACTATAATTTCGAACTTAAAAATACATTAAAGTTGTTTCCTAAGAAATGATGTACCGCGTATTTTTCAGTCTCGAGCCATCTCAAGATCATGACCAACCCTAGGTCCAACAAAAGCAAGCCATACATCCAATTTAACCCGAACATAAATAACATAAATCAATATATTAATGAATAAGTTATAAATGTTGTGGAACTTAAATATTGTCGTTCCGTCGAGCAAACACGTAGTTCGAATTTCGGTAGCACGTGGGGATTTGAAGGTGGGGGGGGGGGGGGGTAGTGTTTGAGGAGCGGAGACCCCTTGCCTAGATTTTATTAAGAACGATATAGAAATTTGTGTCATTATAAATTTCATTAAAAGGAATTTGAGTCGATTAAATATATTTACATCACAATTTTTAATAATTAGACTACATTTTAATTGTCTAAATGGTTGATAATCTTTACACATTATCACATTTATGTCTCAAACCTTTTTTCTTCGAATTTTAATTCTCAAATTAACATAAAATGTTTATAATTATGGTTTCTTTCCAAAATTTTCTTAAAATATAGTCATTTGTCTATTTTTAAATATGCAAAACAAATAATAATTAAAAAATACGAATAAATATTTGCCCTCATTTTAAAACACGTTAACAATTTTTTTGGACGAAAATCCTTATTAAGAATGAGATTTCGAATCAATGAAATGCTAAGAATAAGAATGTGGTGAATAAAGAAGTTAAGGATATAAGTGTAACAATGTATAAAGGTTGATGATCTTTAACATAATTAAAATGTAATGTATTTATTTAAAAAAAAAAAAAGTGATGTGAATAAAACCACTCATTTGAGTCCTTGTAAATTTTGATTTTACCCTAATTTTTTTTAATAAATAGGAAGCTGTCATTAGCATTTTAATCAGCATTTCAAAAGAGAAAAAGAGAGGTTAAAGAAGATATGTACGTGATTTTCTCCTATAAACTTCTTTTTATCATACTGATTTATTTTGGCAGCAAAAGATGACGTAATCTCATATTGAGATGATACTCTATAAATCTTGTTTGTCTTTATTTCTTTCTGCTTATTGGTTGCTCTTGAAAAAATAGTTGAATTATGATTAATCACAGAGACATTCTGAGAATTATTTTGTTTTTATTTGCCACAGTTTCAAGGGGAGTTCTTATCCGAGCTCAAGTCTAAAGTTCTGGGCCCATAGTTGTGGGCTTGAAATTTGGGCCAGGAACTCAAGACTCGATTGATAGATCTATTAGTAGTCGTGACAAATAAATTTCACAGCCTATGTTTTGTACGAATTCCGTAAAATTCAATTTTTTTTTTTTTTTTTTAATTACACATGCTTCCAGCAAAATAGTTTTACAAACAGATTTAATACTTATTTCATACTTTTTATACAAAACATTCTCCAAAGAAAAATCACCTCTTACCAAATCTATTCTAAAAAAAATTACATCAAACCCACACAAAGTGATAACTCATGACAAGGAATGAAAATCGAGCAAGGTGCCACCGTGACAAGGTCTGACCAAACTTTGTAGGCTAGGAATATTGTCATTTAACTTCATTCTTTATTTGGCCTACGTTAAAAGGTTACTTTAATGGAAAAATACTAATAGTAACATTTTATAACTAACAATCTTACAAATTAGTTAAAAAAATCAGGTGGTAATTGAAATTTAATAATATATAAAAATATATATAATATTTAGATAATACTAGTCAACGTTGAACATGCATTGTACGTTATTATAAAATATTTTATATATTTGAATATACGTGCAAATCATTTACTTAATTTTCAATTAAGTAAAAATGAATTTAATTATCATACATGGACGTGAATAATGAATGCATTCTTGAATGTGAAATTCTAATTATCTTATAATTAGAATTAATAACACTGAAATGTATAAATGAAGATGAATATTAATAAAATTAATGTAAAAACTAATTAATTGAGAATTAATAATAGAAAATTTATACATTACTGTAAGCACACATGTGAAATGACTCTATCAAATATTCATGTACATTGATTATAACTAAACATCTAAATAAATTAAATATATATTAAAAAGGAAAAAAAAGGTATTACTAAAATAATTGAATTATAGTATGGTTAAAATCGTCTAAAAAATATTCTCACTTGATGTGATATTTAATGGAATCTGAAATTCAATTCAGCAATAAATAAACTTCATACATAATTTTTCCAACGTTTCTAAACTATAGTAGACATGCATTATATATAAAACTAAGTGAAACAGAAAGTTAAACATTTTAAAAGTATCGTCTAAAGATTTATAAGTGATTTACACAAATGAAAATTTTACTAAAAGTTCGAAGCATTTACCGAGCACTTGCCACCATGCCAAACCCTGACATGCCTTCATTTAACCTGTAGATTTTGTAGGAGTGAGTATCACAAGTAATACTCAGTAGGAAACACTTAAGTAAATAGATAAAAAAAAAAAAAAAAAATTGTTTTCTAGAATTGCAATATTTGGATATTTGTGTCATCGTCAAATTTCAAGGCGAACCGGTGATCAAGCAGTCTGCATACTCTAAGGTTTTAACAACCCTTTTCATGAATCAAAATTCATCTCTTAGGTTTCACGTTTCAATGTTAAGAAAGTATATCCCACATCCTAGTCATGTGGTGAATGTTCAATCATTGGATGTCCAGAATGATATGTCATACAAAGAAGCTCCTGCAGTAATTTTGGAGAGAAATGACCTATTCTGAGAAATCGAAGAATTCCAGTAGTCAAAGTCCAGTGGAGTAAATATGGTGAGGATGAAGCTACTTGGGAAAGAGAAAAAGACGTTTTAGCCGAGTATCCTAATCTCTTAAAACAAGTAAGTTAAATCTTGAGAACGAAATTATTATAAATGAGAAGAGTTGTAGAGACCGAAAAAAAATCTCGTGTTTCATTTTAAAAGAAATTTTCTTGTAAAACTCGAATTTGTTTTTTTGAGTTATATTGTTAAGTTGCTACGATCTTTCCTAAGAGTTCAAATTAAAGTTTGAGTCACGATGGTAAAGTTTCGTGAACTTATTTTTAAAAATTTTGCAAGGTATCGAATTTCTCTTAAACGATAAAAAAAATTTATGTTGGTGACACACATTTTATTAATTTTTCCAAGCATGTTCTGCTTAAATTTTAAGAATTAGATAAATCGGATATAGTGAACCAAACAACCTCATATTCATTCAATCATAATTATTTTTTTCTCACTCACGGTTTTCTCCACTAATACATTCCCATTTTTTTCCCCTTAAGTTGGCTTTTCATTTTCCTCCACTAAGCATTCCAATTGAATCATTTACTAAATGTCATAACCTCCAAAATCACTTAATGTCATTATGAAAATTATAAACAAAACTTCCATTCATATGAAAAGGGTGCCTACACTTTTTTTAACTCATAACCCACCATTTATACACCTAATTAATATTCCACTGCCATTGATTTAAATTCCATTTTGGTTACTACCAATTACCATCATCATCTTTGCATTTGAAAAACAATAATCTCCTATAACCTATAAGGCCACATTTCCTTCCCCAAACTATTATACCCACACAAATTATTTTGCTTTTCTTCCAATAGGCCCAGGCACTTTGAATCTAAAAAATTGTCTAAAGAAGAAGTGAAGAGAATGCTGTATTTTATTGAGCGCAAGAGGATATTCAAACTCCAAGTGTTTAAGGTAGGAGTGTTGCGGCACTTTTGTAAGTGAAGTAAAAATTTATTTGTTTTCGGTTTGTATTTAACGTGTTATTGTGTTACTCATGAGAGAATGGAAGCACCCTTTGGTCTTTCAAATAAGAGATGATTTATGACACATGAAAGGGGTTATTAAAACCCGAAAATAAACGGACTCATTAATCACTGGTTCGCTTTACAGAATTGATGGTGACACAAATAACCAAAGTTGCATTTCTGAAAATATATATATTTTTTACCATTTATTTAAGTGTTTTCTACTGAGTATTACTTGTGATATTCACTCATACAAAATTTACAGGTTAAATGAAGGCGTGGCAAGGGTTTTGCATGGTGGCAAGTGCTCGACGATTGAAATGTTTTAAACTTTCTACTAAAATTTTCATTTGTGTAATTTTTTTGATGAACACCTAGACAGTACTTTTAAAATGTTGAGCTTTCTGTTTCGCTTAGTTTTATATATATTGCATGTCGACTATAATTTAGGAATGTTGGAAAGATTACACATGAAATTTATTTATCGTGGATTGAATTTCAGATTCCGTTCTCCTACTTAAAAATGGTATAACTTGAGCCACAATGCATGTTTTAGAGTGAAATCAGTAGAGTTTGAAAGGACTATAAGTCTTTTAATAGGTATCTTGGAATTTGTTTAAAATGTTACATGAGGAATAAGTTAGGTCCATTAAGTAAGCTGCGTTAGTATAGTTTCGAAATTTATATCCAGCATAGTTGAAAAAAATTTCGTGCTTTAAACATTATCATCGAGACCCCAATTTTTTTTATGATGTACGTATATGAATGTCAAGACTCTGTTAAAATTTCATAATTTTTAGTTGACGTTTGTTAGGCCAAACATATTTTTCTTTCCGCTGCTGCGCAATCGATAGTTGCTGAATTTTCTCGAGATGTTTTCCAAAATCAAATTTCACCATAATCGTGTCAGTCTATGTGGACACATATCTCACATCATTATTCTTTTATATTTTAAAATCCAAAATTCTTATTAGTTACAATTTATTTTGGTTAACATTATAGAGCCCCAACTAAAAAGATTTTTCGTATAACGCTTCAAATTTCAAGCGTTTTTTGGAGCGTTACAAGTTGGTACTTGTAAAGCCCTAAACAACGCTTGAAATTCAAAACATTATAAAAAAATCATTTTAGTCGGGGCTCTATAACGTTAACCAAAATAAATTGTAACTAAAAAAAATTTAGATTTTCAAATATAAAAGAATAATGATGGGAGATATGTGTCCACATAGACTTACACGATTATAGTGAAGTTTGATTTTGGAAAACATCTCGAGAAAGCTCAGCAACTATCGGTTGCGCAGCAGGGAAAAAGAAAAATATGTTTGGCCTAGTAAACGTCGACTAAAAATTATGAAATTTTAGCAGAGACTGATATTCATATACGTACATCTTATAAACAATTCGGGTCTCGAAGATAATGTTTGAAGCATGAAAATATTTTTCAACTATACTGGACAAAAATTTCGAAATTGCAACGACGCGGTTTACCTAAACAGACATAACTTTTTCTCCATGTAACATTTTAGGATAATTCCAAAGACACCTATTAAAAGATTCATATTCCTTTCAAGTCCTATTAATTTCACTCTAAAACATGCATTGTAGCACAAGTTATACCATTTTTAAGTAGGAGAACATAATTTGAAATTCAATCCAACAAAAAATAAATTTCATGCGTAATCTTTCCAATGTTTCTAAATTAAGCGAAATAGAAAGTTGAACATTTTAAAAGTGTTGTCCAGATATTCATAAAAAAAATTACACAAATGGAAATTTTACTAGAAAGTTAAAAACATTTCAATCGTTGAGCACTTGTCACCATGCCAAATCCTTGCCATGCCTTCATTTAACATGTAAATTTTTTAGGAGTGAGTATCAAAAGTAATACTCAATAGGAAACACTAAAATAAATGGTAAAAAATATATATATTCAAAAATGCAACTTTGGTTATTTGTGTCACCGTCAATTCTACAAAGTGAACCGGTGTTCAATTAGTCCGTTTATTCTCGGATTTTAATAA
Source organism: Fraxinus excelsior (assembly GCA_019097785.1). NCBI lineage: Eukaryota > Viridiplantae > Streptophyta > Magnoliopsida > Lamiales > Oleaceae > Fraxinus > Fraxinus excelsior. The sequence continues at coordinate 12,411,172 of CM032630.1, forward strand.
CCCCTTTCATATGTCATAAATCATCTCTTCATCTCTTATTTGAAACACCAAAGAGTGATTCTATTATCTCATGAGTAACACAATAATACGTTAAATACAAATCGAAAACAAATAATTTTTACTTCACTTATAAAAGTGTCGCAACACCTTACGTTAAACACTTGGAGTTTGAATATCCTCTTGCGCTCAATAAAATACAGCATTCTCTCACTTCTTCTTTAGAAAGTTTTTTAGATTCAAAGTGCCTGAGCCTATTGGAAGAAAGGGAAAATAATTTATGTGTGAGTATAATAGTCTAGGGAAAGGAAATGTGGCCATAGAGGTTATAGGCGATTATTGTTTTTCAAATGCAAAAATGATGATGGTAATTGGTAGTAACCAAAATGGAATTTAAATCAATTGTAGTGAAATATTAATTAGGTGTATAAATGGTGGGTTATGGGTTAAAAACGTGCAGGCACCCTTTTTATGTGAATGAAAGTTTTGTTTATAATTACTATAATGTCATTAAGTGATTTGGAGGTTATGGCATTTAGTAGATGATTCAAAAGGTAAACTTAGTGGAGAAAAATGAGAAGTCAGCTTAAAGAATAAAAAAATTAAATGGGAATGCATTAGTGAAGGAAAACCGTGAGCGAGAGAAACAAAAAAATAAATATGATGGGATGAATATGGAATTGTTTGGTGCACTATATTCGATTTATCTAATTCTTAAAATTTAAGCACTAAACATGTATGCAATGATTATAATAACGTGTGTCATCAAAATAAAAATTTATCGTTTACTAGAAATTCGATACCTTACAAAATTTTTAAAAGCAAGTGTGCGAGATTTTACTATCGTGACAAAAAAATTAGTTTGAATTCTTAGGAAGTGTCGTAGTGACGAATAATATAATCCAAATTATTTTTTGATTTATACAAGAATATTTTAAAATGAAACACAAGATTTTATTTTCTCAGTCGTAACAGTCACAATGATTTCATTAATATTAATTAGAACTTCACATTCAAGAATACAGTTCATTATTTACATTCATCACATTAATTAACATCCTATTTCACTAATTGAAAATCAAATTATATTCATTTAATTTAAATAATTTAACATTCATTGTCACATATATATTCATTGGTTCTAAATTAATTAAAATTCATTTTAATTCATACATCGTATTTGCTACTTATCTTCATTTATGCATTTAGTTGTAATTCTAATACTCATTTTAAGTATTCATTTCACTGTTTACGTACATGTATAATAATTAGTATTTATTTTCAAGAGCTTACATTTCTCTCATATTACGTTAATTCGTATATCGTATTTGCTACTCATCTTCATTTATGCACTTAGTTGTAATTCTAATATAAATACTATAATTAATTATCATTTAATTAACATTTAAATTCATTTAATTAATATTAATTATAATTTCACATTCACGTCCATATCCATGTTATTAATTTTAAATTAATTAATATTTTTTATAAAATGGAGAAAATAGAAGAGAGAATAAAAGCCAATTGACTTTTCTGTATATTATAATGAGAACCAAAATCCTATATTTATAGGGCAGCAATATGAATATATATGGTAATAATATCTAGGGCTGCAAGGATACAAATGTCATTCACATTAAACCCTAATTTACTTTCCTTTTACAACACTCCCCTTTGAATGACACATTATAAAATATCTGCCTCGTTAAAACATTGTTTGATAAAAATCCAATGGAATAAAAAAAACAAATGAAGGAAAAAAAGTACAATTATTTTGGAGTATTAAATATAAATATTGTCTCATTAAAACCTTGTTAGGAAAATCCAATAAGATAAAATCTAAGCGAATGAAAAATAGTATAGCTACTCCCCCCGATGTTTGATTACTGAAAATCTTTAAATCGACGCATTCCAATCTCGTGAGCCAATTTCTTGAATTTAGAAGTTGGCAGTATTTTTGTAAATAAATCAATCACATTGTCACTTAAACGAATTTCTTGAATATTGATGTCGTCATTTTTCTGAGGCTCGTGCGTATGAAAGAATTTGGAGAAATATGCTTCGTTATGTTACCTTTAATAGAACCTCCTTTGAGTTGTGGAATACAAGCAGATTTGTCATCATACAAAATTGTTGAACTATCTTTTGTTGAAATTAATCTGCACGACTCTTGGATATGATAAGTCATGTTCCTCAAGCATATACATTCTCGGTATGCTTCATGGATTGCAATGATTTCAGAATAATTTGAGGATATTGCCGTCAATGATTGTTTCACAGATCTCCATGATATAGACGCTCCTCCACGTGTAAACACATATCCTGCTTGTGATTTAACTTTATGTGGGTCAGAGAAATAACCCGCATCTGAATATCCCACTAAAGCTGATCCCGACTTTTGAGAATAAAATAACTTCAAATCAATAATACCATTTAGGTAACGAAAAATATGTTTAACATCATTCCAATGTCTTTGTGTTAGTGAAGAGTTATATCTTGCAAATAGATTTCTTGCAAGGAGATTTACAGAAAATGATGTGTTGGGTCAAGTACAATTTGCAAGATAAGTTAATGCTCCAATTGCACTAAGATACGATATTTCAGGACCAAGAATCTTTTCTCCATTTTCAAGTGGATGAAAATGATCATTTTTTACATCAAGTGATCGAACAACCATAGGTGATGCCAATGGATGTGCATTATCCATATAAAATTGTTTTAAAACTTTTTCTGTATATGTAAATTGATAAACAAATAATCTTTATGGGAAATGTTCAATTTGTAACTCGAGACAGAATTTGGTTTTTCCCAAATCTTTCATCTCAAATTCATTTTTCAAATAATCTATAGTTTTGTTGAGCTCTTCGTAAGTTCCAATTAAATTTAAGTCATCAACATAAACTGCCACAATTGGAAATTCAATATTTGTTTTCTTTATGAAAACACATGGGCAGATATCATCCGTTTTATAGCCTTTTTTCAACAAATATTCGTTAAGGCGATTATACCACATGCGTCCGGATTATTTCAATCCATATAATGATCTTTGCAATTTAATTAAGAGTATGGTTCTCGGGTATGTATCATTTGTTTTTTGCACTTTAAGTCCTTCAGGGACTTTCATATATTTCCATATCAAATGAACCATACAAATAGGCAGTCACTACATCCATTAAGTGTATATCGGGCTTTTTTGACACGGTCAAACTAGTTAAGAATCTAAAAGTGATGATGTCCATTACGGGAGAATATGTTTCCTCATAATCAATTCCTGATCTTTATGAGAAACATTGAGCTACGAGTTGGGCCTTATATCTTGTAATTTCATTGTTTTCATTTCTCTTTCGTAAAAAAATCCATTTGTATCCAACGTGGATTACATTTTTAGGTGTTCGAACTACAGGTCCAAACACTTTCCGTTTCTCTAAGGAATTCAATTCCACATGTATGGCTTCTTTCCACTTTGGCCAATCATTTCTATTTTGACAATCTTTAACCGACAGTGGTTCAAAATCATCATTTTACATAATATCAAAAGCCACGTTAAATGCGAAAATATTGTCTATAACAACATTATTTTGCTCCCATAATTTATGAGATAACATATAATTTATTGAAATCTCATTATTTTTGGACACTTGTAATTCTTCAGTAACCATATTTTCAATATTTAATTAATTAATTTTCTCTAATTTTATTTCTTCTGAATTTTTTGGTTGGTTTTTCTCTTGTATTTTTCTTTTTCGAGGTACAAAGTCTTTTAAACCAACTGATCGACCACGCTTCTAGCGTACTTCAGATTCATTTGTTATAGCAAATTGTCCTGCAGGGACATCAATTTATACTGGAATGTTTTCTGCTGGTATATATGACTTTATCACTTTTCTCATGTCAACAAATGCATTCGATAATTGATTTGCAACTTTTTGCAAATGAATAGTTTTTTCAACTTCTTGTTCACATTGAGTGCTACGGGAATCAAAAGAGATAGAGTTGTTTCATTCCAAGAAATTTTACCTTATTTATCAGGATGTAGTTTTTTCCCTCCCAAAGTTAGGAAAGGCATTTCATCAAAATGACAATCTGCAAAACGTGCACTAAATAAATCACCCGTTAAAGGTTCAAGATACCTAATAATAGATGGTGAATCAAAACGCACATAAATCTCAAGTCTTCGTTGGGGACCCATTTTAGTCCATTTTGGGGGTGAAATAGGGACTTGAACAGCACAACTAAAAACCCGCATGTGAGAAATATTAGGTTCATGACCAAATGCTAGTTGCAAAGGTGAATATTAATAATATGCAGTTGGTCTGATACGAACCAATGACGCAGCATGTAATATGCCATAACCCTAAACAGAAGCTGAGAGTTTTGTTTTCATAAGTAATGGTCTAGCAATAAGTTATAGACGTTTAATAAATGATTCTGCCAAACCATTTTGCGTATGGACATGCGCAACCGAATGTTCAACAACAATCTCAATTGACATGCAATAATCATCGAATACTTGTGATCTAAATTCACTAGCATTGTCAAGACAAATAGTTTTGATTGAGTAATCGGGGAATTGCACACGTAATTTTATGATTTGAGCAAATAGTCTAGCAAAAGTTACATTCCTAGTAGAAAGTAGGCAAACATGTGACCATTTAGTAGAAGAATCAATTAATACCATAAAATAACGAAATGGTCCACATGGTGAGTGTATTGACCCACATATATCTCCATGAATCATTTCCAAAAATATTGGAGATTCAATATTGGTCTTTGTAGCAGAAGGTCTAATAACTAAATTACCTTGCGAACAAGCTCCACATGGATAATCATTAGGTAAAAGAATCTTCTGATTCTTTAAAGGATGTTAATGTGAGTTATTTATTATTCGACGCATCATTATAGCTCCTGGAGGTCCAAATCGATCATGCTAAAGTATAAAATTTTTTGGATCAACGAACTTTTGGTTCGTGATAGTATTTGACTCAACCATTTTTATAAATGTATAATACATGCCGATGGGAGTGCATAAAGTTTTTCTTTTATCTGCTTCGGCCACATACAAAAGAAGTTATGTAAAGATATTCAACATTATTTTCCTGCATCATCTCAATGTGATATCCATTGCAACGGATATCTTTAAAACTAAGCAAATTTCTTCTGGATTTGCTTGAATAAAGTGCATCGTCAATATATAATTTTGTATTACTTGACAAAATAATACAAGCTCTTCCGGAGCCTTCAACAATATTCGATACACCTGATATCGTATTAACATTATTTTCTGCTAATGTTAAGTCCAAAAAAATATTTTTTGTCTTGAAGAATAGTATGTGTAATTGCACTATCAATCAAACAAGTATCTTGACAATCTATCGTGAATCTATAAGAAAACAAATATATTTTAAAAAGACTTGAATTTAAATTTTAAAAAAATAAACATAATTCAGTATTATGAAATTAACGATGCATAATAAAGTTTTAATTTTCTTGCGAAAAATAAGGACATAATTTAAATTTAATTTCTAAAAAATATATATTAGAAAGTAAACTAATCTATATCTTCTACTACACCACCTCCAATCAAATGGTCAATATTCTCACTTGAATCAGCAAAGAAATCAAAGACATCCAAATGAGTCACATCAATTGGACCATTATAATCAGCAAAATTTGTCTCCACTTTTTCCTTTCCTTTGATTGATTCTTTGGTAGAGATCCACGAGGTGTTTTGTCGTACGATAGGTACGTGTCCAATGTCTTTTCATTCCACATCTAAAGCAACTTTCTTCATGATCATTTTTGGATGTGCTATTTCGTTTGCTTTGTGTCTTTTGAAATTATTGACTTATTGTTGATTATTTCATCCATGATTTATTCTACGAAATAATGCAGTACTATTTGCTTCAGGCAATGGTACAAAATCAGTTGGACGTAACCTATGATTTTTCATCAACAGTTCATTATTTTGTTTAACTACAAGCAATCAAAATATGAGTTCGGAGTACTTTTTGAAACCACGTTCACGATACTGCTGTTGCAGGAGCACGTTTGGGGCGTGAAATGTGGAAAAGGTTTTCTTCAACATATCATCATCGGTGATTTTTTCTCCACACAGTGTCAATTTTGAACAAATTCTAAATAACTCAAAATTGTACTCACTAACAGTTTTGAAATCTTGCAAATAAAGATGCATCCACTCACAGCGGGCTTTGGGGGAGGACTATAGTTCTTTGATGATCAAATATTTCAGTTAATTTTTTCCAAAGAACCTGTGGATCTTTTTCAATGAGATATTCAATTTTCAATCCATCGTGAAGATGATAACGAATGAAGATGAGTGCTTTTGCACAATCCTGCAGAGATTCTTTGTTTCATTCTTTTATTGTCTCTCCCAAACCTTTTGAGATTAGATGGATATCTGCATCGAGTACCCTTGACAAATAATTTTTGTCAGGTATGTCAAGTGCAGCAAACTCAAGTTTTGTGATGTTTGCCATCTGATTAACTACACGATAAAATCAAAGAAAATACAATTAGTTTCGAAAAATATGATTAAGTATCAATAGTCAATATTAACATGACATAAGTTATGTGTTTTCTTTCAGAGATAAACACTAATTTTAAATAATATGTTAATCGAAACATGTGCTACTTCGGAAGCACGTTGTATTTTAATATTGCTTCTTCAAGAGCAATATGTCAATATTCTTTTAGAATATTGAAAAATATAATTTATACTCTTGAGGAGCAAGTAATATTCTTCTGGATTATTAATTATAACGTTGTACTACTTCAGGAGCAACAACATGATAAATTATTAATTTAAAATTTATAGAAGAATGTCTAAAAATATTTAATTACGCTAAAAATATTAAGTACCATATATGCATTATTAAAAAAATATACAAATACGTATAGACACCTTCATTATGCAATGGATAGTATTCAAACGTAAAAAAATAGAAAAGATTACATGAAAGAATGAATTATGCAGGCACACACACAGACAATTATTATGAAGACACTTGTGGGTTTGTTCTCAAGTTCCCATGCTATGTTTTTGCAAAATCAAAGAGCTAGGCCTATTATAATAGATCCAAGTTTATAACACTCAAAAGATATCTTGTCGACACATATATGCAAAAAGAATACGTTCGCTAATTACGTTCAACGAGGTTAACTGTGAACAAACGAATGGTTGCAAACGTAAGGCAAAAAAATGGCGTGTTACCAAATTAATTTTAATACACGTGATAGATGATTATGCTTAAAAAATTATTACCTTTACAAACCTTTGAGAAATTGAGTTTTCGTGTTGATAACGTGTTATAAAAGAGAGAAGAGAGAATAAAAGTCAATAAATTTTTCTGTATATTATAATGAAAACCAAAGCCATATATTTATAGGGCAGCAATATGGATACTTATGTTAATAATATCTAGGACTGTAGTAATACAAGTGTCATTCACATTAAACCCTAATTTACTTTCCTTTTACAACAATATTCACATTCATTTAACTAATATATTTTTATCTCTAGAATCCTTGATTTCCAAGATTCTCTCTTAATCAATACAATTTCTCCCCAATATTACTCACTCTAAAGGTTTAGGAGATCGGTGCATGTACATCTTCAAAAAAATCATTCCAAAATTATCACTAAAGTTTGTCATAATTTGATGATTATGTTTCTTCAAGGGCAGATTTCAAATGAGTAAGTCAAAATGCAATAGTCAATTTTATGATTCTTCTGTCAACAAATTTCAATCTGGTGAGAGTTGTCAAAACGCGGTAGTCTGAGAATTTGGCGATTAAAGATCTGTATATTTCCTTAGCAAAGCGATCATAAAGACATTCTTCTTTCGTTTTATTCATAAATTGTGTATTCTTGGATAGTATGGATGCGCAAAAAAACCACAAAATCATTGAACTGAATCGAAACCGATGGTTCGGGTTCATGTGGACCTGTGATTTTTTTTTTTCCTTAAACCGAATCAAATCGTTTCAAACTGGTTTGATTTAATTTTCAATTTTCAAAAATCACCACAAAGTCGAACCAATCCCTTTTTTAATTAAAAATAATAATTTTATTAACTTACAAATTTTATTCACTTTTCAAAAATATTAAAGATGGAAAAAAAATCCGTTCAACTCAATATCCGTAGGCCCAGCCCCGAATGGGGCGGGGATTACCCGCCTAACCGGATAAACGGGGCGGGAACGGGGCGATGTTCATTATCCCGAAGTGGATACGGGGCAGGTTCGGGAAATATAGTATCTGCCCCGTTACCTGTCCCGTTTAAAGTTAAATTCAAATTTAAGTTTTTTATCGAACAAAAATAATAAATTTATCATCATTTTTAAAGAGAATATAAGTTGTTTTTAACAAATTAATAAAAAAGTAATAATATTTACTAACTAGAGACATAAAAAAATAAAATAAAAAATAAATGGGGTAGGGGACTTGCCCCGTCCCGACCCCGATTTCGTCTTGTCCCGCTTTAATCGGGTATGGAGATGGGGGATGTGGTAATGTAATAAAAACATCCGACATGATAGGGTGGGAATGGGGGATCGGTTTCATACCGTCTCGTTGTCATCCCTAAAAAAATATCAATTTAGCAATACAAATTACTATCATCCCATTAAAATAATCATATGAACTAAATTAAGTTCATCATCTTTTGCCCATGGTTTTATAAGTCGACAACACGTATTGATCTGATATCTAAATTAAACTAAAATTATTCCCAAATCATATGAAATGAAAAAAAAAAACTTATAATTTCGAAGATCCAAATCATGATTCAACAAAACTATATCAGCAAATCACGCCCACGACTTCAGAAGCATAAACATAGACTCTCATTTCTTAAATATTTGACACTTGCTGCCACTGCTAAGAGAAATATGATTCCCAATCGCAAATTGCCAATCACCTTTTGACGGTTAGTTTGCTAATTTCCACCCGAATCACCTCTTTCTCTCCTCTCTCGGTAAGTTTCAGATTTCCATTCAAGCCATTTTTCTCATTGTTCTTTCTTTTATTTGTTGTTTTTGAACTAATTATACACTTGTGAGTTATGGTTTGGATAAAACAAATGATTGTTTGGGTGCCTAGGTGATTAATGAACTTTGTAATTTGGAAAGAACAAAAGACATTGTATTGTGTGAAAACTATTAAAGTTCACTAACTAGTACTACTACCTTCTACTTCTTCAAAGTAGTTAGGTCATGAAATTTGTCAATTTCCAATAAACTCGAACTTAATCATCCTTTACACATCAAAACATATTTTGTTCGGTCCTTATTTTTCATTTCACTAGCCAAACTGCAACAACCCTCTATGAACTTAGAGCTTCCATCAATAATCAATAAAGACATAACGTCAGTTCTATGCACCACTACTCCTATAAAAAAAAGCTGCTTGCTTATTCTATTCTAGCTACAAGAGAACCAAGAATGGAGAGCTTTCCCCCCTTTTACGCCCGACCCTTTGATCTTAAGAATGCTGATTTTTAAGAATGATTGATTGCCCTTCTCCGACCTTTCTTGGGGTCAAATAAAATAGGATATTCAATAACTTAGCACATCAAAGCTGGACGAAAATGAGTTTTAACCCAACTATTACAACAGAATGTGACTCTATTTTTACCAATCACTTTGTGACAATATGAAAGGCAAACAAGAAAATGTAAATAAAAAAGAAGAAAGATACATTCAATCATCAACTAAATTCATTTCAAAACCAAATAAGATAATTATTTGATTAAATTTGTGATACCGTTATGGGAAACCAGTTTAAGCCCATAGATGAATTTATTTAATTTGCAAACCATTTGACGTAGTTTAAGATCAAAATATGTCACAAATACTATAATAGTCCCAAAAGTCTTTCATAGAAATCGGAAAAAAATATCTCTTTAATGTCATCATGTTCCTTTTGAGTAGAGCTATTTGCAATAAGATAAGATAAGCCTTATATATCTTCACACCATCCTTCGAATCTCTATTGATTTTAAATATTCTGTTACAAACATTAGGATTCGCAACTTCAGGCAATGAGATGAATTCCCAAACCTCATTATTACTTATAAACTTTATCTCTTTGTGCATGTCATCAATCCACTATTGAGAATTATTCATTTGCATGATTTAATGAAAGTTGATTGATTAGATATTCTTCCATCAATCCCTATCGTCCTTCTTTTCTTGAAAAAAGACTATAAAGTTATCCATAATTGTTTTTCTACTTTTTAGAGAAGAAAGGTATATTCAAACCAAACATTTTTTAGCAATCAACATTGAAAATAATTTATTCATGGGTCTCATGTGAAAAATGAATGTAATTTAACATTTAACACTATTAGTTATCGTTTAAACTTATATGTTAATTTATTTTAAATATATTACTTTAATAGCGATAGGTAAACCATTGATTAAAATCGAACCAAACCGTAAATTATGATTTGGTTTGATATGGTTCGAAAAATAAAATGGTTTGGTTTGGTTTTAAAAAATTCTAAATCGCATAAAATGGTTTGAGTTGAAAATATGGCCCAAATCGCCCAAATCGAACTGCATTTGCCCTTACAAATAGATTGAATTGAAAGACTATTCAAATAAGATTTACTATTGATCCGAAATGTTGAATTCATCTTGTGACAAAAAAAAAAAAAAAAAATTCAAAATCTCCAAATAGATTTTCATATTTCATTGAATCTCATCATGATTGTGTGTTTTGTGTTGTATGTGACAATATTCTTTTTAACAATGATTGTTTGTAACTAGATCTGTTAAGATGTTATTGTTTGTGATCATATCCATTGTTTGTAACTAGATCTATTAAGATGTTATTGTTTGTGACAATATCCGTGTAAGTCATTATTGCTTGTAACTAGTCTTGTGTTATCTTTGACCAAATTTATCTTCATTGTGACTTTCTGTGACCAAATATGCTTTGACTGCGATCATATGTGACTAAATCATTGTTAATTTGGTCACATACATTCACAATTAAGATAGATTTGGTCACATACAGTTACAATAAAGATAAGATTGTCATAACAAGTCAAAATTAACATATTACAACCGACCATAATTAAGGAAGACTTGTTCACATCACAAACCCACCTCAACAAATCGAATCAAGCAACACTAAAAATCTGGGCAACGAACGAATTGGAAAAACTCACCAACAAATCTGGCCGCCAATTAAATACTAGATTCTAGGGATGACAAAAAAAATTCTACGGTTCAAGCTCGGCTCATAAAAAGCTCGAAACCGGGCCCGACTTGAGCTCGGTTATATCGAGCCCCATTTTGGGGAGGCGGCTCGAGCCCGGGCGAGCCTGCCATATTTTTAAAAAAAAATTAAAAATTAAAATTAAATTTTGGAAAGAGCAGGCAACTAAAGGCAATGCCTGAACAGGTTCCGAATTAGCTTCAAGACACCGTTGTTCTAGATAATTTCTCCATCTTTGCCATGAAACGAGCGGTTCGTGACAAGGTGCTGCCTTTGCAAAGGCAATAATAAAAAAATCAAAAAAAAAAAAAAAGAAATCAAAACCAAACAAAAAACTCGAGCCGGCTAAAGCCCGTGCCGAGCCTCTTTTTTTGGCCGGGCTTTGCTTGGCTCGATTCAAGTCAAAAAAAGCTCGGCCCAAAAAAGTTCAAGCTTTTTTTTGGCTCGGGCTCGACTCGGCTCGTTGATATAACTACTTGAATCTTCCATTTTGGTGATGGCCTCCGAATCCTCGGTAAATTTTCACTCTTCAACTTCAACTCCTTTTTCCAAAACATTCAAACACAACAGATCTAGATGATGATTCAATGTATGAACTATTCTGCAACTCCAACTTCAAAGACTGCTTAACAATCAAAGGACTCACGTAAATTTAAAACTTTTTTCAACTTTTTAATTATATATTTTCCAAAAAATTACTATTACAAAATATATTTTTCCAAAAATGGGGCTCAGACAAAGAAAAATGTTATCTACTTACACAGTTTATAGCAATTTAGATATCAATTTAGTGAGATTAAATAATTTGACATCTTAAACATTGAGATATGAATGACATTTAAGATGATCACTTTTCCAACCTCTTCTTTAGGCTTGCTACGTGAGGGCTATCCATTCATTGTTTCTGTTTGACTAAATGTACCACAACTGGTTCAGTGTTCAATTGATCAAAATGCATTTAAATTTCAATAAATATCAATTAAGCCCCGGTTTGACCTCATTAATATTATAATATATTTTCTCTTTTTTTAACAACGTATTTTTTAATAAAATAATATTACACGTAAATCGAAATTTTTTCATTCTTTTTCAACCATCTATTTTTTTTAAAAAAAATATTATTCCAAAAATTATAATATCTAATAATGGAGCCAATCGATAGAGTTCAGTACCTAAACATCAGCTAAGTGGAGTCTCGAGTCTCGACTTAGTTGTGTTCTTAACTGGTCCCCAAATTTGACAACTTGCTCCAACTGTTGTCAATTAAAATACATTTATTTTTTTTATTATTTTTTTTTATGATGAACTACGTCCATTAAAATTTCTAAACCTCAAGTTTGTAGTGAGATATGAAAGTTTTTGAAATGTAAAGTCAAGTCGGGAAAGCTAATTTGAACTTTGATTGAGCATCGGTGGTGCTACTCAACGTTACATTGCATGATTTATTTGGTAAATATTTTTAAATTTAAATTTGTTAAATTTTTTTGAAAGAATAATTTAAAAATGACTTACAGTAAAACCTCGATAAATGAATATTTGATAAATTAATAATTTTGCTTGAATAATAAAACTTTTTGATCCCGATGTGCGCCGGTGTACTAAATTAATAACACCGTTAAATGCATAAGATAATATTTTTTTCTTGAGATCCTTCAAAAATCAACGAATATATAAAATAATAAATATTCAAATTTATAAAAGTTATATACTAATACAAATAAACAAACTTAATTTGACAATATTTTTTTCAATTCGTCCTTTTTTCTTTTTCTTTTTTTATCAAAATATGAATATAAAGTCTTACTTTTTCCTTGTACTCAAACCAAACTCAACTTCATTCTTAATTTTTTGCAATGCACATACTGTAACATTTTTTTTAAAATTTTGTGCAAATTAATTATTTAAGGCTACGACTGCTTGAAGTGTCTCTTTCGAAAAAAAAAAAAAAAAAAAAAAACAGTTGGTAAAACACAATTATCATCTGGATCATAATCATTAATGTTTTAAGTACCTCTTGAATAATATCTTCGTTAGTATGGGATTTTCATCACCATGTTATTTGCACTAGAATACTTTAAAAGGCGTCGACATCCATCACATTTCTATAGCGTAGACCTTGAATAACTTCACACGATCCATTGATTCTTTCATCTTCACTAACTTTTGGTTTAACATTAATATTTTTATTTGACCGAATCTTAAATATTTTTAACTCATTTCAAATGAAACGCCATAGTAGAATAAATGTGTGAAATTTGGAATGATTTGGTGTTTAAGTTAAAACTAATTAATGTGGAAATCTATTCCATATGTACATAAAATAATTTGAACGATTAATAGTTCAAGATATTAAATTTTGAATCCATGTATATTAATGTTTCATCTCTTAATCTATGTATGTGTGCGCTTTTTTGTGTGCTTACATGTATTATAGGGAAATGTATTACAAGTTAAAAAAGTATAAAATACTCGATAAATTAATAAATCCCTCTCAAATAATAATTTTCCTCAATCCCAATATCATTATTTTATAGAGATTTTACTGTCATAGATCACGAGCTTCTAAAGCCAAGCTTCATTTATAGTATTTGAACGACACAATTAATAAAATAAATTGAGCTGCACTAGATAGTACTAAACAATAAAAAGAAATTGAAAAACAATTACTACATAAGGTGAAATTTCGATAAATGAATATTCACGAAATTAATAATCTCACATAAGTGATAAAATTTATTGGTCTCGAATTGGAACAATATATTAGATTAATAATATTGCTAAATGCATAAGATAGAACTAACGACTCTTGTGCGAGCAAATGAATTGGCAGTGATTTCGAGCCTTCTGATGAGGAATAATGAATGACACATTTACCAGTAGAAAATGGTATCGACACTTTCAAATTAAGTTTCGAATTAGTGAATGCTGTTAAAAGGGGTCGCGTTGCCATACGTTTACATAAAATTGGAATCGCTAGTAATAACCTTATCCACGATTGAATAAATATCGGTTCAACCTTTTCTTAGTAGGAGAGGATCGAGAAGTTCTCCTTTTTCTATAATCTACCTTACGTCTTCCCGATAATCAAGAAAGTTGCAAACTTAGAGATGGGAATCTTCTTTCATTTCTCAACGTCGAAGTAACCTTCCAAGGAAAATATCAAATTGAATACCAAATAAAAAACTTTATTTAAAATCATCTAAGGTTGGACGGAAATATAAAACTTAACTGCTTAAATACGTAAAATTTCATAAAAAATCATTGAATTTTTTTTTACTTGACAACTATTATCATTGCAAACCTTTTTTATTTTCTTAAAATATGCAAATAAAGTTGTGTATTTTATATTTGTATTAATTAAATTGAACTCAATTCGATGATTAATTTATTGTAATTCATATACCATACTTGGTATATATATTTTTTCACTAGGTGAAAAGTAACTTACTTGAAAATTTTCTTTTGAAAAAATAATTGGTAAAACACATACATATTCTAAATTATAATAATTTTAGATACTCGTGTATCAATACCTTTAGAATTATCTATTCATTCATATGTTATTTTATTGTTGTATAATTTTCACTAGAATAATTCAAGAAGCAACGGACATTCATTACATTTTTACAGCACGTCTGAAGTAAATTTTTATTGATATATCAATAAATTAATCATTTTGGACAGATTATTAACTTTCTTGATTGCGACATTATTTGAAAAAGGCTATTCTTACAAGGGGGTTGACAACCCCCTCGACCGGCCCTTCACAATAGTAGGGGGTCCAAAAATTTTGATACGGTAAAGTCTATATAAATAATAAGAGAGGTGTTATTCTTATCGGGGGGTTGACAACCCTCCCTCCCGACCCCTCACAATATTGGGAGGTTTGCATTTTTTTGTAACGATCCAACTTTATGACGGAATCGTTATCATATCATATGTATTGTTCGCTCTGAGAAAGCCTGGAGACAGTACGTACAATATGATAACGGGTCTGACGCAAAATCAGATCGTTACAAAAATTTGGATCCCCCACTATTGGGAGGGGTGAGACGGGGGTTATTGGTAAGAATAACACCTCTCTTATTATTTATAATAGACTTTAACGTATCAAAATTTTCAAATACTGTGCACTGAAGACATCCACACTTTCACTTCTTTCTATTTTTGTGCGAGGTTTAAAAGCATTTTCGGTAAGCACAAAAGAAAGAAACTACCTTTATGATGAAATTTGAGATGTTTTGTTGAGATTTTTAGTTCAAAATTGCACTGAGGGAAAGAAATAAAAATTTGCACCGGAACCTGAGCTGCGCTCTCAGAGGCAAGCAACAAGAACAAACCAACAAACAACCTACTATCTGTATGCACAGAACAAGATCTGAAGATCGTCTTTCCATTTTTTCAGCCTAGTCAAAATCTTCTCCGCCTGTAGTTTCTACCCATTTTCTCGGATTATCTCTCTTCAATTTTACCAATTCTCTGATCCCTTTAATCCATTTCTGTGTGCGCAAATTTTTTCCCGCAATTTTCGAGAAGAAAAGGATAGAGAAGATGAAGGAGGGGACGGGGAAAGTGGCTGTTGCGGCGGCGGTGATAGGGGCCGCGGCGGCGGTGGGAGTGGCTGCGTATATTGTTAGGCAGCGGATGAAGAGCTCCGGGGAGTGGGCGAGGGCTATGGCGATTGTGAAGGAATTTGAAGAGAAGTGTGGGGCTCCAGAGGTGAAGCTTAAGCAGGTGGCCGATGCCTTGACGGTGGAGATGCACGCCGGATTGGCATCGGAGGGCGGAAGCAAGCTCAAGATGCTCATTAGCTACGTAGATAACCTCCCTACTGGGTATAATTCTGACTTACATAATTTACAGAGATTGAATTCCACCTTAAAAGTTCAACCTTTTCGTGTTAATGCCCGAAACATGGTGTGAGTTTGAGAGAACTCATCTCTATTTATTTCAATCTCTTTTTATTTGCTTCAGTAACACAAATCATTTCTTACTCTTTCACTTCAGGATATGGAAATAGAATTCATGCATTGTCAGGCACATGGGCTGTTCTAGATGTCCAGGTTAAAGATTCACTTTTCTAGAAATCAAGAATAAAGATAAGAAACTGAAGATTGTAATGCTGGTGGAGCATTCATAAATTTTGAAATCCATTCTTTTGTAATTTTATTGGATTTTTGATTAAAACTGTTTTACATTTATCTTGAATCTGTGTATTTTTTTTTTAAATGACTAGCTAAACACGGGTCTTTCCCTTTTCTCAGTGACGAGGAAGGAGTTTTTTATGCATTGGATCTTGGTGGAACAAATTTCCGTGTGTTGCGAGTGCAACTGGGAGGTAAAGAAGTCGGTATTGTTCATCAGGAATTCACCGAGGCATCAATACCCCCAGCTCTGATGAGTCATTCTTCAGATGTAAGCAAATGATTCTTTTTTGTTATTCCTTTTGTTATTTGGTCCATATACACGATTCTGAATTTTTTTAGAACATTTTGATTTCAGGCACTTTTTGATTATATAGCGGAAAAACTTGCAAATTTTGTTGCTGAAGAGGAACAAAGGTTTCAGCAACCTCCGGGCAGGCAGAGGGAACTAGGCTTCACTTTCTCGTTTCCTGTGATGCAAACTTCAATAAATTCTGGTACTCTTATCAGGTGGACGAAGGGCTTCTCTATTGATGATGCCGTAATTTCTTTCTCTTAAGCTTCTTTTGCTTATTTAATTACATTGGTTCTTTTGTTAGAATTAGTTTCATGCTAGCCTGTAATTGCAGCCATAAAAAATATGGAATTTTGTAGAATCTTCTGTGCAAACGTTTCTCCCTTTTTAGTAGTTTTATTTGATACTTTAAATTTCCTAATATTATTTCTCAATCTCCCTGAATTATACTCAATGTCCAATTTATTGTCAGAGTTTACTCACTATGCTGCCTATCAAGCAATAATTCTTTTTTAATTTTGCTAAAGAAATTCACTTATGGTCATGACTCATTCTCATTTCCAAATGGATATCTCAGTCAGATGATGTGTATTTACTCCAAAAATGGATCTATACTCTTGACTTCCTTTTTCCTTCATGGAGAACAACCCAATGTTTTAATGCTGTTATGCTCTGAAGTTTACATCTGCTCTTCTCCACGTATTTATACGAAATACCAGTTTGTCTCTGTGGAACTGTACCTCTGTAAGAAGTATTGAATTTAGCTGGTAGAATAATGCCAAAAAAGACCTGCTTCTATTGAGTGCGTGAACCTATACGCTTTACCTTGAATATTCATCCTTGGGATGATTTCTCAGTTCATATACAAAATTCATTATTCGACTCCAGAGTGGCGCAAACCTCATGTTTCAATCCTTATAAATCTATTGTCATAGGTTGGCCAAGATGTGGTGGCTGAACTGACAAAAGCCTTACAAAGAAAAGGTGTTGAAATGCGGGTGGCAGCTCTGGTAAGTTTTAGCATGTTTCCCTAAGCTTGAAAAACTGACTTTATTTATTGACATTAAGTAAAGATTTTGCTGTCAAAAAAACTAAAATTATAAAAGAAGTAACATTTTTGAAAAATCTCAAAACATGTTTGACAACAAAGTTGCGTAAAAGTTTTAAGCTTAGCCAAACATGCTCTGTCTGTTGTCTGTTGATGAATGCAATCTATATTAATAAAAGTTACAAGGATCCCATATTTGTAAATCTGTGTTTTTTTCAATTTTAGCATCTTATATGAATATCAAATTATTTTTTAGTTTTCATATGTACATGCCAATTTTTTTGCTAGGTTAATGATACAATTGGAACATTGGCTGGAGGCAGATACACCAATAAGGATGTTTCTGTTGCAGTGATATTGGGTACTGGAACCAATGCAGCATATGTGGAGCGTGCTCAAGCAATTCCAAAGTGGCATGGTCCGCTGCCTAGATCTGGAGAGATGGTCAGCAAATTTTTAAATAGCTGATTACAGTGAAACCTCGACAAGTGAATATTCAATAAATTAATAATCCCGCTTAATTAAGGCCAGTAACTGCATAAGATAATAAATTTATTTATAACCCTCTAAGAACAGACGCAAATATAAAATAATGTGTTAAATACGTAAAATTTTATATAATATATTGATGAATTTTTTACTTAACAACTATCTTTTCCATTCAATTTTTTTCCCCTGAAAGTATGCATATAAAATTGCTTACTTTTTCTTTGTAATCAAACCGAACTCAACTTGATCCTTAATTTTTTGCAATGCATATACCACATTTGGGTGTGTGTGTGTGTGTTTATTTTTTATTTCATTTTGTAGAAAGTAACTATTTGAGGTTACAATGATTGAAAGGCGATTTTTTTTATTTATTTTTGAGAAATAGTTGGTAAAACACAACTATCATCTAAATCATAATAATTCTTGGTATGCATTAGTATGTCCTTGAATAATCTCATCATTAGTATTCTGTTTCATTATTGTATAATTGTCACTAGGAGAATTCAAGAGGTGCTTGACATCCATCACATTTTTTGTAGATAAATTAATAAATTATTTATTTATCCATAAATAAATAAGCTCTTTCATTAATAATTTTCTCGATCCCAACATTATTAATTTATAGAGACTTTACTGTATTTGCTTTAGTTCTATGGTATCGAGTCTTATTAATTCAACCGGAAAACAAGAAACTGGCGCAGATATATTCTAAATCTGTTCATTTATAATTTGGAATGAATACTGGTCAATCGGCCAGTACAACAGGGAACTATAGAACTGATCATGGGTTGGCTGGGTTTTTCCATTGCATTTTTTGTTGAAAGAAATTTCTGGTAAAGGAGTGATTGAGGCTTCACATACATCAAGATGTTTTATCATGTCATAAAACTTTCATGTTTGGTTCTTGTTTTTATTGTAACATTGATCTTTTGTTTGTGAACTTTTTTTGGCATATTTACATATTCATTTGATTAATTTATTATTTTTCGAATCTGGGTTTAACTTGGGCTCAATCCCAGTTAAACCCTTTCGCCATCGACACTTCACCTTTCCAAGATCAAGGCTCGGCTGGGTTTATAACATTTGCTGTACATGGGTACAACTGTAATTGACGTTCTGCTTTTGCTATTACGAGATGGTTGATACTTGGGAGATAAGATGTCACAAGTATTGAAGCCTTGATCTTTTTAATGCAGGTTATCAATATGGAATGGGGTAACTTTAGGTCGTCCCATCTTCCATTGACGGAGTTCGACCATGCATTGGATGTTGATAGTTTAAATCCTGGTGAACAGGTGATAACTTCCCCACGCATAAACTATTGCATTTGTAGTTTTCAGTTTTTAGAGGGTATTTGGTAGGGATTAAAATTAGATTTTTAGTGAATTGTAATAAAAAAAATTGAAATGTGTGGTTGAAAAGATGTGGTTAATATTGATTGTTTAACTTAAATTAAGTTAGATTTAATCCGGCCCAAATAGGCCTTTAATAAGATTGTTGTACTATGACGTACAAGTCCAATCCTCAAATGCCTCACCACCCTTTAAAATTTGCAATGCGTTTGCCCTGGACAAGAATATATACTCTATTTAACTGATGGTGTTATATTTCAGATATTTGAGAAGATAACTTCTGGCATGTACTTGGGAGAAATTTTACGCAGAGTTCTACTTAAGATGGCTGAAGAAGCTGCTTTCTTTGGGGACGAGGTCCCGCCTAAACTTAAAATTCCTTTCATATTGAGGTACCCTAAAGACTGACTTTCATTGTCATAAGATGATAGATTTTGAAAATAACATGCATCTCACCAAGCCTATGTTTGGCAAGTGTATATAAACAAATAGAAATTAGTGGTGGAAAAGTGGATAGTACTTGTGGGTCCCATCAAATATGTGGATAAAAAGTTGTTTGATTTTTAGCAAGAGTTAACATACATGTTTATAAACACTTGCTAACATACTTCAAGTCAGATGCCATCCAGTTTGAAATGCTTTGTGGAATCAGTGTCTTTGGCCTAATATTGATGATGTGATTAATTCATTTTGCACTATGTTTGTTCACTTATACATTAGTATATGGGTAACGCTTTCAATATATTCTTACAAAACAAAAAAATAAAATATATGTGTATATATTAAATGGTTTTTTTCATCACTGGGGCTAAACTGAAGCTTGAAGAATTACCCATCATCATTTCATGATATTTTTCTTTGATCTGTGGAACCAAAAATGAAAATAAATGAAGAGGAAAAAATGAGGCTGCTAATGCAACAAGAACTCAATACAATTTGCCTTTAGAAGGTTAGTGCAAATCATTGCCTGCACTACACTATAGGCAGGCATCCCCTTTTGCATCCGATGGATTGATTTCATTCCCTGAGGATGTTAGTACGTTATCAGACTCTACCATACAAGATAACGGACAGGATTTTTGCTTCGCTTTTTTTTTTTTTTTTTTTTCCAATTTTAATCTTGTTCAGTAATGTACAGTCAAATACAGAAGTGTGCTATCATTGTATAATCTTGATATTGCTTTCTGTTTAAAGGCCATACGCAGACGTATTCTCCTGTCAGCATCCTTTTCATGCATGAACTCGCTTTGATTTGTTTTTCAGATTTTGCGTTTCCCATAATTACATGTTATATTTCTATGGAATTATACTCTTGAAATAAGTTAAATCTGAAACCATATAATTATGCAGGACGCCGGAAATGTCAGCAATGCATCATGACATGTCCTCTGATCTTAGGGTGGTGAGTAACAAACTGAAGGATATACTAGAGGTATATTTTATGTCCTTACTAAAACAGTGCCTTTTTGTTAATCGCATCTAATTGTTCCATTTTTTTTCTACTTTTTTAGCTTATGGTGAAACTTGGAGGCCATAATTAAAATTGAATTTTTGATTCCTGGTTGAACGCCTGTTAGTACTGTGGCTTAGCTGTTATATATTTTCTAGTTACAGAGTCTAACTAGGGTCTTAGTAAATCGTTCTGCCGTTGGATAAAAATTTGAGTGGTCAAGGAGCTCAAGTGAACTCTTGAGCACTTTGCAGAATAAATTGTTGATTTCTTTGCAGAATATACATTTTGTCTTCTTAATATATACATTCACAATGTTTTTAGTTTGTCTTCTACCTCAGATATCTAATTCCTCCCTGAAAACTAGGAGAGTTGTCATTGATCTCTGCAACATTGTTGCCACCCGCGGGGCCAGACTTGCTGCTGCCGGGGTTCTGGGCATCCTAAAGAAAATGGGACGAGATACTTTGAGGGAAGGTGGGCCCCAGAGGACTGTCATAGCCATGGACGGTGGACTGTATGAGCACTACACTGAATACAGGAAGTGCTTAGAGAACACATTGAGGGAGTTATTCGGGGAGGAAACTGCATCAAGCATTGTAGTCGAGCACTCCAATGATGGTTCGGGCATTGGGGCTGCTCTTCTTGCAGCCTCTCACTCCTTGTACCTTGAAGAGAATTCGTAAGTAAATCACAAACTTTTCCCGAGAAAACTTCGTCCTGAAGCTACCTTTCGCATCATCCTGAACGCAAATGTAACTTCAAATTTCGCCATTGCTTAGGATGTATTTTCTATTTTCTCAAGACATTTCTGGTCATTAGTTTTTCCTATTTCATAGTTTAGGAATCAAATATTTATGTTTTATGGGAAACCGTATATACAAAAATAAATTTAAGTGAAAGGAGCAGGAAGTAGCCTCTGCTCTTCCGATGAGCGCCACGCGCTACTAATTCAAGATTTTTTATTTTATTGTTTTTCGGTCCCACGATTGCAACTAATTTGAGTGCTTTCAAATTATAAATCTATTGTTGTTTTTCTACTTAAGAGTTATAGATTATGCAAGGGAAAACGAGATCTTGAATATCTCGTGGTGCTCTCTTTCCGTACCAATACTGTGTATCAAATATGTTGCATTGGGGAGAACGTGTGTGGGGTAGGGCCATGTTTTCGCCGCTTGTGGTATACCAGGTCAATATATAACGTAGAATTTGATTTTATAATATCATGTTAATTAGCATTTTTCAAATATATATATATATGCAGCTTATTTTACTTTGGACAGCATCCAAGAGGCCTAAAAGTAAATCACTGATCCTCCCAAATACACAGGAAACCCTTTTTCTTTCTCGAAAATAAACACAAAATTAAATTTTCATTATGAAATGCACTAAAAATTTATATTAAGCCTATCTTTTCTCAGAGCTTCGAAGGCCCAAATGATGCATTATTCCCGATAAATTAGTAGTATACGAGAAGTAACTAGATGAAAGTAATATAGTTGTAAAAGATCTATCGATGAACGATTCCTACTTTCAAGGAAAGTTTCCCATAAGCATTTTCTATTAAGATCTGCGGTTCAATTATAAAAGATTAACCTTGCAGTCCAATTTTTATATATTGATCTATATTTTGATATTTAATTGATGTGGGATATATCATTTAGTACATCTTTGTAAGATAATAACTTGTTTGAACAGATCAATTTGAAATTCGTGTGCTTGTTTTGAATTTTAATGGGATCAAATTATTCGTTTGAATTTAATGAATTCTGATATTATATTTAGACTTAGAGTTCCATATTTAAAAGTCAATTAGAAGTAACATAAAACCTTGTATATACTTTGAAATATATTCATTAACTAACACATTCTATTCCCTTCATTATCTTCATACACGAGTGATTATATTCCTCGCTTCCATCTAATAAACCTGTAATCGCTTCCCCTCCTTCCATGTTCATGTTCTCGATCCATTTCCACCAGCAGAAGAATTGCATTTAGCTAGAAAAACGGAAGTATATAAAATGATCAGTATCTTTCTAAAATATATTCAATTTCTTCCATGTAATCGGGGTAGACCAAAAGATATGAAATGGACGCTTTGGAAAATCTCGAGAAGCGGAGTCTGAAAATATATCGTCAAAATAAGAGAAGATCATACACAAGAAATGTAGAAGATGGAGATCAAATAAAATCACAAAAAGGAAAGAATAAACCCAGAATTAGAGGTTAAACAGGCATGTCCGAAAAGTGTACTTGTCCCCTCTTTTCCTTGAGATTGCTTAAAATACACCGACAAATACCTCGGAGGATTAATCAAATCTTGAAGGTTAATCACCAAGCAAAGATGAAGATTGAAGAATTGGATGATCTGGAGTTTGTAATTGATTATCATTTTAATCCTCTTGTATTTCTATCTAGCAACATCAATATATATATAGTAACACCTTTTGAACAAAATGGACACGAAAAAAACCGCCAAAAAGTAAACCACGCACCTGCGTTGCTTAGGCAGAGTTCCGCCGCCTCCTCACAAGCATTCTTCCTTTGTCAATGGAGGAATTTGAAGTCTATTCTCCTTCACAAAATTGAGACTCTCTGTCCAACTACAGCAAAGGGGATGCTTTCAAAAGTCACACTTTAGCAGCCTGATGCCTGTGACACTATTTCGACTACACCGATCTTTGGAACACTTACCTTCATATGGATCATACTACACGTACATAAAGGTACCATGTGAGTTGACACATTTTGAATCTTTGATAAATCGATCTTGATAACATATTTTCAAATCAACTGTCAAGGTTTTGACACATATGAGGACGTTAATTAAGGTGTACACTTTGTTTGTACAAGTAACTTAATCCATCTTCACATTTATTTGTATTTGATCACCACGACTTTAATATTTAAATACGAATAAAAATGTTTTTCTCTGCCATGTTGTACTCATTATTTTTCTTTTCAACCTAAGCAGAAATCAAAGAAAAGATCAGTTCCCATATCCTTGTTGTACGCGGGCATGGATTAAGGAGAAAGAAAAGGATATTCAAGAAAACGGACATATGATGCAAACTTAAACTGAGTAGATTTTGTTGGTAGCAATGAGAGGAAAGCGCAATAAGCACCAAAAGAAATAAACCTTAAGAATTAGAATTGCAACTATGATAAGAAGAATACACTATTAAAAACAAACTATAGTTTAAAATGTTTTGTCGAGAAGCACGAATCAACCTCCTAAATAATCAGCTCCATTTATTCTTTCTGAAAAATGAAAGATCCATAATTCAAAATCAAGGACAGCTAGTGCACTTAATAAATTTACTCGTTCATCTATCTAACTTAACTCTTACTATAGATTAACCACAAATATGAGACCTTATTACAAGTGCGAACATCTAAGGGTCCGTTTGATTGTTTTAAATTTCATGAAAAATGTCACATCCAAGGAATTCAATTTCTACTTTAGTTGTTTGATACGATACGAAAGTGGAAATAGAGTTCGGATTCCAAGGTACAACCACTTTAAGTTTGTATTTTTGCCAATTTTATGGAAAATGCATTCATATGGGGTACTTGAATTTTTATTTTCCAACTTACATGGAATTGAAAAATCTTTTCACATTTGTCAATCAAACGGACCCTAAATGTAATCTATCTAGGTAATGTTTGTCTTTATGTGGGCATTTTAGTTTTTACACTTGCATTTTACAAGAAGCATATCAAATGAGAGCTCTCTATAAAAAAAAATAAAGTACCATTTCTCCATGTAACAAGATTTTATTAGTAGTAATGAGAGGAAGCATAACGTGCATAAGAACTATTAACCGATATTCCTTTCGGAGGAGGATGGCAATGTCAGCTTGGGAGTCTTCAATGGACTGACTGCCACACTCTGTGCACCTCACATTGCTCAATGCATAAATTTAAATAAATTTAACAGAAAAACGTATTAGAGGTTCTCAGCAACAATTTAAGATGGCGTAAACTGAATTATCTAGCATTAGTACGTATGCATGAAACCAAGTTTTCTCCTTGAATTCCTTGAGAATCCATACTCAGAGATCGGTTCCACAAAGTTTAGTTTCTACAAACAAAATGCAATCATAATGTATGAGTTACTATGAATGCATATATCAAATGTTTTACCTGACATCTCATGACATTGCTCAATACATAACGATTAACGATATAACATCAAAACACGGTGAAAAACATAGATTTTATTATATGACAGTTAAGAGACAGTAAAGTTTCAATAAAAAATCAACCTGAAATCAGAATTAACATTTCTAGTCATCTTGACTTGCATAGCTAGATAAATTAGAAACAATTAGCAGATAAAATGTCCTAAAATTCACAGATGCAGTTAGCTTAAAGAGAGAAACAAAATTGCACACATCAGTAAGTATACAAATGCTTTAAAACATATATTCCATATCAATGCCTGTGTCATTGTGTGTTGAAGGTTATACCAGGGAGGGGATTATAGTAGCCCAAAACTTCCAAATGCTTGACATCTCTAGGAGATCTACTATCAACTACCATGATTCGGTAGAATGGCTTGTTTCTACATCCGAACCTTGACAGCCGCAAACGGACCACCATTTTCCTCCTCTTATTGTAGCGTCTTTTGCTTTCAGTTATTACTTCTTCTACCCTCTAACTACATAGCAGGATGAATTAATTATTCATACCTGATTGTTGTTCAAAAAATTAGCAACTGAAAAAAATGAAGTCTGGGTCAAAGCATTTTCATTCATTGCAAAATTCTCCATCCAAAAAAAAAAAAAAAATTGCAGAAAAAAATTAGGCGACTACTGTAGGATGCCTAATGGCCCATATTACGTTTAACCTTGTTTCCAATTTCAGTAGACAAACTATATTTGAAAGACCCTAAATTTAAATTGGAAGAAGCAGTGATTTCATTCAGTTTCATTCAACTAAAGGAGAAGGAATTTGCCAGAACAGTCAATTCCATTTACTGATTACACGGGTTTCAACGGTACCAGTCAAGTTCACAAATGTCTCACATTATTCACAGTATTCACTCTACACAATTCTTCCATTACATTGCCAAGAGTTAGATATTCACCTATTCAAATATTAATCGTTATGCTCAAAAAAATCGCACCTCCAAAATTTTATAGTAGGGAATTTACTTAATCATGCGCATCGGAAATAAAACAATTTCAATTCCATACAAGGATCTGCTTTGTGTTTAGATAGAAACTGTGATAAGAATTATCACTTTGATGAATTTTACAAACTCCTTTGTTGATTCTCGAACTCGAATAATCACGATCTGCAATTCAAGATGTGCAATTGTCCAGATTCCAATGATAATCCACACAGAGAACAAGAATGACGACTAGGATTTTCTTTTCTTGTGCTAACAAGAATAATGAATTTTTTTCCTATACTGTTTTCAAGCCCTAGCAGCCTATTAATATACGTTCAAGTGGTCTTGAGTCGTCTCATAAACTTAATCCGGTCCAATATTTAATTAATTAAATTTGGTCCATAAATTAATTAATTCAATTAATTAATTCGGGCATATTAATAAGCAACTCAATTAATTAATTATCCAACAATTGTCAATTAATTAATTAATAAAAATCATTTTTCTTGTTCTCTTTTGTGTGTGACCCATTAGATTCTTAATCACGATACTTAACGACGTGAATTCTTATTTTGATCTAATCAAAATTAATAAATTAAAATACCACTTTTAATTCATCATCAATTCACATCTGTCGTCCCAAATTGACATCTATCAATATGTTAGGGTAATACATGTGACGAGAAATGTCATGTAGTATGACAAAACCAAACTTATTCGTTTACCCTGAAACTATAATCTTTTCGTCAATATGATCCGATCAATTATGAGATATGGATATGTGTCAATCTCAATTATCGATCATATCTTTTATCCCACTGTTAAGTCAATGTAAGTCAAAAACTCTTTTTCAACTTATGAGTTCACATTGGCCAAAAATGTTATTATCAACTTAACTAGATAAAATGTAAATCATCATCTCTTCATATCTAAAAGTGACGAATTATCTATTAATCATTCACAACATTCATATGATTCTTGATATACTCGAACGATGTTGTATTAGCGACTTTTAGCAGAGCAACATCCAACATCACCAAAGTATGACTGTCCTCATATAAGGTACTATGATGATCTCAAGTCAAATGATCAATTCCACTACCGAACGTTAGAGATTAATCACTGACACACGTGTAGTTATCCATGTGAAATCTCCCAACGAGTCTCCAATGTTTTGTTTTATAACAAAACATACACGTATTCATTCAGTGGCGCCACACTTTAGCTTGTGAGATCAATTACTTACTTCACAAGTAAGAAATGTCACACGTGATGGTCTATTCGTAATAACGATATCCGTATCTCATTATTATATAGAACCACAGACGATTTAAGATTCAGTGACATGTAATTTGTATCTCACAATCACAATTCTTTGTGATTAGCAAATCACTAAGACTTGAATTTACGGATTCTATTATTTACTTTATTAAAATATTAATTTAATTAAACAATAGATATTGTCATAAATACACATCGATAATACATATTAAAAGTGTTTATGTCCAAAGTTAATTGGACCTAGGACATAACA
Source organism: Fraxinus excelsior (assembly GCA_019097785.1). NCBI lineage: Eukaryota > Viridiplantae > Streptophyta > Magnoliopsida > Lamiales > Oleaceae > Fraxinus > Fraxinus excelsior. The sequence goes on from CM032630.1 coordinate 12,438,851, forward strand.
CTTACACTTGCTCTTATAGATTTAACTTTTAAGTATAGAGGGGTGCTCCTGGGCGCCACGCAGGCGCCCTGTTTTTGGGTCGGGCTTTGAGCCGACCCAGAAGTATTTTTATTAAGAGTGTGTTTGGTGAATATTAAAATGAGAGAATGCATTTTTTTGAAGTGATGTGATGGGGAATATGTGGTTGAAAAAGAAGAAAAAGTTATTGATATGATGAAAAATATTATTTTATTAAAGAATGTGTGGTTAAAAATGAGTAGAAGAATGAGAATGAAAAAAATAATGTGGATCAAACTGAGGCTAAGTATATAAGTTGAGACGATCAGAACTCAGAAGAGTACATGGAAAAGCGTACACTTACCCGATTGAGTTTGAATTCCGTGAAAGAAAAAGAATCTTGGCTGGTTTCAAATCACAGGAATGGAGTGTTTTCAAAATCGGGTTAATTTCACAAATGGTCACTGAAGTTACCTGAAAATTTCAAAACGGTCACTGAAGTTTCAAAGTTTCAGAAACGGTCACTGAAGTTCGAAATTTCTTTCAAAACGGTGACTGAATTTTCAGATTTTTTGGCCAAGTTTGAGGCAATTTTTCGGCAACTTCCGACCACCAAAATCGTCGATTTCGGATACCGTTGAAAAGCCCACGATGTCCTCTTCAATTACCAAAAAAAATCTCCTCAAAACTCCAAGTGAATCGGCCAGAATAAACCCACGAAGTCGGTAACCGAAAATTGTGAAAATTTGCCCAGATTTTCAGATTTTTTGAGCAAGTTTGAGGCAATTTTTCGGCAACTTCCGACCACTAAAACTGTTGATTTCGGATACTGTTGGAAAGCCCACAATGTCCTCTTCAATTACCACAAAAAATCTCCCCAAAACTCCAAGTGATTTGGCCAGAATAAACCCACGAAGTCAGCTACCCAAACTGGACAAAAAAGTCCGAAAATCTGCCCAGTTTGGGTAGCTGACTTCGTGGGTTTATTCCGGCCGAATCATTTGGAGTTTTGGGGAGATTTTTGGTGATAATTAAAGAGGACATCGTGGGCTTTCCAACGGTATCCGAAATCGACACTTTTGGTGGTCGGAAGTTGCCAAAACATTGCCTTAAACTTGCCCCAAAAATTTGAAAATCTGGACAGATTTTCATAATTTTCGGTTGCCGACTTCGTGGGTTTATTCCGGCCGAATCACTTGGAGTCTTGGGGAGATTTTTGGTGGTAATTCAAGAGGACATCGTAGGCTTTCCAACGGTATCCGAAATCGGCGGTTTTGGTGGTCGGAAGTTGCCAAAAAATTGCCTCAAACTTAACCAAAAAATCTGAAAATTCAGTGACCGTTTTGAAAGAAATTTCAAACTTCAGTGACCGTGTCTGAAACTTTGAAACTTCAGTGACCGTTTTGAAATTTTCAGGTAACTTCAGTGACCATTTGTGAAATTAACCCTTTCAAAATCGTTTTGCAAATTTCTGTTAGGGTTGAAAAAGCAGAGAAATAATCATGAATAGCAGCCAGGGACAATTATGCCTGTTTGACTTTTTCCTTTATTTCTTATCAATCACACATTTTTAATAAAATAATATTATATGTATTTTAAAAAAAAAAATTCTTTTTCAATCACATATTTTCTTTTTGAAAAAAATTATCATAACCACTAAAATTTTAAATAATGAGGGCCCAACGAGGGTTAAGTCATTTTTTAGGATTTTGGAAAGATGCGTGTAATGCCTTCTCAAGCATGTTTGGCCATGGAATTTTTTGTATTGTGCGAGGTAGAATGCTCAGTGAATTACGATGGTCCATTTTGTCTCTTATATTATATTTAGTCGATAAATCACTGATTCTCAATAATAGGTTCCTTTTGTGCTAGGGCTTTAATTAATTTGATTCTTATTGATGGCGTTGCTAAGAGCATAATTCAGTGCATTTTTCTCACAATTTAGTCCCGGAGACGTATTTTTTAAGTGGAAAAAAGGCAACAAAGTAAAAATCCTAAAATTTGTGATTTTTAAACCAATCAAAACGCTGTGGAAATGAACCTTACCGCACTGCGGTGGGTTGCAAACACATCATATATTTCGCTGTTCTATTTTGGAAAGCTGAAAAATGAAGATATTCTAGAACCTTCCTACCGGAGCTCACAAAGCACCTTATCTTCTTAAACCCTAACATGTCATTTAGCTTCTACCTTACCAAGCAGTCTCTCTTCTGCCATTCTTCAATCCCTGGTTCTTGCAATTCGCCAAGTAATATATTTATTCTTTAAATTACAATATTTATTCGCAAGTTTACTTGTGAGATGTATAATCTCATTACAAATGAATTAATTGCGTGCTTCACCTTTTTTTTTTTTTTTTTTTTTAATTTAACTGCAATACAGTGTAATTTGGATTGACTCATTCTTTTTCATGATTGCATTGTTCGATGGAAGATATAGCGGAGGGAAAAAATGTTGTCTGGATAAATTTGAAAGGATTAACATTCTGAATTTTAACACTGTTTTTGGAATTTGATGAACGAAATGGAAATGTGAAGAATTTCTTGATTTTTCCCTTTTTTGGCTATTTTTGGAATAACAAGAAAATGTGAAGGAGAACAAAAACTAAAACTTGGGCGTTACCTAGTGTTTTTGTTGAACAATTTTCAATTAGATTGTAATTTTTGTACAAGTATGAATTAAAAAATGTTTTTTCCCTTAATTTTCTTTTCTTGTTCTGTGTACCGTTTCAATGAGATTTTATTTTATTATTATTATTTTGTTTCACTCTCAAGGCTTAGCGCTTGTGCTTGTTTTACAGATTTCTATAGAATATGGCTTCGACCTTTGCCGCCTTGTCTTCTGCTGGTTCTATTGCTTCAACCCGTGCCTACATAGCAGATAAAAACTTGGCGTACACATCAGAGACATTATCTTCGTTTGCGTCCATATCTTCCTCTGCATCTGGAGTCAGGAGTAAAAATGTAGTTATGCGGAAAAGGTGTAATCTCAAGGTTCAGGCTATGGCCAAGGAGTTGCACTTTAACAAGGATGGTTCTGCAATTAAGAAGCTGCAGGTCAGTTACACCACATTATATTGGCAAGATAGGCTCATTTCGTAGAATACATTTGAGTTCTTATCCTGTTTTGTGATGCTGCAATAACTTACTCTTGCTAACTTTCCATTTCAGGCTGGTGTTAACAAGCTTGCAGATTTAGTGGGTGTTACCCTTGGTCCAAAAGGAAGGAATGTAGTTCTTGAGAGCAAGTATGGCTCTCCGAAAATTGTTAACGATGGTGTAACTGTAGCAAAAGAGGTATATAATACTGGCCATTTGAAAGTGTATATAAGAATGATACAATATGATTATTTTGAAGGCTTTGATTTTTAACTTCAAATTCAATGCAATCTAAATGTTCTTTGTAGGTTGAATTGGAAGATCCAGTGGAGAATGTTGGTGCTAAATTGGTGAGGCAAGCTGCTTCAAAGACAAATGACTTGGCTGGTGATGGGACAACTACATCTGTTGTTCTTGCACAGGGTATCATCACTGAAGGTGTTAAGGTTGCACATATTAAGGGCATTCTCTTGCGAAAATACAATACACTATTTTTCTATGTCTGAATGAGAGTTTGTGAGTTGACCTTTTTGGTGCTGGTTTGTTCAGGTTGTGGCAGCGGGTGCCAATCCTATTCAAATTACAAGGGGTATTGAGAGGACAGCTAAAGCCCTGGTGTCTGAGCTTAAGTCAATGTCAAAAGAGGTAAAACTTGAATCTTCTATCTGCTTTCTTACTGTACAGATTACAAAATTGTTGATTTGTATGTATTTATCCCTTGAAGCAAGGGCAACTCTCATCTGGCATTTTGTGGATGGTATTTTGAGTTCATGTTGGTGGGACTCGTTAATTTTCTTGAGATTGAAATGCAGGTTGAGGACAGTGAGCTAGCCGATGTAGCTGCAGTTAGTGCTGGCAACAATTATGAAGTGGGAAATATGATTGCAGAAGCTATGAGTAAAGTGGGCAGAAAAGGTGTAGTGACTCTTGAAGAAGGGAGAAGTTCCGAGAACAGTTTGTATGTTGTCGAAGGCATGCAATTCGACCGTGGTTATATTTCTCCGTACTTTGTCACAGATAGTGAAAAGATGGCTGTCGAATATGACAATTGCAAGGTATTTTTAATCTCAAAAGATATTTCTGTTATGTTATCTTCGAGATAATCTCCTTTCTATTATAGATGCTGGATTGAAGATATTGACTTACTTTTATCCAAAATGACGAATGCTCTTTATGCAGCTTCTTCTGGTTGACAAAAAGATCACAAATGCCAGGGATTTAGTCAGCATCTTGGAGGATGCTATCAGGGGAGGATATCCAGTATTAATAATTGCAGAAGACATTGAGCAGGAAGCTCTGGCAACCCTTGTCGTGAACAAGCTTAGAGGATCTTTGAAAATTGCTGCACTCAAAGCCCCTGGATTTGGAGAACGCAAAAGCCAATACCTTGATGACATTGCTATTCTCACTGGAGGTTGTCTTTCATCAACTGATTGTAGATATGTGTTGTCATAACAATGTTAGTTAACCCTGCAATAACATTCTTGGAAATGTGTTCAGGTACTGTTATAAGGGAAGAGGTCGGTTTATCCCTGGACACGGCTGGAAGTGAGGTATTGGGACTTGCTGCCAAAGTGGTACTAACCAAGGATACAACAACAATTGTTGGTGATGGGAGCACACAAGAGGCAGTAAACAAAAGAGTTGGCCAGATTAGAAACCTTGTTGAGGTGCAATTTTGCTTCTTTTTTTTTCTCATATGATTTGTTCAGTTAAATCCTCTGCGCATCAAACATTCTAAAATATTGTTCAAGGTGCAATTTAGCTTTTCGTTTTTCTTTCCTATTATCATTTTATTCAGTTAAATCCTCTGTGCATCAAACATTCTAAAATCTTGGCCTGTGATGCAGAGTGCTGAACAAGATTATGAAAAGGAAAAGTTAAATGAAAGAATTGCAAAACTCTCAGGTGGTGTTGCTGTTATTCAGGTGATCTGTGATTCCTAGTTTACTTAAGTTTGCCATTGTTGTGATCAATTACTGCAGTCCAGAAGTTTTTTTTATTTTTTACTATTCTCGTCCCTGCACACGCATTTTCAGGTAGGTGCACAAACTGAAACTGAGCTTAAAGAAAAGAAACTGCGAGTAGAAGATGCCCTCAATGCAACAAAGGTGAATTTTCATACTGACTTACTATTTGGACTTTGGAATTCTTTTTGAATTTATAGTAGTAAATCATTGTGACAACCCATTAAAATAAATTCATAATTCCTGGTTGCTACAGGCAGCTGTTGAGGAAGGCATTGTGGTTGGCGGTGGGTGTACCCTGTTGCGGCTTGCAGCAAAAGTTGATGCCATAAAGGATACCCTAGATAACGATGAGCAGAAGGTAATGGAGGCACATATTTTCGTGGTCTTCACTATATCCTGGGAAGATATGATACTGGATTTTGTATAATTGCTAAACAAGGATTAATTGGAATGGCTGCAGGTTGGAGCAGATATTGTCAAGAGAGCATTGAGTTATCCAATGAAGTTAATAGCCAAGAATGCTGGGGTAAATGGAAGTGTTGTGATAGAGAAGGTAAGGCTTGACTCAACTGCTTTTCGTGCCATGTTCAAAATTAATCGTTCTCGAGTTTTTATCTGAATTATGTTCAATTGACATGGGATTCTTTGTTTAGGTGTTGGCCAACGATAATCCCAAGTATGGTTACAATGCCGCAACAGGAACATACGAGGATCTAATGGCCGCTGGTATAATTGACCCCACAAAGGCAAGTTCCTTTACTGCTTCATCTTGTTTCTAAACATCAAAATGGTATGAATTTTAATTAATATGGTTCAAGTAATTTGTTATTTAGCACGTTAACCCTGTTGCTGAAGAAACATAAAATCACATGGGATGCAGGTTGTAAGGTGTTGCCTGGAGCATGCGGCGTCCGTGGCAAGGACCTTCCTCACTTCTGATGCTGTAGTTGTTGATATCAAGGAGCCTGAACCCATGCCTGCTGGAAATCCCATGGACAACTCAGGTAGTTGCCTAATCTTATTATTTGAACTTTTCAAGCACAAATCAAAATTTGTACTAAATTATTTCCAATTATTGCTTTGATCAGGTTATGGTTACTAGTTGCTGCTGGTGCATGTGGGAATTGAAATAGTTAGATGATAAATTCGGCGATATTCACCGCTTGATTTATGTATTGTGAGGTGTCATTGAAAATTGTCGGCAGTATTGGGAATGCTTAGTGGGTTTTGAATAGAATCCCGGGATTTCATATTCTTCGTATTTTTCTTGCAGTGACTTTCATAAACAGCGAAATCTAGCTTGTGGTAGGGCAAGAGAGTGAATAATTTTTTTCCATCTCTGTAAGTTGCTGCGGGATATTGTTCTTATAAATGGAAATGGTTTTATTGCCTTGAAATAAGAAATTAAGAAGGTATGTGCTTGCTTGTCCAGTTAATGGCACTACTTCGTACTTGCTGAATTGTCTTAGTATGTCATCGAATGCTACTGCTCATTGCTAAAGGCATGACTCGGAGCTAGCCACTTCAATCCAAGTATTGGATCTCCTGGCTCATCTCAATTAAGAGGGGTCATGGAAAGAATATGCTCAAAATTATGATCAATTCTTTTTTCAAATCATGTTGCAGCTGCACGAGCCATTCTTGCTCATCACAAATGATCCAGGAAGAATAAGATTTTTAGAACAAAATGAGAGGTAGTTAACCTACTTTTATGAGAGACGTAATTGATGACAATATTAAAAAAAAGTTAAAATTTAATAACGTTTGAAATAAATTAATAAATAAATATAGTATTGAAATATGTAGTTTATTAGAGATATTAATTAAAAGGTACGAATAAGGAGTGATTTTGGTTGGACTAGAGTCGGTTGAAAATACTCTAAAACTATCAAACGTATCAGCAGCCATTAGATAAGAACAAGAACCACAAATTTTCATCTAAGAACCATGCAAAATCCATTGTCCATATGGATACAAACTACCTTAAAGAAAGTGCACTTTTTTCATACAAAAAATGGGAATACTCAAATCAACGCTCATAATTTAGCTCCTTTCTCAGCATCCCATAATTTCAAGAACGCTAATAACGCCCCCACAGAACTTTAAAGGGCTTTAACAATCTCAGTTTCTTCACGAGAAAATCTCGACTATTAGAATTGTGCGCCAGAATGAATCGAAAACTACAGTATCAGAAGAAGAAATGACTGCGGCTGCAGTAAATTTTGCATTTGTTAGCGTGAGTTCACGAACAACCACCTTTTCGTGACATTAAAATAGGTTTGATATGTTGAATTGGACAAAATAGGAAATAAACATTTCACGTAGTTCTCTAGTTTGATGTTTTTAGTACTCTTACAATCGAATACATCAAATATCCCTTTAATGTACAAGATTGCTATAATTAAGGTACGTTTGACAAATTGGACAGAACAATTGAGAAACGTTTCGTGTCTATCTTATATATTTTATCCTGTCCAGGGCAATTGAACATCTCAAAATCCTATTAATATAAACAAAAGCTGCAACTGTAGCGAGACTGTGTCACTTTTCATGTGTATTTCCTAGACTGTTTTGCTTCCAGGTGGAACACCGGACATGCATTATCGTATTGCCTGTGGTGGATAGAAACTTAGGGACATAATGTTGGACAATAACGTCGAATTGTATGGAACATATTTAAATTTCCCCGAGTCCCCACTCTATTTCAGTGGCGTAAATGATTCTTGTAACCAATCCAAATTTATCGAGTTATGTATTCGAGTTTCAGGCTAGACCTCTGCTAAATTGGTTGGGAAGAGGGAGGGGGGGGGGGGGGGGGGGGGGAACCGGCGGAACATGCCTTGTTGAGGTGGTCGAAGGAAAGGAACTATTGACTCCTCATACAGACAGAAAAACTAAAACGCGGGTATAGAGTTTTCTTTTTCCTTCTCAATACTGCCCAACAATTCACATGCTAAATGGCTAATTAGTTTGTTTCATGGATCATGTTAGAAGTACATAATTACTTACATAATACATTACATAATGAACATGTGGCGTGCATCCATCGACAGCCTACAATTTTTGACTTTTCCACACTTCACATTCATGGTCAGATTTCTTCCACATGAGCTTATGTAATCTATTATGTACAATGATTATGTACATATAGATTTATCCCTAAAAAAAATACCCACACAACTGATTTACACCACTCCGTGCATATTTGTTACATTACTTTTTGGCAACCACGCTACATGCACAGAAAACATTGATAGAAATTTTTTACACTCAAGACATGACAAGAATTTATTGGAAGATGGAAAAAAAAAAAAAAAACAGATGAATCAAATGTTACCACAGCAACATCTGTAGGAGGCTTTTTCCTACTCTCCGGCATGAACTCATTAATATGATGTTTTCATTATGAAAAGTTGTCAATGTCTGCGGTAATTAAATTATCTAATAGAACACTGATAATCAACTTCTCATATAAATTCTTTCACAATATTTCATCATGATATAATTTTAATAATATATTACAAACAAAAGTTCAGTATGTGATTTAAAATATTCAATATTTGATATTTTTTTTTTTTTTGAAGGGAAAGGGAAAATAACAGATTTCATTCAACTACATTGCCGCGAAACAAACGGTGAGATAAAAATGAGAGCTCATTGGAAAAGAAATAGCGAAGCAAACAAGATTAGGAGCAACCACATTGCTACGACGAAGAACATAATGACAAGAACCATTTTTAATAGCAAAAATAAGTATATAACGAAGAATAATTGCTTCCGCATCCTTAGGTAAAAAAATTACCAAGAATAAATTTCAATTTGTGTTTCACGAAGTTGAATTGCATTATCATGACACCTCCATTTAAGGTTACACTGAAAACAACAAAGTCGAATTCCCATGTAGATATGAAAGATATGCATTTGATGGAGTGGAAAATAAGATCTTGTTTCCTAATAAAATAATAATGCTAAAATCAGCCAATTTTTGTACATAGTTAAACTTGAGTTTGCCTTAGCTTTATCATAGAACAATCATTCTTTCTGAGTAACAATGTTGCCGGCAGAACCCCAATGTAACGACAGGCTCCCTACCCTGAAATGACATAGTTACAGAACACCGTGTTCAAAGACAGTAGTAGATTCTACATATTATAACATGAAGAATAATTTAGATAACCAAAATTTATAAATAACCAAAATTAGATTCTACATATTATAACATGAAGATTTTGTATAATCATAAGTTAACTGTTAGCAAAGATAACACTTCACGAATTGCTAACATTTTCCTCTACCTTCAACTGCATGTTCATCTCTATATCAAAAATCCATAAGAGCGTTACCAGGAGTAGGCTTTACCCAGATGGAAAATCTCCATATGAGAAATTCAAGTAAAGCATCAAGTTCAGGTTCACATTGAAACAACATTCCTGGCTAATCCCGTAAAATGGAATGCACAAAGTAATTGACTTCAAAATCCAAAGATATCAAACATTTTGGGGTTAGCTAAAAGTTATGATATTACCTTCATCAAAGAAAAGACTTTAACCAACTGTTCTTTTAGCATAGCTCACATTTCAATATCCAGCCTCGCAGCATCAAACTGATTAACTCTGGATACTTCAATTGGGATCACTGTCTGTCAAAAAGACCCGTTAAAAGAAGCGATTACAGCAATATTGAAGAATATTAAGATTTGGGGAATTCCAATTCCACCTTCACTTGTGTGTGTGTGTGCGTGATGGCTGAAAGGGGGATTTAAAGCAAATATTTCTCATGAACACCACCACCTAACCATTATAGAACAGGCTCAAATTCTTTGACAGAAAATGACTGTTCAACTAGCATGGGCATTGAGAAATTTTATTTCCATACTTCTATGTAGTACATGTGCAACTGTAACTAATATGTCCAGGATAATGAAAAACTAAAATAGCAGTAATCTGCATACCAACTCGCACTTTGGCTCTTTTTTGTTAATCAACTTTCTATTTTTACAATGATTTCACTTGGAAAAAAATTAGTAGCCGTGGAGAAAAAGCTGCATTAGCTTAAATAACACATTACACAGTTCTTCTACAAAATGAGCATCCAACAATTAAAGCAGAAACATATCATTATGAAGGTTGACACAAAATTGCACTCAATTTGTAAGGAAATACAACACAATTTTCCCCCAAAATGAAAACGAGTTTACTAATTACCAATCAAACTGAAATCCTAACAACTGCAACCAGATTGAATTAGAATAATCTACATAAATATATATTCACTGCAGAAAGCAAGCATGTAGCTCATACTTGAAATTCCATTTTTATTATGGCAATTAATTACATGCATTTTATTACATCTTATGGTTATATTTTGTGCGAAAAAATAAACAAAGCAAATGGAGCATAAAAAAAAGGGGCAGAACCTGATTAGAAGAAGACAGAGATTGCCACTGAGGGCGTAGCTTTTGATAAGTAGTAATCCAAGCATATTCTGGTGGAGGAGAAATTATTGAAATTCCACTGGTTGATGAAGATGACGAAGCTAGGGTTTGTCTTTCCATTTATTTGCAAAATTTTAAGGTATTTATTTCTGTTCACAAATCGGCGGCCATTTTCTCCTCCTCTGGTCTTGCGGTTCGGTCGAATTGTGAGACCGGACTTTTGGCCTTTACCAAATGAAATTAATTTAAAATCATGCTAAACGACGCCGTCTCATGTCAGAAAGCAATTCTCGAATTTTTGATAATTTAAAAAGAAGAATTTATCAGTAGCTAGCCCAGCAGATTTAAAGGCCAAGAGAAAAGCGTCGACAGCAGGATTCGAACCTGCGCAGGCAAAGCCCAACAGATTTCGAGTCTGTCTCCTTAACCACTCGGACATATCGACACTTTTTTCAAAATTGGTACTGGTTATTTTATGATCTTAACTAGGTTTCTAGTCTAGCAAAAACCTCGATGGTCAATCAAACTGTAATATTGCGCAAGACTCGAGGGAAGAATAATAACTCTCTTGTCATACTCGAGACAATTTTAAATTTTCTATAAGAATTCTTGTTAAGCGAGTTTAAGTAACAACCAAATGTCATTTTCATAGATGACGCAATTAGCATTTAATCAACAAGTGTATAAAGAAGTACGATTTCTTTAAATTGATATATAAGTTCTTGTTTGATAAAAATTTCGAGAATTTTTATCAACTTGCAATGACACGGACAATAAAGGTTTGATGATTGCTGCCTATTCCCGAATTTTTTTGGATACTTTCTGTTAGCTACTTTACAAAGAAAGATGTTGACTTCTTTAAATGTCTCATATACGAGTTTTTAGCAATGAAAGCAAGAGTAATAATAAAGTTTATGATGCCATCGCGGTGGGTATCGTAAGCAAAATCATATGGAAAGAAAAGGGGGATATGAATATCCATAACAATTTCATAAAATGAATGTCTAAGTATTTTGATATTTGAAATCAAATCCTTTACAATGACATTAAATTTTAATTTATCTTTTCTTCTTCTAGATTTTGTCAATTAAAACTATATTTACTTGTTTAGTAGAGTCAATTATAAAATTATAAACAGTATTTAAAAAAATAAAAATAAAAATTACCATTCGAACCAGATTCTATACTACATCAAAAACGCATACCCCATACTCAGCATTAGAAAGATTGTCCCAGTTTTCCTACTATAAATCCCTTCATACAAGACTAACTTTTTCTACTAATGCCATGAGATACAATTCAGACATTTTAATTAAGCTCCATGTACAAAACTCAAAGAAACATAATTCCCAATTATTTCAAATTAATAATAATTGAACTTATAATTCAGTATACAATTCACAAGAATTTACTTAAAACACTTTGCCTCAATCTATCAATATTATTATTGTTTACCGACCCTCCGACCCACCCACCCCATACTCGAGTGGACAACATCAAAGAAGAAAAAGAAGCTAAGTGTGTGTTTGATCCCCATTTTTTCTTCATTATAATAAGAAATATGACCGTTGCAATTCAAAAAAGCAACTCCAATGGTCATATTTTTCATTATAATGAGGAAAAAATGTAGATCAAACAGAGCCTAAATTTAAGTTATTATATTATCCAATCGTTTCCAATACTATGCACAGAAGATGTCCTCATTGTTTATCATCTGCTAGCTTGTTCTTCAGCTCTTTCTTGTTCACCTGAAATCACAAATCGAAAAACATTCAAACATTTTCTAGTAATGACATATGGAGTCAAAAAATACCCCATGGGAGAATAAAGAGAGGAGGTTTAGTTAAATCACCTTTCCCATAGCATTACGTGGCAGCGACTCCCATAGCAACAAATGTGTTGGTAGCTGGAAATCGAAGAGGTGTGGTGGGGTGAGTTGTGCAGCAGTATAAACATAAAAAACAAGCGTTGAATCACGTTTTGGCCAAGGTTAAAAGTTACTTTCATTTAAGATTTTCAAGAGTTGCTTTTTGGGGAATCTTAGCTCAAATATAAACTGAAACTTGAGAACTATCTTAGAATAGTTGTATTTTGATAAGTTTCTCAGTATTATGGTTCTACATAAAGAAGGCAAGAGATACCTTGTATGGTGCAAGTTTCTCTTTAGCCCACATGGTAAGTTCTTCCAAAGTTAGAGCAGGCTTTGATTCTTCCTCTCGTTTTCTCTTAACCTCTGCCTCAGCTACAACTATTGCACACACAGCTTCGCCATAGTCCTTGTCAGGCAATCCCAACACGCAACACTCTGAAATAGCCGGATGCTACAGAAAATAAAGTTGATTAAAATCAATTGATATTTGTATGATCACTCATTTTCTCCTTATATAGAACGTCTTCCATAGAGTAACAAGAAGAACAGAGTACGAGTATATTTCATAGCTATAATTCTTATTTTAAGTAGATCAACTATACAGGGAAGACAAGAAACAAAACAAACCTCTAAAAGTACCGCTTCAATTTCTAGCGCAGATAACTTGTACCCACCAACCTTCATAATATCGGCATTAGTACCTGGATAATGAGAAAATAATTGGAATGCAGTAAACACATATATTTGTTTTAAGTAGGAATTTGGGATGAATAAGAAAAATGAGTCATCAAGCAACTATTTTTTTTTTGGAGAACGTATAGCAAATATTTTCGAATAACAAATGCTAATTCGAGCATCTAAGCAACTCAAATTTAGGCGAAAAAGTACTGAAAGTAAATTTTAAGCTAAGTACTTCTAATCTCAGGCTTAGTTAAACATGCTCCAAGTATCTCAAGTTAGCCACATAAGAAACTATGACAACCATAACAAATTCATTATTAGTAACAGCTTAGAGAATTTAAACATGCTTACGTCCTAAAATGACATAGTATCCGTCTTCATCCAATCTAGCAGCATCTCCAGTTTTGAAGAATCCATCGTCAATAAACGACTCCTTAGTTACCTAACAAATATCCATAACTTCAAATGTCAAAGTTAAGAAAGCTGCAACTTCACAATTCTGAAAAATATTGACTTTTGATCTTTAAAAAGCAAAGTAATTGTTATGACAAAAGAAAAAGGGACTATGAGCTGCTAAACTATTCCAATAGGAAATTTTTCTGATAGTACACTTATCGGCACTGATATTGAAAATACCTCAGGAAGATTCCAATATTCCCTGAACAGCGAAGGGCTTTTAATGCAAAGCTCGCCTACCTCCACTTCTCTACTCCCATCTTCTGCAAGGATCTTGGCCTATCACAAGAAATGATATGTTTACTAAGTTCTGTATGGTGAATGGTGACTATCCTACTAGTATATTTGGGCACCTAAAAGAATATAATTTTTCATGTCAACTCGGATATTTTAAAAAGCATGAACACTTTATTTTTCAAACGTTGTTCCTTATTACTCTCTTAATTAATAAAGAAAGAATGAAAATAGTGAATATGCAGCAAAGTGTATCCTCGTCGTTAATAAACTATGTTATTTCAGTAGAATACTCGGCACGTATAGAAACATGATTCATAAGAAGTACAGCCTTTCAAATGCTGTCTCGGCGAAAATTAACTAACCTGCACACAAGGAAGTGGCTTGCCAACAGTGCCTCCTTTCCGCTCACCAATTAGGGGATTGGACAATGCCATGACAAACTAGATATATTGGGCCATTGACATAAATCACGAAATTTGCTCGTCAAGATTGCACATGAAAGCTCCATTCACGATGCAGACATGTTCTTTGCATGGATGAAAACACGTACCTCAGTCATGCCATATCGTTCCAGAAGGCGATGGCCAGTGATACTTTCCCACTGTTGCATAATTGGAAGCGGGAGGGCAGAGGAGCCACACATCTGACAATCAGACAGCCTTGCAGTTTAAAGATTTGGAGGGGGAAAAGACTAATAACTTAGAATTGGAGACGTCTGGACAGTACAATAGATAAGATTTTAGGTTTCTTCTTCCTAAATATTGTTTAATACTGTCCAGTCCACCTCACCAACCTTACCGGAAAACATCATAGGAAATATACTGAATAAATGGTTCTTATAGAGCCTGTTTGGTACGACTTAAAATCCAATTAAAATTGAAAATATGACCATTATTGGGTCCCACTCGTCTAATAAAAGTCAACAATAACGGCTATATTTTCAATTTTAATCTGATTTTAATCTCTACCACACACCCTCATAATAACATTGATCTAATAGAATAGAACATAAAAGATCACACACTTAACATATTTAATGATTCCAAATTCTATAAGGATATTTTCCCTTGAGGCATCACCAGGAAAAAGGATATCATGCTAATTACCATGAGACGCAACTGTCTAGCTGCTGAAGCAGATGCAGCTTGTGATTCTGGATCCATAGCTTCATACCCTTGTATTAGACGTGTATACATGGTTGGAACCTATGTGATGCAAAATGATTTAGTTCTTTCAGAATGATTAGTTAAATATAGGATGAACAATCCAAAAAATGAAAGGAAGTAATATGTCATATACAACAGCTGTATTAATCTGGAGTGTTGGAGGTTCCTGAGCAAAAATCTGCACTAAAAAGGTACTACTACCTCATAATTAACACGAAACCCAATGTCAAAATGCCATATTCTGAAGGATTACTCTTAATATCATAGAATCAGGGGAAAGATTAGCAAATCAATACAATGCCCATCTATCAACTTTGAAAGACTCAAAGAGAGACCATAATCAGGCAGCACATGCAAACAACAATTTCACTAATCGATGATATTAAAAATCCCACTTACTCCAGTAAACACAGTTATAGCATCACCCTCTTTACTTTCATCCTTTGGATAAGATTCACGCCATCTCTGCCAAATCCCCCTCACACTGAATTTCGGCATAAATTCAACCTTTCAAATAGATAGAGTTTTATAAGGAGAACAGAAGCATAAAAGATCCATTTAAATTCTAAAAAGAATCTTATAGCTGAAAACTTAAATGTAAGAGACTCACCGTGGAACCCGCATACAAAGGGGCAAATAAAGCATTGAAAAGTCCATGAACATGTATGCTAGAAGTTAGGGTCAACTAGAAATAGAACACCCAACTACATTTCCATATGTATTAGCCAAATACATTTATAGGAAGTAGGATCTGAGAAATTGTAGCTCTAGGAAAATAATTGTTAATAGAAGTATATGACAGGTAAAATGAACAAATTTGTGGATATGATGTAATGGTAGACAGTGCAGGAATTGATCACTGGATGTGTATCCCCATGCATCTGTTAACATTTGAACCTGAAATTATTACAAAATTAAATATCAGTTATTGGCAAATGTGAATTGATACTGATGAAATCTGAGATGCTAAATGACAAGCTTCAATGAGTAGGACAGGCATTTCTACTTATTAACCTGAAAATGTAGGGCACGTAGATTGCGAACTTTGCAGTAAACAATGAAAATAGGCAGTTGAAACATATACATGAAAGCGGCCAGTGTACAATGGTAAATCCTGATAAATTGTTGCAATGTTGCGAATCAATAGATAATTTCTATTCCATTAAATAGCTGCTTAGCGTACAAGCATTTTTTAAGATACAGAAATAAATTTTAAATACATACACGAGGCTCGTCTTTTATAGCTTGAGCCTTTAGATGGATGAGACGGTTAATGTGGTATCAAAGCCATGCAAAAGACCTAGTTTCCAGTCTCATCGCCACCCGTTATTAAAAAGTGTACATGTGCGACGCTTTAATGGGGAAAAAATGAAACCATGAGAAAGAGTACGTTGAAGACAAAATTTAGATAAGTACATGTGGCTCATCGACAAGTCTTTCTATACTCCTCATAATAGAACATAATACAGCACTAGAATATGGCCATTTTGTATGAATAAAGGGCAAACGATGACGCATCACAAACTGCGAGACAAATTGAAACAGGGGTACCCAGATTGAACCTAATATAAGTTAAAAATACACGTTTTATGAGTGATAACTGTCTCATATACAAAATGTACACTAGTATGCAGTGACCTAGTTAGAAGCAAAGGCCAGCTAAAACCCGTTCATGCTCCAAAAAGCTAATTCTAGTCTCGGTTACCAGTTACTTTTCCCTTACATGGCAGAAGCTATTAACGTAAAATTAGAAACATTAAAGACTTAACAGAATTGGTGTGTAGATGAGTACCTGCGCAAAGACACCTTTGTGTGTGTGTACAACTCCTTTAGGTTTACCTGTTGTACCGCTGGTGTACAGAATCAATGCTGCATCATTCCCTACATTAAAACATCAAAATATACCAGTAAATATACCTTCACCAAGCCCAACATAAACAGTTAACATATTGACTCTTGTGGCCCCAAAGGTAACATACCATTTATCTTGTCAGAAATTTCAATTTCTTCATTTGTTTTGTCCGCGAGATCTTTTATGCTCGGAATAGGAGGAATAAGGGATACTTGAGCTGCAGCTTTAGCTGCAATGGCTTTCATAAGTTTTTGATTATCTTCGGTACTCAGAATGACAGTAACATCCTAACATTAGATTGACAATAGACTATCAATAGATGATCTGACACAATAAATTTCATGCCGATATGTATATGTTTAAAGTTTTCTACAAATGATTTGAGGACAACTATAAAATTCTACAAAATAAGGATCCATCACTATAAAACAAAGGGCGTCAGGATGTACTCTAGTGAAATAGTATTAATCAAATAACTCACACCAAAGCATTAGGTCAACTACAAAATATATTGAAGTCATCTGTAGAAGGGCAAGTTTAGAATTTCAATGTATATTTCTCAACCATGGATTATGTCTGATTACTTGAAAAGAAAAGAGTAGGTTAAGCTTAAAAAGTTTACTTTAATTTAAGTAAATAAGTAAGTTTTATAAATAATTTATTATTGGTTAAAGTTGAAAATAAGTTACTTATTTTAATAGTAAAATGAGAGTTACTTTTAGAATAAGTAACTCTTTTACTTAGAACAGAAAAGCAAGTTGTCCAGCCATGTTTCAAACAAAAAGTTAAATGTTTTTACTTCTTTCGAAGCTTAGGCAGATATGCTTTAAAAGACTATAAGATATAGGACGCCACGGACAGACCGAATCGTTCATCACATGCAGTAGCTCGGCTTCTGGGTAACTAATTGCAAGAGGGACCACAACACCTTCACTGAACCATGTTCCTAGTACTCCAGCAACAAACTCAGCAGATGGTTTCGCAACAATCCCCACTTTAGCTCCACTAAGACGTTTACTTTTTATATTGCCATCAACCTACAAGACAAGCATTTATTTGTGATATTATCAGTTTTCTTTCATCAAACAGGTTAAGTTAACAAACTCTTGAGAACAATATGTTCCCCATCCCAAATGAAAATAAAATTAATTTCTAATAGTAACACACACTTATGCATAAGCATTTATGAATCTGAGAAAAGTGGGATGGCCAAAAAGCTCGCCAGCTCAGGCTCGGCTCGGAAAAAGCTCGAGCCGGACCCGGCTCCGGCTCGATTACACCGAGTCTCATTTTTTTGCCGGGCTTTGCTCGGCTCGAGCCCAAAAAAAACTCAACCTAAAAAACTTTTTTATTTAATTTATAGTACGTATAAACCGTACAATTTTTAAATTCTTTAAGTAATAAATGTAGATTTGACATTTAAAAAAAAAAACCGAGCTGCTCAGGCCAAGCCTCATTTTTTTTACCGGACTTTGCTCGGCTTGGCCCAAAAAAGCTTGAGTCGAGCCCGAGCTTTTTTTTCGGCTCGGCTCATTGACATGGCTAGAGAAAAGCAAGTTATAACCATGAAAAATAAGCAAGAAAACGTGAAATCACATTATATAGATTCAGTTAACATTGATACTCTATACTCTATATGAAGAAATAAACGCAGGTGAGACTTTGCGGCTTTCCTTTTGCAAATACCGAGTCAGAGAGTTGTTTTCACAGTGTAGGTTATAGAGAGTTCGTTCAACATTTTTCACAATTTTAGTGGATTACATACGAATAGAATATGCTGCAGCTTTATTCACTGAAAGATATAACACAAAGTAAATGCTTCAACTTACATTTTTTAAATTAGCATCACATAGTGCATTAGATATCTTCAAAGCAGATGAGATCAGCTGATGGTAACTATAACTCTTTTGATCTGATCTTATGGCAATACTACCTGGAGATGAAAATGCCATGCTGGAAACAGCCTTCACCAGCTCCATCGTTACGTTATATCCTGAAACTGTAAAATGAGATCAGAAAAGGGGATTCAAACAAAATCTAGCCTCGGAGTTTAAAGATGGACAACCATGATATAGACACCAACGCGATAAAAGAGAAATTACATTACATAATAGAAAATGTCGAATAGCAACCAATCAAATGCCTAAAAAAACTCTGAATCAAGATTCCAGAACTCCTAAATTTAGTGTTCACATAAGCTTGCTGGTTCTTTGAATATAGTCATTGTTTAGCCACATTTTGGGGATAATAATAACATGCTAGGTCGCGTGCATATTGGCTCCCAATCTCTGAAGAATGAAGAATGGATGCATATTTGATTGCATTATTTACATGAATTAAACGAACGATCTAAGCGTCATATGATCTATTAGACATGAAAATTACTCAAGATTAGCTCCACCTCAACTTTTTCATTATCAATCTAAGCTACTCAGTTACCATATCAACGCATAAGGAAAAAATGATTGAACTCCAATAAGCACACATCATTGCACCCACTCACAGGGCAACAAATCCCACAAAATATAAACTGTCCAACAATTAATAAACCCATTTCTCCACGCAATGAAATTGACAAAAAGCCCACTAACTCTCATACTTTATCATCTTTCAATAACTGGAAATTCTAAATTAACCAAATTAACAAGTAAACAAATAGAGAAGATAAATGCAAAGAAAGTTTACCAGAAGAAAAGAAGCAAGACTGAGAAGAGAGACAAAAATTGGGATCTTTATGAGATAAAACAGAGAAAGAGCTGAACAATTTCAAGCTGGAATATGAAGTAGAAGGATTTAATAAGCACAGGCAAGATGTACAGTATGATATCAATCTGTGCTTGAACAAGTGGTTGGTGGACAGTATATTCATATTGTTAGGTGGACATTTTGGGTAGCTATCAATTAAATTTCTCAAATAATAATAAAAATTATTTTATTTATTATGGTCCCTAAATTTCTTGGACTGCGCGAGGTTTATGTTTCTTTATGATTTTGGGGGTGGAACGGGTAGTGGAAGATTGGTTTGGCGGCTATTTATGGAAAGAAGCCAAACGTGTTAAAAATGAGGAGCCGAAGATTGAATGAGACATTTTTCTTTTCATTTTTTTTATATTCCATATTTATATTCCCCATTTTTTTTATTTGTTTTTGGATAAAAAATTTTATTGTTATCTAAATATAGCCCAGCTTTGTAGAAATGAAGTCAAAATTAACAATTAATTTTAGTCACATATTTTATAGAATCCACTATTTATCGACCATATATTTTATTAATTTTTATCAAAATTTACTAAAAATCAAATTTTAATTCTCACCAAACAAAGGCACAACATAATCTAACTTATATATACAATGAGCTATACGACTTTTGCCAACAAAACTTTATTGGAATCGGCTTTTTTTAGGGTCAAAATAACATTAAATTATGCCCTGTTTGTGTTTTATTTTTCCGAAATTCATTTTTAAATTTTTTACGTAATCATTTTAAATCATACGTTCATACGATAAAATATTTTACGCATAAATTCAAATTTTTTTTCCTACTTTTTAATCACACATTCTTCCAAAATTCACAATTCAATACTGTTTTTCCAAAAAATGACCACCAAACAAAGACTAAAACAAATCGGTGGTTAAAGAAATAGAGGAATACGCCGAATTCATCTATACTTATCTGTGACAAAAAAAAAAAAAAAAAAAGGCTTCACATTGTGAGCTACCGTATTTTACTTGTAAGAAATAAAGCAACAAGTATCACAATTTATTTACATATACAAAAACCACCACATTTGGTACAGACATATAATTCTACTTGTGGATTTGAACTACTCCAGGGCAATTACTTTCGATCGCTGCAATTTGAAGTCCATTCTCCTTCACAAAATTGAGATTGTCTCTCCAATTACAACAAAGGGGATGCTTTCAAAAGTCACACTTTGGCAGCCTATTGCCTGTGATGCTATTTTGACTACACCGATCTTTGGAACGCTTATCTTCATATGGACCATGCTACACGTATATAAATGTGTCATATGAGTTGACACATTTTGGTACATCGTTCTTGACAACACATTTTGGTACAACTGTCATATTTTTTAAACATAGGAGGGTGTCAATTAAGGTGTACACATTATGTGTACAAGTAATTTAATCTATCTTCATATTTATTCGTATTTGATCACCATGACT
The DNA here is from genome assembly GCA_019097785.1 of Fraxinus excelsior. Taxonomy (NCBI): domain Eukaryota; kingdom Viridiplantae; phylum Streptophyta; class Magnoliopsida; order Lamiales; family Oleaceae; genus Fraxinus; species Fraxinus excelsior. The sequence continues at coordinate 12,459,800 of CM032630.1, forward strand.
TTAATACTTAAGTAGGAAGAAGTGTTTTTTCTCGACTCTGCCACGTTGTACTCATTTTTTTTCTTTTCAACCCAAAAACAAATTTCAATTACTTTCTAAAAATTGTTTTTCGAATTATGACACATTGGCGGGGTCAAAAATGCAGATCTATTCAGAGATTTCTATAAACTAATAAGGGTGAAATGCGGTTAAAGCTTAAGCTGTAACATATGCATACGACACATTAGCGGGGGCAAAAATGAATTCTTCAAATGTAAGAGTCAATGCACAACCACACAATGTTCATTTTTAAGGTTGCATACAAATAGAGTTTTGGAATTATTAACGAAGCCATCTTCTCCACCAATAAGAAGCTCCTTCGGGAGGCGGTGGTGTGAGGATCTCTAGCATTGTTTCCTTCTCCCTCGGGGTTAATGGGACTCCTCGAACGAGGTTTAAAGCCATAATGTGCACATTAGTCTTTTGCCTGTGCTTTTTGTATGCCCACATTCCTCCAGCGACACCTGCAACTAAAAGCTATTTCCATATTTCAATTTTGTGTCGCAAGTTCCTAGAATACGAATACAACCAAGTAGTAAGTTAGACGGGCATCTTTAACTAACCGGTGATAACCATAGACCAGCTGTCTGCAAATCAAATTTTGGTTCATAAAGCACCGTCTCACCATATTCTTCCCCAAGCTTCTTGTAGATCTCTTTATCAGATTTTCCATCCCGAATTTCATCCCGAATTAACTTGAGCAGAAATCAAAGAAAATATCAGTTCCCACATCCTTGTTGTACGCGGGCATAGATTAAGGAGACAGTAAAGGATATTTAAGAAAAAGGACATGTGATGCAAACTTAAACTAAGTAGATTTTGTTGGTAGCAATGCGAGGAAAGTGCAATAAGCACCAAAGGAAATAAACCTCAAGAATTAGAATTACAACTACTGATAAGAAGAATACACTATTATAAACAAACTCCGGTTTAAAATGTTTTGTCGAGATGCATGGATCAACCTCCTAAATAATCATCTCCATTTATTCTTTCTGGAAAACCAAAGATCCATTATTCAAAATCAAGGATAGCTAGTGCACTTAAAATTAATCATTCATCCATCTAGCTTAACTCTTACTAAAGATTAACCAGGTAGTCATATGAGACCTCATTACAAGTGCGAACATCTAAATGTAATCTGTCCAGGTAATATTTGTCATCATGTGGACATTTTAGTTTTTACACTTGCATTTTACAAGAAGCATATCAAATGAGAGCTCTCTATACAAAAATAAAGTACCATTTCTCCATGCAAAAAGATTTTCTTAGTAGTAATGAGAGTAAGTATAACGTGCACAATAACTATTAACAGATATACCTTACGAAGGAGGATGGCAATGTCAGCTTGGGAGTCTTCGATGGACTGACTGCCACACTCTGTGCACCTCACATTGTGACTTATGTTTCTAGCTCGTGCTTGCACCACACGTTCCTTCTTCACTGGATCCTCTTCGCTCTCCATTCACACGTCTTTCAAATATCTACAATCCCTTTCACAACACTACTCAACAACAGCTGCAATGTCAACAAGAATTTATAAGCACTTTGAGTATGTTTAAAAAAAGAAGAAGAAGAAGAAAAAAAAAAATATAAAGCAACACTACCATCACTGTTGACCTTCACTCAGGCATTTCATCAAACACTATTTGTTAATATTTTATTTCATTTTTGCAGGTATCTCCGCGGCATTTCAAATACTTCTATTTTATTGCAATTAAAACTATATCTCGAGTCCCACTAAACTATTGCAATTAAAGCATTCAACTCAAAATGAATGAAATAAAAGGGGTAGTTTAATTTACCGTGGAATCAAGAACAAGGTCACTCCTAGTTTTGGAATAAAAGAAAAACTTCATGTTACAAAAAGCATATATAAGCTAACCCAAATCAGCATATCAGGTAAAATCTACCCTCAATTCTATTTCTATTTACCCTATACTAAACTATCAAAAACAAGAAGTTAAGCCTAAATCAACCTCCATACATTATATCACATTCCTCAAACACACATAATAACAACTAAAATCACACATAATTACTCAAACAAACATTAAACAGATTCTGTATTAAGTTTGGACTAAACACCTTCTTCTTCTTCTGCCGATGGAAGGCGAGAGACGAGGGTAAGATGCGGAGAGCTGAGAGATAAGAGTGAGAGGCCAGAGAGCATTTTAAACAGATGCAGTATGATTTTGTTACCTTCTTCCTTCTTCCTGTTGATGGAAGGTGAGAGATGAGAGTGAGAGGCTTGATTTGGGAATTGCCAAATTGGAGAGTCCGAGAGTGAAAGTACGTGGAATTACTCATGGCCAAAAGGCTCGTCCACTCGGAAGGCTTGGGTTCCATTCGAAAAAAGCCCAAGCTGAATTGGCTCAAGCTCGATTACACCGAGCTGAGGCTCGGGCCGAGCCCATTTTGGAGTGTCAGCTTGAGCTCGGGCCTGCCCGTGGCCCGAGCGAGCCTACCCCTTAAAAAAAATAGCTGCACAAAGCTGCGAGCAATATTATTATTATTATTATTATATAAGGGCAAAAAAACAAAAAATCGAGTCAGCTCGGCACACTAAGGCCGGGGCCAAAAGTTCAAGTCGAGCCTCATTTTTTTTTACCAAACCCGGCTCGGCTCGGGCCAAAAAATAACTCAAGCTCGGCTCGAGCTTTTTTTCGACTCGACTCGCCCCGTTGGTATAACTATGTGGAATGCGTGGATATGGGTTTGGGTCAGTTTATCTTCCGTGGAAATTAAGCCCCTTACATAACTTTTAATAAAATCTCAATAATTACTACGTGATAATCAATTGTAACCTAGTTTTGTTGCACCAAATACATTCCTTACATATGTAAATCATGTCAAAATCCCCAAAACTTCATCTCTTCATATTCATTCACATATTTGTTTATTTCATGGATATTGGTAGATATGTTTGATTATGTAAAGGTTTTGGAAGAACGGGCCGATTGGTGGCTAGAGTTGCTTTGCAGAGAGATGATATTGAGTTTGTTACGGTCAATGATCCGTTCATCATTGTTGATTATATAGTTTTTTAACTCGTTTTTTCAATCTTGTGGTACACTTGGGTTTAAGTTTGGGATCTCGTGCCCCGGATTTGTTGCATGAGAGATTTTCTTGACAATTCATCATATTATTGCTTTCACTCGACGTGAAATCCGACTATTACTCTTAAATTATTTTAATGATTACTCTGATTGTAATTAGTTTTCGCTTTCCCTACATGACTTAGATATAATTCTTATAAACTTGATTGAGCTTCTTGTGATCTCATTGAGAGTTTATTTGAGTTGTTAACAATCTAGTAGTTATGGAATGAGTTTGTAGTGATGTTATGTTTTGTGCCATTGTTGCAGACATATATGTTTAAGTATGACAGTGTTCACGGTCGAGGGAAGTACCATGAGCTAAAAGTCAAGGATGACAATACCATTTTGTTTGGCGAGAAGACTAACTATTTTTGGCATTAGGTACTCATATGTAGCTTTATATAACCTTTTTGGTTGATAGCCCCGTCTGTGAATATGGATCCTAGGCAATATTTGAATCCTTGTTTCCAAATCAAATTGAATTGTGTTCAACGGAATGTAACTCGTCAACCGCACTGACACGCATTGCGTAGGAGGTGAAACGAGGATCCTATGCTTAAGCTTCGAAAAGAATTTTAATGAACTGTCATTTGATATCCAAATCGGGGACATCTCTACATCCCAATTTTCAGACACGAAACTCTATTACCGTTACTTGCATTTAAAGGAAACAAGAAGTCCTAACGTAAATGCCCCATTTACTACAAATACGTTTACATCATCCATCCCAGTAATACGAAGAAAAAAAAAATGATTTTTGCGGGCAGTACATTTATTTATTCAACGATTCGATTTTATTTCTCACGGTGCACGTTATCAAAATCAAGATCTTTATACATTAATTTATATGAAATTTGATATTCGCTTATCATGTGTCACAAACACACACATTACAAAATCTATGTTCCAGGTTTTTTGGAATTTAGGTAACACAATTCATACCTAACGTCGGAGAGTGGAAATATATAGATCCTAATCTTTTTTTGTCTTTTCTTTTCCCTTTACAAATGAAAGCGGAGGATTGTCTGATTAATTTTAATCAATTAAATGATTTGAGTTTTTTTTTTTCCCCCATATTTGACTTTACAAAATCAGACAAGTTTATCTGAATATTTTCAATCAAATCACGACCAAATTGTAGTGAATAGTCTCAATCGTTTAATAATATTTTCAGATGAGAAACATGAATCTGAAATACGTAAAGGTCGAACTGAATTATGTCTGATTGCAGCATATAATAAAATTCAGTCCGAGATTATACGTTACAGTAAGAGCCTTTGATTCTTGATGGACGGATATAGAAGAAAGCAAAGATAGTATGACCTTCTCTAGAGACTAAATTGGGTAAGTTTTGTATATTTCTGCTTTTTGAATTTTGTATTGATTTTGGAGAGAGCTTAATTTTAGTGTGATTTAAAAAATGTCAGTTACAAAAGATAGTTTGGGATATAGTATTTTTAAAAATTATTTATCAAACCGGACAATATTTTATGGATTATTAAAGGGTAATTAGCGCAAAACGTCCTTAACTTTACACGGTTTTGTACAAAACGTCCCTACCTTTCATTTCTTGGTGCAGAACGTCCTTACCTTTTCAATTTTTGGCGCAAAAAGTCCTTTTTGACCATTTTACCCTTCTATTGAAATAAAACAAACACAAAAGAAAAGAAAAATAAAGAATAATTTTCAATCTTACTCATAAACTTCTAAAAAATGCAAATTAATTCAAAACTTATAAAATTATTAAAAAGAACAAAAAAATCTATTTTGCCCCCTTTTGGCCGAATACATGAGCTCATTTTTTCGGCGACTCCCGACCGTTCAAACCGTTAGATATTGGTTCCAACGTGTTCTCCTTATTACACTCTACAATTACATACCAAGAAATCTCCATAACTCGTTGTAATTTGGCCAAAAATCAAATTCAAAAATCGCAGCCTGAAAATCGGTTAAACACCCACAACTCGCCGTCCGGCCACCCAACCGGAATCCACCACTGCTCGACTCCCCTCATAAAGTTGAAGCTACTTATGTAAACAATTTCCTCCAACAAGCAACCAACAACCACCAATTTCAAAGAAAAACAGTCCAATCGCTACGCTCGCGAGTTCGCATCAGCGAACATTTCAGACCCAAATTGAAAATGATTGGAGCCAAATTGATGGGGACCCATGGCTGAGCTAGGTGCGCCAGGTGATGGAGCACCCAACCCAGGTGGTCCGCCACCATAGGTCATCACGGTAGCTTCAGAATTGGAGGAAAACTGGTGCGGTGTCGTAATAGTCGCGACGGACAGCTTTCAATTTGAAATTCAGATCTTATCCTTGTTGTTTGGGCTAAATTGGTTGCATGGTCGAGGCCGTCTTGAGTATGGGAGTTGGCTGGTGGTATGTTTCGGCCAAAAAAGTGACCGGACAGCGTGATTCCAACGTTTGACCAGCATTTCATGCGGTGAAGTTTGTAGCTCGATTCCGGTCAAATATGTCTAAGTAGGGACTGGTGGTTGGGTGGGTTGTAAAGAGGGCAATGCGGGCTTCAAGGTGGTATATTGATCCGACGACCAAGGTGATCGGAGGTTGGGTATTTTGCCTTCAAATGTGGTGGCTTAGAAGTTGATGATTTTTTCATGTTTGTGATTAATTTGCACCTTTTTAAAAGTTTGAACCCATAATTACAATTTATTCTTTATTTTTCCTTTCTTTTGTGTTTGTTTTATTTCAATAGAAGGGTAAAATGGTCAAAATGACGTTTCACACCAAAAATTGGAAAGGTAAGGACGTTCTGCACCAAGAAACGAAAGATAAGGACGTTTTGCACAAAACCGTGTAAAGGTAGGGACGTTTTGCGCTAATTACCCGATTATTAAACTAACATAGTATAATTTGAAATTTTATTTTGTAATGATGTAAATACGAATTTTTTCGTTATATTTTTTGTTTTAATTTTTTATTTGTGCTGATGATTTGCAAAGTCCAATAAATCAATACTTATAAAAATTAAAGGGAACAATACATAAATAAGGTATTAAATATCACCATTTCAAAAATAAGAAAGCAAATTTTAAATTTCAAAAATCAGGTTTTTTTAAATTCTTATTTATGAAATAATAAATTATTGAATCAATTTATTATTAAATATTTAATTCTAATATAATATAATTAACCCACCCCAGCTCCACCTCCACCACCCCTACCGCTCCAGGGACTATTCCGACAACCAGTTTGATCACTATTCTTCTCTGGCGATTGCTCTGATTCTGGTGATCGTTCTAACGACTGCATGAATCAAAATAATTTTATATGAGGAGGTGGTGGTGGTGGTACTGTGTTTAAAAAAAAAAAAGATTTGCGCGGTAGCGTTGATGGTGTATTGCAGGTGATAAAAGTGCATTGGGGTTTCTGTTTAATGGTAGTGGTGAGAGTGGTGAGGTGGTAGCAAAGTTTTAAGTACTGTGTGGTGGTAGTAGTGTTGCATTTTAGTTGACGAGATTTGTGGCTAATTATGTTGTATGTGACTAAATTTATTGATTGTGACCATACGTATGTTATCTGTGACTAATTGTGACCAAACCGTCCGTGACCAAGTCAGTCTAATTCGTGATTGAATGTAACTAAGTTACATGTATTATATGTGACTAATTGTGACCAAAACGTGTATAAAGTGTAACTGTCTATGACCAAATCAGCCTAATTTGTGAATCACTGTTAATCTGGTCACCTACAGTCACAATGAAGACATAATTGGTTACAATTGATCACAAGTAACACAAACTTGATCACAAAGAGTCACAACAAGCAAATCTGCACACACCAAAGACTAACACCACAATCCAGTACCATTCACCACCTCCTCCACTCCAATGCACCACCACCACCACTATCACTTTCAACTCAAGTTTACCTTCACCTCAAAATCCATAACAACAGTCACCATCACCATCACTTCTACCAACACCTTCAACAAACACAAATCACCACCACCACCACTATCACCACCATCGACATCAACATCACACCATCAACGGATGCACCACAAACAATTTTAGAAAACACAAGACTCAAACTATCCACCAATCACTATACCATCTCCTCCTCCACTTTCAAACACACTTCAAAATTCCACCACCACCACCTCTACAATAAAACAGGCGAGAAGACCTAAATCATCGTTGCCACCTCCTACTCCAGAGTTAAATCACCATCATCATCACCTAAAATCATCATCTCTCATACCAAATGTAAATCAGCACAATTGCAGATTTACCCCACCCACGAAGCTACCATCGATGCCAATCAAATATCGTGCCACCTCACCCCGTCCCCGCTAGCAGCACCATTACTGCCAACAACACCACCACCAAAATTTCAGCCACCAAGTCCTAAACCAGCTCTACCTTTACCACTAGTTTTTTCCCCACCACCACAAATGTACTCACCTCTACCACCACCATACTCACCTCCGCCACCAATCTCCTCCCCACCTCCAACATCTAAATTCCCACCACCTACAGTACAATCACCACCACCAAAATCAGCTCGAACTAGGCTGATTAATCGGACCACCAGAAGTTGCAACCACATTGGAAACAGAAAGCAACTCCTTTAAAGTGTGAGAATCGCGTAACTCTAGTAGAAGTGGCCTTTGACGGTGGTGACTAGCACTCCATTCGACGACTTCACGGACAGCTCAGCGCTGGAATATAGAAAAGGGATGGGTTGGATGGAGAGAGAGAGGGAGAGATCGGCACTCATCGCAAGATCGGCACCACCGCCACCATCGCCATCGCCTCTCTACGCCGCCATCACCAGAGAAGGCAGAGAGAGAATGAGAGAGAGAAGTGTACTAATTGGGTGATTTAGGGATTTGAAATGGGGGTGTGGATGGGATGGGGTGTATATAAATTAATTTTTTATTTTATAATATTAATTAATAATCATATTTACCACCTGATTTTTGAATTGTAAAACTTTATCCCCCTATTTCTTAATTGTAATCTTGAAAAGAAGGGTTTTAAATAATTTTTCCAAAATTAAAAATGAAAGGGATTGAGTTGAACCCATAGTTCAGTGTAGGACTGTGCTTGCGCTGGACTCTATTGGGCTCCGCCCCTATTAGCACACATCATAGTACCCACTCACACATAAACAAATAAAAATGAAAAACACGATATGATAATCATTAGAAAAAACAGAAACATTTTTTATGGTTTCTACTAACACACACAAAAATCCACTATCCCAAATCGGGAAATATAAATCAAACCCGAATCAAAAAAATAAAATTCTGTGTAAAAAAATAATAAATAAATAAATACAAGAAAAATTTACTAACCCAAATTAAAAAATGAATCAAATAAAAAACTTGATTATGCTTTCACACACACACACATTTTATTTTTTAAAGCTTTTGTAATGATTACTGTTGTTGTGTGATTTTTTTAATTCTTATTTTCTTTTTTTTATTGGGGTAATAATTATGTGTGAATTTTTTCACTGTGTGCATGTGTGTTTTTGTTATGGTAATAAACGGGTGACTTGACTGAAATATTATATAAAGTTGGGTGATCAAGATGAATCAAAATCAATTTGGGTGGCAATGACGACACTAAATATAAAGTACAATAGCCAAGGTAAATCAAAATTAGTTTAAGTGACCATGATGATACTAAAGATAAAGTACAGTAACCATGGATGGATTTAACCCCAAATTAAATCTCAGTTCAATGGAAATCTTGACTCCGCCAATGTACAGAATAGTACATCAAGATACACTTCCACAACTAACTAAGCCACCTGCTTGACAACATTATTTCAAAACTTTTTTCATTTTTTCGTGCTTATTTTCAATCATTCATTCTCAAAATAAAACATTCTTTACACAAACACAATATTTTTGCTATTTATTGACCCTACATTCTTAAAAAATTTACTGTTTTAAAACTCATTTTTCACAAAAACAAAAATGACGGTCAAACATGGTCGATTAAATAAGTGATATTTTCGAACATTGCACCATTCACCATTGGAAGTGCAGGAAAACAATTGATTCACCAATCAAGTGAGTTCTGCACTGGTTGATAAGGTTAAATTAGTTGGAGGGTCAAAAGTTGACTTCACAAGTTCTTGCAAGTGAGAACCATGAAACATTAAAGTAGCACGTTGCTAGACACAATTGGAAAAAAACTTAGTCCGTGACAGGTTTACAACTAACTAAAATTCATCCATTAAATTCTCAATTGGAACCGCGTGACAACAAATGCGTTCTGCATTCATTAATTTCTCGTGATTATCACAGATTGCCAAATACCCAAACCATAAAATAAGTATTCTGAGAGAGATGCAGAAACTGATAAAAAAAAAAAAAAAAACAAAACAAAAATATCTTCAATTTAATGTAAAGTTGCGTACTTGCTGAGTTTCACGTGAATACGCTGACGATTTTGCAAATAAAAGAACAAACCAAGATCAAGTAGCGATAGCCAAAGCAGTACAGACAATTTATCCCAGTATTATAACATTTGAACAAATAACAACACAAAACTTGCCTATACAAAATCACAAATTACATTAAAAAGTTCCAAAAATAGCATGTTCTTGACAGAGTTTAAATAAACTACTTGTGTAAAAAGACATCATGTGATTAAGTAAACCCAATTCGATACACAGGATTGACTACCATATCATGATATTGCTATAACTGAAATTGCTCTTCGCCCTAAAAACATTATTAGGCAGCACCGACTGAAGAACTTAGCCCCTGAATCTGCATTAGATATGAATAAACATACATTAATTGACACAGTAAGCACATTTTTTTGGTACCTCACTAAATAAGCTGTAAAGAAAAAGATCGCTGGTTGTACTCAAAATTAAAGACCAGAATACCTTATTTACGAGTAAGTTGACTTGTTCTCTGTACATCTCCTTCAAATCAACAATATCCGCACGCAGTTCTTCCAACTATGTACAACCAATCCACTTTAGCATGTCAGAACTGGATTGATGCTATTAAAATTTTCTGCTTTACATTGTATAATGTACTGATACTGACAGACAGTGAACTTAAGGAGTAACAATGAATTGAGAATATACTTTACACAATTATTAGTTATACAGGAAAAACTTAGGGATTTGTTCCCTGGATCAATTACATAGATATTTTCCAAATAATTTCTTGCTGAGCAGATAAACATAAGTGGGTCGTTAAAAAGAATTCATGACTGAGTGATGTCCATGAAACTTAGGGGCCGGATTTTGAGAAGCCAAAAGCAGCTTGAGACTAAGAAGTTGCTTTTGGGGTAGGTTCGGATAATTTTCTGAAGAATCATGACATATGTACATTAAGTTTTACATCATCCTTAACATTGTGCCATGTGACGACATCACATTGGACAGTTTTTTTAAAAACACAATTTCCCGCCAACACTTTTTTTGAAAACAATGGAATGTCAACAAGAATGTAAAACTTTTAATGTACATCTAGCATTGTTTTTTTTTTAAAAGTACTTCTACTGGTCTACTGGTTAGAAGTGCCTTTAGAGTAAGCTGAATCGATGTGCCAAACAAGCCCTTACTTCCATGCTGAAATAAAAATAGCCAAAGGAAGCATATATATTCAAAGGGTTGATCAGCCATCAACATAAATAGCCTTTTCTACCAAGAGGGGCTAACAGGATTCCTTATAAGTGTCTTCTTCCACAATTTCCAATCATACTCATTCTGGTTTTACTGTCACTAAGCAAAAGCAAAACTTGTCAATATATCACAGCATATCATCAGACACAGCCATAAAGTAAACCCAGCATGCACATCAAGCCAAAAGAGTCCCCCTCTACAAATGTAATACAATCACACCGATGATTAACCTTGTGGAAAATAATTTTCATAGTTCCTAAAATCTACAAATTTTGGTCGAATGTTCACCATTTGTAAAAATATAATAGAAAATTTTATCACCACCTCTTCATCACGTTCACCCATCAACTCCAATGCTGCTGAATGTCTCTGTCTTAGAGCTTCTAGCTCTGCCCTTAAACCAGGCAGCATGGCAGATTCTGCTTGTAACTTCTCACACTACACCATAACGATCAACTCTCAGATTAATAATGCATGTTAAATCAGTCAAACCTGCCATAAAATATGGCAGGGGAAGGGGGAAGAATAAATATCTCTGTATCTCACTTGTGCAGTCATTTTGACCAACTCCTCAGCAAGAGAATCGCGAATGGATTCCATAGATGCCTGAAGTTGATAGCAAACTGTCAAACAAGTAGGTTTGGGAGTGGAGTGGTATTTGCAACATACACTATTAATCACAATGACAGCTTATATTATGAGACTGTGCAGCATAGCATGGTCTAGATGTGTTGGGCACCATAAACATTGCCAAATAGTGCCTGAATGCAATTTGAAAAAACCAATATATACTCCATACCAGTCGAGACATGTAAGATGTAAGCTCCCCCTCCTTTTGACGAAGAGCAGCTTCAAAAGTGTTTGTTGTCATGCTTTTCATATAGTATGGGCTCATGGTACCCTCTGAAGTATTTCTACGTTCATGCAAATTGTCAGACGAGTCCAATGATGTTTGCAGAAAATAGCTTTCTTCCATGCTGCTCAAGCTGCTCGCACTTGAAAGCTTACGAGACATATTCCCTGCAAAAAGGTGATTGTCATGTGCAATAAGTAAACTGAAAGTGTCTGCAAAATGAAACATTTACGTAATTATGAATAACCATTGTCAAATGTTGCAGATTTTTGCTTTGCTATTGGGCTTTGGTCAGACATGGCAGAATATTGATGGCGAGTAGCCCTTTCTTGATCCAAACGAGCAGCTTTCTCCCGTTCTAGCTCCTGAAAATTATCACGAACTATTCAGGACACTTATCCAAAAATACACAGGAAACCAGAAATTCGTAGACCAAACATGAAATGAAAATGTATACACCTTTTTGATAAAATTGAAACCCACATTGCATGCAATCATTCATTTTAACCTATATCACAGTTTTCTTCACCGTCAATTTAAAAAACATGGATTTTGAAGAGCAGAAAAGCAAAAGCTCATCAAATAGGAAATCAGAAACATGGTGTTCCAACATGGAAGTCCTCCAGTTTAGACCCCAGCTCTAAGTTTAACAGGTAAACACATGTTGCCTTAGCAATGAAATTGAAAACCTTGGAACAAAGAGGAAAAGAAACACATGAATTCACATGCTTATACATGCATTGAAGGTTGCTTGTTATTGGTCTTTCTTCAGTTTTGGCATCGAAACATATGGAAAAAAAGCCTTTATGCTGGTCGTTGAGAACTGCGAGGGGAAGGGGAGAGGAGAAAATTATATGGAATTGGGGGTACAATACATAATGCAGGTAATGCCAATTTATTCCAAATAGAATTGAGGGGAATAAGACAGATTCTAAATATCATTTTAACGGTCTAAAGTTTTAGCTAAACACGAATTACTGAGGGTCAAACTTCACAGGTGATTTCCTCTTCCCCACAAAATAAGATTAAAAAAACTAGCTTAGATCCAAGCTACTGAAAAATCTTCTTTCTCCTACAGCCAAGGATGTTTTGCAAAGACTTGCTATTATCCAACATATTATATTGATAGGCAATTGGCAAACAAAGCATGAAAAGGAAAGGTCTCAAAGAATTCCTAAGCCTAAGAAAAGTACATTTAAGAAGAGCTAAATATAAGGTGCAAAATTAGTTTCTTTAGCATATATCATTAAGGAACATATAATGACATACTACCTGCTGCAGAAGTTCCTGGTGTGACAGTGCTTCTTGCAACTCCTCTTTGTGTTTCCTTCTTAGTTCCCTAATTTCTTCTTCAAGTTGTTTCACATGACCTTCATGAGTGTCAGCTTCCTCCTTCAGAGCAAGGTATTCTTGCCTATGTTCTGCTGCCTTCTGTCTCTCTTTTTCAAGAGATCTTGTAAGCTGTGTCTGCTCAGCCCTAAGACACGATATCTGCAAAATTTCCCCCTTATTAGCCAAATATCAAAATGAGCTCTACAGGTAGCACCAAGTAATAGAAAAAAAACCTGAGCTTCAAGAACATTTATCCGTGATAAAGTTTGAGATAAACGCTCATTAATAGATTGTTCCTTTTCCTCTGCAGCTGCAGCTTTGGCCTCTGCTTCCTTTAGATTCATATAAAAAAGGTCTTAGAAGTCAAAACTCTAACATGATAAGAAGACAGAAAGTATTTTCTAGAAACCTGAAGCCGGGAATTGAGGGACCTTTCAACAGCAGCCCAAGCTTCTGCCCTTCTGGAAGATGTCTCCTGCAATAGTGTTAGAGCAAATCAAGTCAGACTACATGCCAAAAAATAAATAAATAAAATCCCAGAACAACTTGATCCAATATACAGTGGAACCTGCATAGCTTCAATTTGCCTCAGAAGTGGCCTCGTAGACTCAGGAACTTGTGTTATTAACTCCTCACACCGCCGCTCACTTGCCTAGCCACACATATTCCCATGTCAGATCACCAAAACGAAATGAATAAACATTTACAACATGCATTCAGAAGCCCATGCATGTACACAACAAAACACATCCACACGCATGAATTGACAAACATCAATATAGAAACAGCAGAACACCAACAGTAAAGCATCGAAAGAAGCTGTAATTACTTGATATCGCTTTTGTAGATCTTCAATGTCTCTACGAAGCATATCTTCTCTAAAAACTGCCTGCACATAATGAGATCTTGTTGTTTTTGGTAGACTAGATATATGAGATCACCAACCACAATTTGTTCCAAGAAAAAACCTGCTGCTCTTGTCTGCTCAGAGTTTGCCTTAATTCTTCAAGTGCCTGAACTAGCATACTTTCACGATCCTCAGCCTCCCTAAGACGACTCTCTATTTCAGTTCTTGCTTCAGTGTTCGCCCTTGTCTCTGCTAATGTTTCAGCTTCCTTTGCTGCATTCAAAGCATTTGTGTAGTATTCCTTTTGAGTTGCAAGTTCAACTTGGTGTTTTTCTATAGTTTCTTGCAGCAATTTCTCAGTTGCTCCCTTGTCCCTTTTTATGCTTTCTACTTTGTTCTCTTCAACCTAGGAAGAAGAAACAGTACCATTATATGCTCATTAATTCAAATTGTAATGCAGATCTCTTTACCTAACAATATGCTGTACACATGGCACTATATAAGAAGACATCAAAATATAGAGTTACAAGTGGAGCCTAGCATATATTATCAAAATCAAAGTAAAAAGAAAAACAAATCTAAATTAAATTAGATCACATATAAGATGCAATGCACAGTCACTTCAAGAAGAGAATTTAACATTCAAATACTCTACAACTTAATCTGCAAAGCAATCTGATGTCAAAAGCATTAAAGAGCAAGCAATCTTACTCTGCCTACATTTGTACAGACTTATTTAGTTGTTTATACACTTTGAATTTCATTCAATCCTTAGGAAATCCAACACTCCAAAAAAATATGCGTCAGATAGATTGTATCCCACCCCCCCGGGCATGCCCCCCAATCACTCCTACAACAAAAAACAAAGGATATAAGAAACTACCATATCAGCTGCCTTATTTAAACAGAGAAAGTTTAATTAGATGGCATACATTAACCTAGGATCAATGAAAACTTGGGTCGAATCATGCAGAAAAATGAGTGAGAATTACCTGTAGTTTGGTAAGCAGTCCTTTCTTCTCTTCCTCAAGCTCTCTAATCTAGCTTTCAGAAGAAATTAAAGATAAAATTGATAAGAGGGAAGAAGCGTGTTAAAAATTAATAAAGTTTCCACAGCAACATCACGGCTTTCAAAGATGAAACGAATTATCTGAAAAAGCATACATGTGCCCTTAATTTTCTCATCTGAGATTCCTGAGCAGCTTGCTTTTTTGAAAGCTCTTCACCTGGAAAGTAATGGTAAAATTGAAAACTTGAACGTCCCGGAAGGTTGTACATGAACACAAGTGTAAGAACACACATACAAACAAATAGGTAAATATACAGTTACAAAAAGATCTAATGTAAATGTTTAGCTCATATACAAGTATTCCTTGAGTGACACAAACACAGTAGCAAACTTCACAACCTTACTGTATCTGCAGCCCCAATAACCACTACATCAAGCCAACTGTTTACCCAACATGTCAACCAAGAGAACCTCAATATTTTAACCGACCAAAACAATCTATAGGGCTTGTATATCAAAAACTAAAATATCATAAGTATCTGTACACCATGCCAAACAACCATATGTGATAAAACGAATAAGAAAGGGATTTACTACATTTGAAGATGCCAAATGTTATATTATTAAGTGGTTACAATCAGAGTGTTAACGATTTAATTAAAAAGTGTTGAGGCAACTTCAGAAATTTCATGGGTAGATTTTCTATCTAGAAGTTCCAATTTTAGATTAAACGCACAAAAAAATCAGGGAGCAGATTCAAAATTTTGGCATGTCACAAATCTTTAATTGTTGTAATTGGAAAGTTGTCCATATTATGATTTTAGCCACCAACAATAAACAATTTGTTATTAAACAAGCTTTTTTCCATTTCCTTATTGACTTGATATATTGTTTGAGATAGGCAATCAAAGCAAAAAATTAGGCATGTAACTAATCCACTACACCAAGTGTCCTAGATTGAAAGGGATCTATTCAAACTTTATTTAACTAAGTAAAACCTTTCTCAATCTACTCCACACGTGCAAGGATGAACCTATAGCAAAGTCGGAAATCTAGCAATATTCCTCCCTCAAGATGCTAACGTGCTATTCATATCTGTCATGGAATCTAAACTACTTGTACATTTCCTGTCAATATAAAGCAACCAATACTTCTTGTAAACAAGGAAAGCCTTCACGCCCAGAGAAACGCTAAAAGGTCAAAAGCATTAAATCAAATTCAATCTTCTAAATAAGTTCACACCTTCGGCCATAACCTGAGTGATTATTTCGTCTTTTTCCTTCAAAAGAGCTGCAGCATCAATTTTCTTATTCTGCTCTCTACGTAGTGTATCTCTTTCCTTAGTGAGAGCATAAACCTGAAAAAAAATGAATGTAAGTTGCTCATATAGATATCAACTAGGTGAATATATAACCGAAAACAAAATCAGCATAGTACTTCAGGAAACTCAGAAGCATACACATGCAACATGGAAAGTTAAATAATCTATAAATGAACTAACATGACGTGCTAACATATGGACTAAAGATTCATCATAGTAGTTTGTTTTCATGATAATCTTTTTATGAAACCACAAATAGGTGGAAAGATAAAATGAAAAGGATGACTCTGTAAAATATGCAGTCACCTAACATATGGACTAAAGATTCATCATAGTAGTTTGTTTTCACAATAATCATTTTATGAAACAACAAATAGGTGGAAAGATAAAAGGAAAAGGACGACTCAGTAAAATATGCAATCACGTAAGGTAGGAAGTAGAGTTCGTGCAAAGAGACTTAATATCACCCAATTATTTGAAGATGCTAAAATCAACTAGTCAAATATGTGCAAGAAACTATATTTATGATCAGTTGACAATGTAGTCTATATTTATCCAGCAAAGCTAAAATGAAAGTTCAAGAATATCAGCACCAACAAAGAAACTAAGTGTGCACACAATGTTTATGACTGCTCATCTCTATATCCGTAAACAAGAATAATTAAATGGTGAAGTATGAGAATTGAATTAACAAATTGAGGAGGGTTTCAAGGTTTAGCAAATCCATTGGAAAGTCAAGTAACTCGCAGATGAGACATTAAAAAATGCAAACTACTCCTTTAATCAAGTAATCTAATGCAAGGAAGCAAAAAAAGGCACCTCAAATCTATCAAACATTCTTAGCAACATAATAATCCTATTTTTGCTACTTGAGAATTTCCCAGATGTCTTAACAAGCCATGCCATCTTCAACTTTCCTTGCATTGTCATAGTGAAACTTGACCGATGAAATAGAGACTGTAAATAATAAAAACTATATACCTTTCTTTCAAGTGTTGCCACCCTTTGATGATACTCCTCCCGGAGAGATTCAATTTCTGCTTCATTAGATTTTGTCTGAAAAAATGATTTCCTCAAGTTAAAAGAGATTAAATATCCTCATATCTGAATATATGTATCTGTACATAAATAATAGTAGTTATAAACAATTAAAATTGCACTCCAGATAAGCATAAAATTTCTCATGAAAAGGAGAAAAGAATCTACATGATATGTTCCCAAATTAAGCCCATGTTTGTCTACAATTATTTCAAAATCTTTTTGTCTCAAACTCATTTTCAACAACACATTCCCACAATAAAATATTTTGCATGTAAACCCAAAAAAAATTCCTAATTTTTACTCACACATTCTCCAAAAATTCACTATTCCAAAACTCATTTTCATTGAGTAATAGTAAACAAACTGGGGCTAAGAGTCCACGGCAGTACAGTGAGCATACCACAGCATTCAACTCAATTATCAGTTTTACAATTTAATTTTCTTATTCTTTTCTTACATGATATGGCCAAATGCACTTATTTTACTTCATGCAAAGATACTTCAAAGTTCTCCATAATCCCACCAGCTTTTTCATTTTTAAATATGGTTGAGAACCTTTGTTCAGAGACAATCAATGTTTTTTTTCTATTCTACTTACTCATTTATATCGTTAAGCATTCATGGTTAATTGTATATTGAAATTAATGACCTAAAAAGGAGAAAAATGTTAATACTGAATTGAAGATTGAGTGTTAACTCTTTCCCATCTCTTGTCACAAAGCCATCGGGTATTAATTAAATAAATGTCCACTTTGTGTTTTCTAAACGAGTAAATCTGACAACGTACTTTGATAAATCTGTTCAGTTTTGACACAGAATCTCATTCTCCAAGTAAGTATTGTTACTCAGTACTCAGCCTTGTACACTATTATCAGTTGTTCTCCAGCCCAATTGACTACCCATTACATCCATGATCATGAAAGATCAGTAAAACACATCACCAAAGCCCAGATCTACATATGCAAAAATAAAAACGTGTCCAGGAAAATTACAGTTCAGCTGAAGAAAAAAATTTGTTCCAATAACGATTGTGTCGATGTCTCTGCGTCCTAGGGGCTAGTCCATAATTATTAATCTGGACATTTAAATGATGTCCTTCAATTGGCAGAAGAGAGGAGACCCATTCCCAATACGAAAGCATATACATTATTGGCATTGCTCCTACTATCCATAGTTCAATGCAACAATTTAAGATAACAGTAGAAACATCAAAGTTCAGTAATCACGATTCATGCATAGGCAACCATAGAATAGAAATATAAAGTGTTTCAGCCTAGACTAAGCATTGATAACTGAAATATCCCCTGCTATTAAGTAAGCCACCTTGCAACACGTCACACGGAGAATTTACAAAAGACTTGAGTGATTTGCATTCCTTAAGTTCTAACACAGAAATTTGTTCTAAACAAACAATCTAAATATCTTATATTGACCGTTCTGCAAATATTTGCATGTGGCTACAACGTATTATGAAGTAACCCTTTTCCAAGAAAATATATTAACATGACAAATAAAAATCAATTAAAAGATAGAGTAACTTACCCTCCTCAAATCTTCAATCAAGGCCTTTAGCTGCTCATTTTCATTCATCAACTTTGAAATTTCATCAGCTTTGGCCTAGGAGGAAAAAGAAAAAAGCAATCAGATATTTGGTTGGAAATTTAAAGGGATTAAACCTTCAAGGTATATACAAACTAAAAAGGATGTGATTATTGCAAAATACGGTGTCCCAACAAAGTAAATTTAGATTTCAAGATTAATTGAATGTATGAACAGTCAATGCAGATAAATTAGAAAGATCATTGGTGAGTGCGTTTCTCACATTGAGGGAGGGTACAAGGTGGAAAAGGTAAAATAATTAATCCATTACAATAAAAAATAAATAAAAGAGTTATCTCTGTTACATTTCTGGCACTGACTAATAAAATTAACTCATTACATCACAGTCATGCTATCATCAGTTTTTCATTTTCAGCAGTAATAATTCTTAGTATTTAAAAGTCAAGTGGTTTTGATAATGAAGAAAAGACGGATATATATCTTGATTGGCACACAATACTGTTTCCACATTTGTAACCAAAAAATTCCATTTTTTACTATATTTTAGACTTTTAACACTGACTCATCCTATGTGATAACCAAAAAAAAGGACCATCAACAAAAATCAAGACCAAATAAGCAAGGAGAAAATAATTGATTGAATTCCAACCTCCAATTACAAGAGCGTCTAGAGTCATACTGGTGAAATCTCTTTTTCTAACAAGTCTCAACCAACAAAAATTCAAGCCAAATAAATAAATAAAAATCTGTTCATACTGACCACGTCAACTGACTTAAACCTACCATTGACAAATAAAGAACTTTTTTAGATTTACACAAATTTCAATAATTTGGTACCTACAAGATGAATTGGAACCCAAACAATGTGTTTCAGTTTTATCAAGCAACCAATGAAGAAAGTCAGCAAAATCACCTAAAAGTCAAAATCTGGTTATCCAACTTAATATAACCTGAAAAATGTTCCAGGAACTCTTTTCTCGGGGCTTATAACACCATTTATATGCTTCAAAAGTATTCGTCAATGAGGATACACACTGTTAAACACAAATCTTATTATGATAAGTACCTGAGCTTGTCTAGCAGCCCCTTGCAGTAAAATTTCCATCATTTTCATATCCTTCTTTAACTTCTCCAATTCCGCTGCAGACTCTTCAACATCAGATGAGATGCTTCCAGAACTCAAACACTGCTGCTCTTTTACGTCATTTTCTATAGTTATTTGCTGCTCCACCTCAACAGATTTACTAACAGCATTGTTTTCATGTACCTCCACTGAAGGCTTTGCATCTTCATGTTGCAAGGCAGGCAAGCTGCTTTCAGAATAACGTTTGGGAATACTCAACTCATCAGAAGAGGAAGAATCTGAACATGTTGGCTCTCCTTTCTCAGCTTGGTCATCAGTTAGTACATTCAAATCTTGGACTGTAGAAATCTCCATGACATCTTCTTCTTGTGACTTATGCTCATCTGTGCTCTCCACCAAATCACTAACTTCATTAATTGCAGATGCAGCAGAAGTAACTTCAATCTGACTCATAGGACTCGCAGAATCTGGTTCACCCAACTCCAATGTTTTAGGCGGTTCTTCTTCCGATATTTTCTCTTGAAAGTTCTTTGCAGGTTCTGTTTGTTCAACGAGCTCAACATTTTGTTCAGATAATTTAACAGGCACTGGTAGTGAATCCGCATCACCTTCACTGTTTTCTTCTGCAGCAGCATATTTTTGCTTCCCACTGACATCTTTCGGTTTCTCAGCAGGTTCTGGCAGTACATCAACATTTTTTGTTTCTTCATTAGGTTCATCCGCAGGAGGATTTTTATCAGTAGTAGTATTAGCAGAACTATCATTGTCAATATCTTCTTTTTCCATGACAGAAGACAAAGGCTTTGAGACACTGGATTCTTCTTCCTTAACAGGAGATGCAGGCTTTGAGGAACTAGACTGTTCCAGTGATTCAACAGTATCATCCCCATCTTTATTCCCCATAAATCCCATGATTGGATCGAACAGTGCTTTCCTGTCCATAGCTGATGGCCACGATCCTGATGATAAGAAACCATTAATGTTTGGAAGTAGGCAATAATCCATGATCATCTTATTAAACCTTCTTGCAACAATTACTCTACGTGCTTTACACTGGAAACTTTTGACCAAGTAAGAAACTTTAAAACCATTTATATGTACAAATTTGTGTTCTTGGTATAAAATTTTGTTACTCAGCCAGTTCATTATGCAAGTAAGGAGGCTCATAACCTCAAAAGGGAGCACTTTAAGCCTTGAAGAATTTCTTTGGCAGAATTAGAATAAGGTGAACTATTTAAAACATCCTGAATATTATATGCACAGAATTTATTAACCACATAACATGTATAGCAGCAAATTTCGATCGTCAGATAATTTTTGAGTTTTAAAGTTATTGGATTTCTATTTCCATCACGCTTAAGAATCAGAAATAATATACACAAGAATGCTTATTACAATGTCTGAAAATTCACAAAGAATTCTAAAGGTCGCGAAGAACATAACATGTACCTTCAGCTGTACTACTGGTGGCGTCGGATTTCTCTTCTAGACCAAGCGCCGTATCAAAATTCTTCTCGATGTTCTTAACGCTCTCGCTGAGTTTATTCACAGCCCCAGCAAAATCAGGGAAATTCCCTAAAGAGACTTTCCCACTAAACCACGCCATATTTTTCAATCAATCAGCTCGATGCAGTACTTGAATATCACGTCACTCACATCTATCCAACCTGCAGAAAGATACATTCGGCAAAATCGATCAACATTCCCACATCATGAACAATCACAAATTCAGCTATATTAATAATAAAAATGAAATAAAACGCTAAATCCAATTACTATAGAAATCGAAATCGAGTATGCGTCGTCTAAACGATGAAATTAACAGTGTCGGAATTTGCGAAATTGTGAATAAAGATAATGTGAATCGTACGTGATTCTGAAAATGGAACCTACGAATTTGTGAACCCGAATCATAATCAGAAAGATCAAATCGGAGCTCGGATCTCAAATGAATGGGATGGTTAACAGGAGGTGAAAATTTTACAAGAGATCGATTTGGAGAGGTCAGCTTTATTTTTCACTCTGGCCAGCGCCACCTGTAAACTTTTATTCGAAATGGAACCATGGCCAGGCACACATTACGTACAACATCATGTACAAGTAGATTTACTCTGTTTTTTTGGTACTCAATTTCTAATATAAGGAGAATTTTCAAAAATGTCACTAAATTTGAAAATTCAAAAAAAAATTGTCATTTTCACTTTTTGTGAGCAAAAATGTCACTTTTTTGGTGCAAATTGTCCAAAATATCCTTAGTACCACCTTTTTAGGAGCATTTAATGTTTGATTTGAATGTCATTAATATTGTGATGTGATAATTTACTTTAAATATTATAAAAATTGTTTATATGTATATTATATTGAGTAATAATATTTTTCCTTAGACAAAAAAAAGATAAAAGAATTTGAAATATTAATATAACCACACATTCTTCTTCCCATTAACAAAACCTAACATTTTCTCCATCTTCTTCTTCTATTGATCAAGAACACATCACAATTGAATTCATCATCCATTTTGATAGGTTAGTCATTACAAGTAATTTAGAATTTTATCTTATAGATTACTATTTTTTAGATGTTTAAATGCAATGTGATCAAATGCAATGTGAGAAATTTTTGAAACTATTATTCATTGATTTGTTTGATTTTTGAAATATTTGTGAAAGATAAAAACTACTAATGATCCTTTACATAAATGAAGGATTCCATATTTAATGAAGCATTGTATTGTTCATTAATGAGAAGATGTTTTTATGTGGTAGTTGAAGAATGATTTATCACCATTAATGTTAATTTCTTCAAAGGTACCAAATACATGTTTTTCAATTTTCCGACTGTTCGTACATCTGTAAAACAGTTATGTTGAAACTGTCGAACCCGACGTTTATGAACTATCGGACCCGACATTTATGAACTGTCGGGATAGACAATTTAACTGTCGAATTCGATAGTTGAAAACTGTTAACACATCGTTCATTTCACCGTTTGCTACGCCATGGATTTCAATATTCGAAAGTTCCACATTCATATTATTAGATGTAGACATATGTATTATGCTGAATTCTTACTGTTGCAATCTCAACGTTTCAGATATGAGTAATCATTTGAGATTCATCGTATCGTATGGAGGACAGTTTGTTCATGTGGATGACGAATGGAAGTGGACAGGGGACAAAACAACTTCAATTTTAGTGCCGACAAGTATTACCCTAACCGGACTCGTGCAACAATTGAAGGACAAACTTCGTATTCTTGATCCCCGGACAGAAATTGAATTAAAGTTCAAAGTCCCGAACTTCAATATACCTCCGGCCGAAATACGCGAAGATGAAGACTTAAAATGATACATATCGATTCATAATGAAACTGCCATATGCATTACTGTTTTGGAAGCCGAGCTCCCAAGTGTTGGCATGGGGAGGAATACAAATTGTCCAGATCGTTCGTTTGCCCTAGCGGATGTCGAACAAAATGTACAACATGAGGAGATCAATCATCATGATAGGGTATCAAACAATAATGCACCCGAAACTCCGTTTTGTGATATTGGAACTGCACCGTCAGCTGAGATGTTGGACATCCCATCACATGGTACAGAGGCTGCTAATACTGATGACGTTGATGAGCAAATGTCTTCACATTCCAGGAGTTCGGATAGAAACGAATGGATTACAAGAGTGAATACATCCGATATTGCCGAAAGGCAAATATTCTTTAGCAAGAAAGAGTTGTACTCGAGAATTCGTGTCCTTGCTTTGCAAGACAAGTTCCAATTTAAGGTCAGTAGGTCAAGCATGAAAATGTTAACTGTTGTATGTGCTGACGATAATTGCATGTGGATGTTACGTGCTTCGTCTGTGAAAAAGTCTGCAGTCTTCATGATCCGTAAATTCATCAATGTGCACACATGTACCGTAGATTTCCGTCGCAATGCACATCGACATGCCACTAGTTCAATAATTGCTGAGCATGTTTTGAGAAAATTGGACAATCCCTACCGAAAGTATGACCCTACTGATATTGCACGTGACATGGAACGTGAGTTTGGTGTCGAAATCAGTTATAGCAAAGCACGTAGGGGGAAGTTGGCTGCTTTACATTTGCTTCATGGTACACCAGAGGATAGTTTTCAAAAACTATCTTCATACTGTCACGTTTTGGGAGAGTGCAACCCAGGGACGGTTACACACATTGAAGTTGACTCTCATAATAGGTTCCATTACTTCTTCCTTGCTTTCGGTGCAAGCATTCGTGGTTACATACAGTACCTGAGGCCCGTTATTTGTGTTGACGGTAGTCACTTGAAAGGTCCATACAAAGGTACTCTTCTACTAGCAATTGCCCAAGATGCAAACAAACAGATTTATCCATTAGCATGGGAGATCGTGGATGCAGAAACAAATAAATCCTAGATGTGGTTTCTGTCTAACTTGAAAGATCTTATTGGCGATTCAGAAGAACTAGTATTCGTTTCAGACAGGAAAACCAGCATTGAAAAAGCCATTTCTCACTTATTTCCATTGTCTCACCATGGTTGTTGTATGTGGCATATGGAAAAGAACTTAATACAGCGGTACAGCAACGCGAGTTCAATATTCCTATTCAAACGAGCGGCGACAACGTATCGGATCGAAGAGTTTGAAAGACTAATGGGTCAGATTCGTCGGGTAAGTGCAAGATCGTACGTGTACTTGGAGCGAGCAAGTTTTTCATTTTGGTCACGAGCATTATTCGTTGGCCAGCGGTACAACATTATGACGAACAATAACGCAGAATCTTTGAACTCATTGTTAAGACATGCCCGTTCGTTACCGATCACGTGCTTGGTCGAACACATTCGGAGTACTATGCAGAGGTGGTTTTATGAACGTCGAACCCACGCAACCGCATGTCGTACTGTACTGTCGTCGAGGATGGAGAGTGAGTTACGGACAACATTCGAAGCCGGTACTAGGCTTCGAGCTCATGCATTGACAGACAGTTTAACACAGGT
Source organism: Fraxinus excelsior (assembly GCA_019097785.1). Taxonomy (NCBI): domain Eukaryota; kingdom Viridiplantae; phylum Streptophyta; class Magnoliopsida; order Lamiales; family Oleaceae; genus Fraxinus; species Fraxinus excelsior. Next base: position 12,484,614 of record CM032630.1, read on the forward strand.
CGGAATATCCAATGACACGGACATGGTGGACTTTTCCGAAAATACATGCACATGTCGTCAGTTCCAGCTAAATCGTATGCCTTGTGTTCATGCAACTCGTGCTGCTTGCTTGAGAGGTACGTCATTATACGATTTGTGCTCCCCTTACTACACATCAGACTTTTGGATGGGTGCGTACAGCGAAGCAATATATCCCGTCTTGCGGGAAGTGGACTGGGTTGTTCCGACTGAAATTACAAGTACTCCTATTCTGCCACCCGTTGTGCGTCGTCCCCCAGGTAGACCACCCACACGACGCAAGCGATCCAGATGTGAGGCTGTCCCACGACTCAGAAACTGCACTCGTTGTGGTAGAGTTGGTCATAACCGGACAACATGTTCGCACCCCGCTACAACACAACCGACATAAACGTTGAACTATCGAGTGAAGACGTTCACAACTTGCATTACTAGATGACGCTATGTTCCCTTTTGTACAATTTGAAGTTACGTCTTTGTTTTCAACTTGCATTACTATGTCGACCTTACATTCTCGTTCTATTACACTCTCGTTTGTACTACGTAGTTGCCATCTTCAGAGTCAGTAATTAAATAGTGCTTTATTTGTACATGATAATCTGACATGCTCATACATATTTTGCAAGAATATGTACAAGTAGCGAGACTCATTTCACAACACATCCCGACACTTCATATGTCGTTCCCGGCAGATGTTCTCAGTAGTTCTCGACAGTTGGAACAGAACAACAATTGAATAGGTACGTACAAAACCGAAAGGAAACTGCCAACCTCGGAATTCATTACTGATCATTACATATGCGCAAAATAAAGGGATGAACACAATGTCAACATACTTCGGGCTTCATGAACAAAACGTACAAAATTTGAGCCCGTTGCCTACGACGTATTTGTAACACATCCTACCACAGCTATCAGAACGTGGTTACAATGCCATCAACGTGCATGTTCATCCACAGCAAAAGTTATTTACAATAAAACAACACTTACTACGGGATGGGATCCCATCACCGATCTACTATGCGCTGCACACGGAGCCGATATCGGCACCACTGTCGTCATCAGTACTGTCGTCGGACGATATGATAATTATTTCAGGAGCTCCAGCGATGGGGACCACGTCTTCATCATCAGTATCATCAGAGATCTCAATGGGGTTATCGAAGATATTTTGGAGCATAGTGTTAGGTGATTGTGATTCTTCGCTCGTCAATGCGTCTAGGTCGGGAAACGGAACAGGGGATGTGACTCTCCAACCATTTCTACGTACATCGTCCTCGTCATCCGACGAAATTACGATGGGGTAGTCAGGAGACGACCCGGGCATCGGCGTCGGCATGTTGAATAGCTCAGTGTCGTTGCTCGCAGTGGAGGAAGCCATAGGTTGCAAATCTCCCAGGAAACTGAAATGGTTTCTGTCAATTGCCCTTGCATGAAAATCTTTTCAAGAGTAACTTGCATGAGAGGTTGATAGGTTATTTATACTGGTTTAGGTGATACAACATTTATGATGTAAGTAGTTGCCAACCACCTAATTCAATATGTCAAACTTAAATGTGATGGTCAATTGGTGTGATGTTGCCAGTCATTGAGGTACGTATTTTCATTTTTTTACATTTGACACGTAATTTGTTAACATTAACCAGGCACATTTACATACCTAGTTTCTTTGAATTTAATTATTTTTAAGTAATAAGATATTATTCTCGCCGTCATTACTTTGAAAAATGTGCCTGGAAACATAACAACTTATTCTATCAACATTACAAAACAACACGTTCGACATAAATTTAGCACGCTTAAAATTGAACAACTTAAATAAACAATAGCGTTGGTGAGGGAAAATAACATTTACGAAGCCAACATTTTGGCATCTTCACAAACGTCGGTGAACTTGTGATATAAAAAGTTGTCTTCCTTTTGCAGGATTACGAATCCAAAATAAGTACACGAACTTGATTGTGGCGTACAAAAACAATTTCTAGCCCCGAACCGTATGCTGGGTCTACTGCAATCCCACCACATCCACACAAAATTACACTACACTATAAGTAGATTTTACCACCCACATAATATTTACATCAGGCACAATCATTGAATCCAATCACGCCTAATCCTCCTACTTCTTTTTGGTCCTTCTTGTACCCCTAGTATAAGGTGTCCTAGTGGACGCTGCGGGCATTCGAAGTCGCGAGGAACGACGCCTTCGAGTAGGGACCGCTCGAACGTCGACTGCATCGGGAAGTTCGAGATCATCGTCATGTTCGATCGGATCACCTACACATTCAGAGACAGTCATTTGATATCACCATGTCTTAAACATTATTATTATTGGAACGTAGGTATGCCATACCTCCCACATCCAGCTTTCCAGAAGTGGTAGGAGCGTCGTCAATTTGGCTGCCATGCACTTCGGGGCCCATGTCTTCTTCTGGTACTGCGGTACAAGAAATATACAATCCATCAGGTCATTAATTTACATGACAGCAACATGAAAGCAAAATATGACCGCCCATTTACAGATTAATATGACTCGATAAATTAGATAAGATATGAATTAGGTACATTTCAATTATTATATTGGAACGTAGGTAAGCCATACCTCCCACATCCAGCGCTCCAGAAGTGGTAGGAGAGTCGTCAATCTGTATGCCATGCACTTCGGGGCCCATGTCTTCTTCTGGTACTGCGGTACAAGAAATATACAATCCATCAGGTCATTAATTTACATGACAGCAACATGAAAGCAAAATATGACCGCCCATTTACAGATTAATATGACTCGATAAATTAGATAAGATATGAATTAGGTACATTTCAATTATTACACTGGAAATTAGGTTCCATACATCCCACATCCAGCGCTCCAGAAGTGGTAGGAGCGTCGTCAATCTGTATGCCATGCACTTCGGGCCCCATGTCTCCTCCGGGTACTGTGAAACCAATATACAACCCATTTTCAGATTTACATTAAATCAACATGCCATTATATATGACCGCCCATTTTCAGAGTAATAAGACGCGGGTATGGGATGTCCAAACATTATTAAACTAAACTAGAGCGACATGTTCAGACCGATAAATTTGATATGAATCAGGCACAAAGATCATACCGATATTTACGTCGTGTTGCAATGTATCCAAGTCGGAACGTCGGCCCGAATCCAATGCCGCGTGTTGGTCAAGGTCACCTCCATTTTCGTCTACTTAAAATGCAATATTGTGAGACAAAGACTGTGAAAAATTTATATGTACTAAAACTTGTAATGGACATGCGTACACATATTTTTAGTGTTTACACAATTTATACATGTACCTCTAGATGGAAATGATGATGGTACGGTATCAGTGTGCACGTCATGTGGAGCGGCCGAGTGGGGAGAAACTGAGGGTCGTACTAATGTGGATATGAACTCTCGGAGTCTTGCAAATTCGCTCGTGACATGCTCAAATATTTCTAGTTTGACTGTCCGGAGTCGCATTTCAATTAGGACTCTTTGTTCGAACAACATGCCCTCGACGTCAGATCTACTCAAGCCAACTCCAGATTGTACACCTCGATGTCTGGGTGTGGCAGGTGCATAATCCCGAATGTATTCTTCTTGGGTTGGGTCAGATTGTGCACCCATCCTCCCTCCTTGGTGATGCACTTCTGGCCGCTCAGCGCTGCCACTGACGCTTTGTGCGCCTGCATGGCCATCTCCCGTGTCATTAGAACTGGACTCATCTTGCTCTGTGGCAGAGGGAGGCTCACGAACAGGCTCCTCGTCTGAATCTCTTTCACTATTCCCAGCTCCTCGAACAGGCTCCTCGGGTGAATCTCTTTCGGCATATCCATCTCCTCCACTAAGTTCGTCATCAGCTTCAAACTGTGCATCCACGACGGTTGTTGCGATGTTGTCCAGAGCAGGCACGGGTTCATCATCGAAAGGCACAAGAGTGGAGATGTAGTTTTCGTTGCGCTCTAGCTCGGTAAGACGAAGTGTGGCGTAAACATGCAGCTGCCCAAAAAAGAGATTTGGTCGATAATTTGCTCAGGATATTATAACTTGTGAATGAAATTACAAACAATTGCATTGAACTGGAATGCGAAAGGTTACCCGCACTCTCTTGAAGAAAGCATTGTACGTGCGCAGCTGTGATTGTTTAGTGGCCGTCCAGCAGAGAAGCCGTGGGGAGCGTTCAGCAATACGCTTACCGAAGTGGGTACCAATTTCTGGAATCGCCTCGTATGCCCATATCTGTCCAAGAACGGTCGTACAGTGAGTACTTCTAAGTGAAAAATACAATATAGCCATTGAAATGATGCTACACAAAACACGTTAGGCAATCGGTCGTACCTGCATGGCTATGGGAAATCCGTGAACTGTGTAAGTGATTTCTTTCTCTTGCCTCTTCTTTGCATCCTGAAATTTCCTAGCCCAACTGCCTCCAAATCCCTTAATGAGGCGAGAGTATCCCACTCTACCCCAAGGGTATGCGAAAAATACGTCGAGGTCGTCGACGAGCGAAAGTGTCTCAACATCTATCCCAACATTATTATCTGGGGCTTTGAAAATACCTTCCACTATTAGAGCAAGACCAAGCTTGTACCTATCAGCCCGTGGGGTCGTTGAACGAGCACATGTCTTTTCAAGCTGTGCACAAGAAATCTTGTCCAAAGACTTGAAATACTTGTCCTTCAATCTGCTTTTTTCCAGGACTCGATGGAACCGATCATCGTCCGGAGGGACACCACAATGTAGACCCGTGACCAACGCATACTCTTGCAATCCAAACCGAAGGTAGTGACCTTGGACGTTGAACCACAACTCATGCTTCTTCTCTGTATGTATGTTTCTGAACACAAACTGTTGTAGGAGTTGAGCGGAGAATTGGATGTCCGCAACGTCAGCCAGGAAGCCGAGGGAAGACGCACGAAAATCTTGTCGCTGGCGCTCATCAAAAATTTCCAACACCTTCGACATGTACTTCAGGTTGCTGCGTTGGGAAATTCGTGCAAACAACCGTGCGTCTTCCGGAACCAGATAGTTAAAATCCATACTCCCTGCAGTGTATGAAAAATAAACGATATCATCATTTAAAGAATTGAGGTGCACAATAAATAGAACATTGTAATGGAAAATAATTTAAATTTCTGAGGATAATTTTCAATCTGTCGAGAATTACTGAGGTGAACTGTCGGGAACAACAGTTGAACTGTCGTTCCCGACAGTTCACGTCGAGAAACTGAGGTGAACTGTCGGGAACAACAGTTGACATTAGAAATCCCGACACTTCACCTTAGTAATTGATGATACCGGCAAGGCAATAACAACAATCATTAAGCATTTGCATACAAACAAAAATAATTCACGATGCCGGCAAGGCAATAACAACGAAAATAAGTCATGATGCCGACGACGCAATAACAACAATCATTGTGCCGACAAGACAACAAAAATAACTCATGATGCCGGCAAGGCAATAACAACAAAAATAATTCATGAGAAGCCGGCAAGGCAATAACAACAATCATTGTGCCGACAAGGCAATAACATCAAAAATAATTCATGAGATAGATTTTGAATAATGTCTCTGTAATTTTGAATAATATTTCTCTCTAATTTTCTGGTAATACACGGCTGTATATATAGCCAAGTTAGATAGATATTACAAGATATTTTCTACCTACTATCTATCAACTTACAGTCATAGTCTTACACAAACATTACGTAACATCCCACCAGGGACGGATCCAGGATTTTTTGTAGGAGGGCTGACACTTAACAAAGCCAATGTAATAAAATGTACCCGTACTAAATTTCCTAAAAAATTATTGTAAATTATATTGTAAATGTATCCTATTCTCTTTTTCATCATCCTTTTACCATTTCTTGCTTAAAATAAAATGTCTCCCCTTGATCAGATAGTTCTACTGGCTTACAAGGAACCTGAACCTTGAATATTTTCATGTTCCATGACGTTAAAGGAGTTCTTATCAGTTTGAAGCCAAAATCATGTTCTTTCTCATAACAAACTCCCTCCCCCACCCAAATTTCTGGCATTGAAAGGTTTACATATAAGTGTTGCCTATGTGTATTTATTTTCATTTTCTATTCAAAATTATATTTTCCAGATCAGTATGACTTACTACAAAGTACTAACACTTTACAAACATTGGTTCGTGATTCTTCAAACAACTTCGTCAATAACTTCCACAAAGAAATTAGATTTCAAATTTCAAAATGATGAATATATGTACATATATACATACTATGAATTCTTTGTTCATTAACCTGTGTAGTTTATTCAAGAAATTTGAGATAATTATGAAATAACATGAATAAATCTAAATATATAAATATACTAAATGACGGAACTAGGTATAGGGCTTCCTAATGTAACAATGTTCTATGGTTTCATCTTTCAAAGAAGTTAAATACTGATGTGGAGATAAATTGGACTGGAGTGTCTAAAACTATAAGAATTATAAGATGTGGTTTTCAGATGACAATATAGGGATTCTTGGATCTCAGCTGTTGGCGGAACGCTGAAAAAACAATGTTTCAATCAACTTGATATTATTGATTGAATTAAACCCAATTTCTCACATAAACGTTGAACTACCTTTGTTTTCATCAAATTTATTAAGAAAACCTTTGATGTTTTTCTTTATAGTCTTCATTACTCTTTGAAATTATTTGTCGAAAATCTTTAAAGACAACTGGAGAGCGGAAGATGTTGTAATAGCTTGAGCTTGTTTCATCAATTTTCTAATATGCGTAGATAATGTTATGTTTAACATATTTACTTCAGATTGCAAAGCTGACTACGATCAATGTTTGAAAAAACTAAGGAAAACGAGGATATCTCCATTTAACAAGAAAAGTGGTTCGGTGCTGGGAAGAATGGCCACAATGGAGGAAGAGGAGTCTCAAATTTCAGCCGGTATAGAAGAAAGTAACCAAGTGGTGGTTGCAAGAGCCAGACCACACAGGTCTAACAGTGGGAAAGCTACATATGTTCTAAGTGATGATGATTCTGAAGATGCTGATACTACAGATGTAGATGTGGACAGTGATGCAGCTGAATATTCAATCAGTGATGTTGCTGATGATGACTAAAATATGCCTCATATCATGGCCTTTACTAATTTCATGGCACTAAAAAATCCCAAAGACAAACAAGTCAAGAAATAAACCAAAAAATTATATCCTCCAAACACCATCATTCATTCACGAAAATATACTGCACATGAATGGGACCCACTTAATACCAACATCCAGGAGTCAACAAATTCAAGTGAAAGAAGAAACCTATTTACCGAAGTTCAATCCACAATCCAAGTTCCAAAACCACGAAAAATTAACAAGGAATAGTATCAGACAATGACATTACTGTCCTCCGATAGTTTCTGCGAAAGAGCGCATGCATAAAATTCAATCATTCATTGGACCCATTGTTTTCATAAATATCAATCTTGGTAATATGTTTACTGTATCATTTTGTGATATTGGTATTCGTAACCACAAACTTTCTGATATTGAATTAGCATGGCATTGAATGTATTATGGGATTAACACAATAAATTATGTGTTCTATTTCTTGCAGACTATCTTGTGACCAAGTCTTGTGTGCTACTGATGTCACTTTTTGTTTTCTTCACAACCACCATGTCAGTTTCATTTACATTGAGAGAGACGCGAACTCGTATGCTAAAGTTTACAGGTTTTGTTTGATGGATTGATTATTTAAATTCTGTGACCTCAACTTTGCAGATGGAGCTTATATGAAAGCACATAGAAATGTCAACAGATGTTAAATTACTCATGTTTTACTAGCAGGCCACGTGATTGACACACTCAGCACATCTTACCTGAGGTCACTAAAGCTCAACCAAGTTGAATATCATACCCCCTCCCCACAAACAGACATCAAACCTACCCATCCATACACAAAACAGAATGTGTTTGCTTATAAGTTATATCAACACACAATGATAGCTCATAAATCTAGATTAGATAGCAAGTGCAAGGTGCACAATTTAATGCAGATCTAGATAGAGACTGAGGCGAGATACATACACCCAAAAAAGAAAAGCATAATTCCACAATTCTTAATATTTATTTGTAATGGAAATTCCATATGCATATAGATATCCAATTTTACATGCATAAGTTTGTAGTAGAAAAATCAAAGATGAGATGGGGATGGAACCTTGATAGCAAGTTGTTTCTTGGGAGCTTTTCCGCTAGTTGACTTTTGAGCAATTGTCTTCGTAAGTCTTAGCTGCAGATTTCCCAAATACAGAATACATTAATATTAAAAAAACACACATTTAGAAAATGTCAAGAAAAAGAGTAAGCCTACTCAATTGAAATGCAGTTCCAGAAACAAATTATGGAGGATGTGTGATTAAAAAATAAGACAAAATTTTAATTTTACGTGTAATATTATTATACTAAAACACGTGTGGTTAAAGACAAGAAAAAGAAAATTGTATTTTTTAAGAATGAGGGCTAAATAGAGGCTAATAAACACACAAACACACTATATAGTATATACACACTATGCCCCAATTTTTAGTAGATTTGTTTGTTGTAGATTAAAATCTGATTTTTAGTAGATTTGTTTGTTGTAGATTAACATTTGATTTTTTAGTAGATTTTAATAAAAATTGATGAAATGTATGGTTGAAAAGTTGTGGATCCCATAAAATGTGTAGTTAAAATTAATTGTTGACTTTAACTTAAGATTAAAATCAGATTTTAATTTGTACCAAACACGAGCTAAATATTTAATTGTCTAAGCAGATAGACATTGAACAATGCTCACAACACATGATTTCAAGTGTGTATATCAATATTCATCTTCTGTATTCACTCATTTTACTAGCATCATCGAGTTTTCTGGGTATAATAACTACGAATGAATGAAGAAGAAAAAACCAGATGTGATGTGATGTTTCCTCGTTCAATAAAAATATACATTCTAAGTCTCGGAATAGTAACAACTTATAGGCCACCCGTTTGGTACACATTAAGATTTTCATTCTCATTCTTCTACTTATTTTCAACTACACATTCTTCAATAAAATAATATTTTACATCACATCAATAACTTTTCCTTCTTTTTCAACTATACATTTTCTATCAATCTACCATTCCAGAATACATTTATCCAAAATAATGTGGTTCAAACACACCCCAAGGACAGGAATTCGAAAAAGGATAATGAATCAAATAGCAGCCATCCTCCTGCCTGCCAAATATAACTGCATAGTTTCAAGTCCTTTCTGGGGTGTGTGCGCGTGTGTATGTATGTTGTAGAGCTTGGCAAGAAGTATTTGTAGGACATGGATCCATAGACTAGAGAAGAAAACAAATCATATTTGGGTAAATTGCTAAATAAATTTTATGACCATTGCAGCCAACATAATCATTTGATCTTTTCTGCTTTTGGTAGAAGAATTCATGTTATTTTTTCTGAAAAACAATGTAAAAAAAAAAAAAAAAGGAAGAATCTTTCCTATGAGTGGATCCACAAGGAAAAATCAAAAAAATGTTTTCACTAATGCTACCTCATTTTTTGTTTCACTGGATGATAAGTATCAGAACCTAATTCTTCATTCCTTCCATTTTTCTTTTCTTCACTCCCCCCTCTGTTCACTCTACCTATGTTTCTTCATAGTTGAAGTCCAAGCTGAGAGCATCAGCTCGGACAGGGATAGCTAGAGAGACTAGTAACCCCAATAAGACAATTGAAGTCAAACTAACAATAGGCATGCAAAGTAAATTCAAGCTTTAAAAAATAACTATATACTTCTCTAAAACCTGGACAATCTTTCAGATATAAGTTACACAAGGTGCTCTGTCTAACTAACACCGTAATGTAATCTTATGCGAATTAGAAAGAACAAGGAAAATCTCTCTGAAGTTATTGAGCTGTCTACTAGAATGCAAACAAAGGATAGATTTAAGTAGTCATTACAATTCCAATTAATCAAGAAATATAGAAAAAGAAAAACTTCCTTGAAATTATTGGCAAACCAACGTTAATAACTTTCTTAAAAATCTTCTAAACATTCATTTAGAAGACTACTAAAATCTTCTCAAACAACATAGATACGGTAAGATGACGATAAACTAGTATAATCATAATACTCTTCAAATTTATCTTCTTTGTCTACAATTAAGAAAGCGCAAAATCCCTCTAATGAAAGAAATAACACAATTTCAGACAAAAAAAAAAAAAATTGAAAAAAATTGTAAAACTCAGTCATCAAATGCAATTCATTTGAAAAGAGAAGAAATGAATTGAGGGGGTCAAGTTGGGTGACTCGGAGGCTTGACACAGTTAATGATTTTCATTGAAAAAATAAAAACGTTTTACTAGTTAATGAATAATAAGTTGGCTTAATTAATATATAAATTATAAGTTAAGTTTTGCCACTTCCTAAACAAATTTCCAGGATGAAATAGGAGGAAAATAAAATATAAAGGTAAGTGAAATCTCATTGGATTATGGATAAATAAATGAGTAGAAAATGAGATGTGGGATCTCAAAAGGCACATATAACTCAAATTCATCGTCTCAGGTTAAGCCATTCCCTGTTTGCCCATAAGCAAAACAAGTTGCTTTGGTGCGTTGGAAAATTATTGGAACAATGGGCTCCACAGTTTCACGATACACCTAGTCGAATAGAATGTGGACAACAATTAACAAGGATCTAAGACCAACTTGTGAGACTCTAAGCAAATTGAACAGGGCCATCGCAACTTTATTGTAAACACCGGTACATTAGCTCGGATATAATGATAATTGCATCAATTGCAGCACGCTGACAACTCCCAACATTTACCCCAAATATATTTCCAAACCCACAAGATACAAACATCCAAAACTGTTCGAACCAAAAAATCCTAATGTTCCCAAAAACCCTAATTCTTCGAAACCACTAAATTCACCGCTACAGATTACATAAACACATCATTTTTCAGGAAAAACAAAATCATCAAAGAAATATATCCCACAAAATATTTGCTCAAAAAACATACCAGTTCGAGCTATATTAACCAAAGCAGAGTGAGCTCCATCTTCGACATCTGCTGCTTCAAATTTGAGTGGAATATGACGCGGAGTTGGGAGTCTTCGACATATTCGGCATCCTTCACTGGCAAGCCTCACGGCGACGCGGCCTAACGGAGTCGGGATTCTTGGTTCTCTCTCTCTCTCTCTATTTTGTTGGGGTGGAGGCGTGGAGCACTGGAGCATTAAAGGGTTGTCTTAACAAATAAAAAAAAATTAAATGGCCACCAAAAAATGGTACTATTACTGACTTTGTGCACAAATTTTAAATTTAGTCAAATCACAATTAATGCTATACATGTAAGGTATTTAAATTAGGCAAAGGGGCAAAAATGTCCAAATTTGACAATCTTGGAAAAACTTAAAAAAAGTGACATTTTTGTAAATGCAAACCCAAATATTGACATCTAGTGCAATTTCCTCTAAAACATTTTATACTTTTTTAATCGCGTCTTCTACAAAAGTTCGACTAGATACAATCTAAATCAATTAAATAAAGAGAGAAGAAATTAGATGTCATTTCTTGAAATCTCGTTTAATTCAAAATCGTAGTGTAACGTGAATTCTCATTCCAACCATTCATGATTTGGATGTGAATGAGTCGAATTCTTTATCTCTCGATCTTAAAAATATTGAAAATTCCAACTAATAACCATCAAACATCAAACGGTTGTTAACCTGACCATTATGAAAGAGAAATTGAAGAAAATGATGTATTAAATAGTGATTTTTGGAAGAATGGAGAATGAATGGTTATAAAGTAAATTTTTTTTTATTTACGTACAAAATATTTTATTTTTTGAACGCACGATTAAAAATGAGTATTAGAAATAAAGAGTTTTTATTTAAAGATGGTTGAACAAGGGCTAAACTTGCCTAGTTTTTTTGGGGAAAATAGATTTCGTAACAAGATGGAAGCATTACAGGATGGGGAGCAATTTTAATTGCAAAACCCAATAAGTATGCAAGTAAAGATACAGAAAAAATTGTCCTTTCTTCCCTCTTTGCGTCTCACAGCCTCTCCACTGGGCCTTTACGCTTTGGGGAGTCACTCAGGATCTATTTTTAAAAACAGTTTTAAACTTTAAACTTGGAGTTAAGACATGCTCTTATCACATACTCATCATGAAGCATAAACCTTTACAAAATTATAAAATTTATGAACAAAAATTTGTTCTTATAAGATCTGGAACTAATATTATCTATTAGCACCATATCTTTAGAACTATAAAAACATACCTACCGGAATGATCCATCGGTAGTCTAATAAAGAAACATATTTTTTTTGTGGGATATCATTCTATCTAAGAATAAGAACAATTAAGAATTTCCCTTTCGGGAAGAAAAGGAAATTAAAACATTTTTTAGAGAGAAACTTGGTATTGTATTCTAATTTGTTGTGTGTTACAAATGAATGAATGTCTCCTTATATAGGAGATGAAAACGCGTTTTTCGAAAGCAATGAATCTTTGCTTTTTCAAAACGTCAAAAAGAAAATAGTAAAAAGCTATCATATCAAATCTTACTTTATAATACAGTAAGATTTTTATAATTTTTTCAAAAAGTAAACAGTAAAAATTCTTCTTTTTACAAGAGTTGTTTGGTCTTTTCTAAAAATCTTCTGTCGGCAAGAAAGATCTTCTAACAAGTGTCTTGATCTTCAATTCTTGATAAATTTCTTTTGTCGGCAAAAGAGATCCGCTGACAAGTGTCTTGGAAAATGTTATCTATCAGTCCACATAGATCAGCAGCATTTATAGTTAGAAAACATTCAGAAATTATTAGAGGTAAAAGTAGAATGGTCATAAATTATAAAAGACTAAATGATAATACTATAGATGATTCATATAACATTCCAGACAAGAATGTTTTAATAAATAAAATCCAAGATTGTAATATTTTTAGTAAATTTGATTTAAAATCAGGATTTTGGCAAGTTAAAATGCACACTGATTCTATAGAATGGACAGCCTTTACTTCTCCAGAAGGACATTTTGAATGGTTAGTAATGCCTTTTGGAATAAAGAATGCCCCTACTATTTTTCAGAGAAAGATGGAAAGTATTTTTATTAAACATAGCAAGTTTATTATAGTCTATATTGATGATATATTAGTTTTTAGTAAAAATAAAAGAGAACATAGAGGACATTTACAAATTCTCTTTTCAGAATTTATAAAACACGGTTTAATAATAAATAAGAAAAAAATGCATTTATTTAAAGAATATATAGAATTCCTAGGAGTAAATATAGGAAAAGGGAAAATAGAACTACAACCACATATAGCTCAAAAGGCTTTAGAATTCCCAGACAAATTAGAAGATTTAAAACAATTACAAAAATTTTTAGGACTAGTAAATTATGCTAGACCTTTTATTAAGGATTTAGGGAAAATAGCAGGACCATTATATGGAAAGACTTCTCCTAAGGGACATAGATATTTTAATATTGAAGACACAAAATTAGTACAAAATATCAAAGGTAGTGATAATCAGGTAGCAGATATTTTAAGTAGAATTATTAAAAATAAAAATTATGACTGATTTTCTACAGATGCAAAGACCGAAAGGTCCCAGACCAGGATTGCCAATTACTGGCAGTTCAAGCTCTCAGACTAATTTATTACAGACCCAAGATAAGTTGAGATTCGGTAATATAGAATTAATTTGTTTTCCAAATAGTAATATTAGTTTTAAAACTTTACCTCATATTTCTACTACCAAAGCAGAAAAATGTATTTTAGACAATTTATGGATTTCTTATAATAAGAATCCGAAAGATCAAAAATATTTTTTAGCATGTTTAAATGCTCTCTCAGAACATTTTAGTCAAGACCATAAAAAGTTTAAATGTTATGTTGTTTTACAAGGTAGATTGCCAGGAGTTTATAATACCTGGTTAGAAGTTTCAGATTGTATCAAGAATTTTCCAAATCCCCTTTATAAGGGTTTTTATTCAATTTCAGAAGCATTAGAAGAATATAGAAAATACATAGGAATAAATTATTTTATTGCACCATCTTTAAAGAATGTTTCAGATCAACCATTAGATTATATTTCAAAATTTTGTGAACATTGCGAATGTATGACAAAGAATTTCAAAATTTTAAATGAATCTAATCAGACTTTACAACAAGAAAAGTTATCTTTACAGAAGAAAATTTCAGATTTAGAAAAAGAGATTATTAATTTAAAAATCTCAAATGTTCATCAGCAAGCAGGTACTATAGAACCCAATAAATCTATAGCTAGTCCAGCTCAAACGGAAGCTGGTAAAGACTTATCAAATCCGTTTATGGTTCTGGGCTTACCAAAAGCTCAACAGACTCAAGAGGCTGTTGATCCTCTTACTCTTAGTCAGAATCAGACTCAACAAGCTGAAAAACCTGTTACAAAAAATAGTAATTCTGAAGATCAAACTCAGCAGACTGATAATTCTGCTACTAGATTAATAAGTCCAATTGATCTTAAACAAAAAAGTCCAATTAATTTTGAAGATTCATCTCAATTTTCTCAAGATCCAGATCAATTATCCCAAACAGACATAAAAAAGATTCAAGAAATGTTCGAAAAGATTGAAGAACTCCAGCAACAAGTTAAACAAAGTTCTTCAAGAAGAAAGAAAATTCAAATTAAAAAATAAGGGAAAGAAGAAAGCTGAGATCAAAAATGATGATTCAGAAGAATACAATAATCCAGATGAAAGAACTGATGGAGGAGAATCATTAGACAGTATTGACAGACACAATTATGAGACCAGATAACATTTTCCAAGACACTTGTCAGCAGATCTCTTTTGCCGACAAAAGAAATTTATCAAGAATTGAAGATCAAGACACTTGTTAGAAGATCCTTCTTGCCGACAGAAGATTTTTAGAAAAGACCAAACAACTCTTGTAAAAAGAAGAATTTTTACTGTTTACTTTTTGAAAAAATCTTACTGTATTATAAAGTAAGATTTGATAGGATAGCTTTTTGTGTATTCAAGTTTACTCTATGTGGTAAATTGAGAGAGAATAAAGAATAATTAGATTTTTATTTTACCTGCGAGGATATTATAAGCAAATTATATTATCTTCAAAAGAAAAAATGTGAATTGGTTATCGTAATTTTGTTGAGGTGATTTTGATAATATAAAAAATTAATTAATAAGAATTTTAAGACATGTATTGTGTCGTTGCTCTTGAAGAAAAATGATTTTACATTCGTTCGATTCCACGACAATATCACATCAGTGCTTTGTAGAGCACAACATTAAATACCGATATTTTGAGAGAATATAATGATGTCAATTCTTGAAGAAGCTCCTTTTCAGTATTCAAATACTTTTGAATATGAGAAGTCTTGAAATATATTGTATTTAATCTAACATAAATTCTCATGTTTTAGGATTAAAAATTATAAAAGGAGGGTAGCTAGAATGTGTAATTTTTCATTACTCGCGGATTATTTGAAGCAATATTGTAAAGGAAATGATTAAGTCAAATTGTATTACGATTTTGAATTTATGTCGAAAGACATTTATTGGTTGTCATCAATTACCATGCATGTATCTTTATGTTTGTGTTCGTGTTGAAATCATTACCATCCACTTCTATTAAGTTTGAGTCCCTAAAATCGATTTTGTGATGAAATCATGTTGTAAAATGAATTCCAATCGTGTTATTTTTTTAAAAAAAAAAAAAAATTTACATAATTGATTTGCCGCCAATTTCAACGATTCCATTTGTTTGATCATAAACTAAACATTATGGGTGATTTGGTTATTCTTTTTGACATGCATACTATGCATAATTGATTCCAACCATTGTTTGAGTCCCGTTTGTCTTTTTTGTCAAAATGCATTCTTGAGATAGCGTTTTGCTAGAAAATGTGCAGTTAAAAAATAAGAAATTTTTTGAATTTATGTATAATATTATTTTACGGAATAATATGTAGTTGAAAATCAGTTTTTGAAAAAATAGGGGGAAAACATAGACATAGTTGGACTATGTATTTGGCGTGCTCCTATTTGATTAAATCCTATAGAAAATAATGTTACTTATACATAGTCTCCGTTTGTTTCCTATACTTTTCCACTAAAAATAAAAAATATGACTGTTATACATCACATCAAGTTCAAATTTGAATTTTTATCTCTTATGTGGGGTCCAATAACGGGTATATTTTTCATTCTCATTCTACAATAATGCGAATCAAACGGAGGCATAATGAAGTTGTGTACTAATGGTGTCAAAGATTGTAGAAGTTATTTTTTTATTATTTAGCTGAAGAAATTTTGATTCAATCATATTTTACTCATCATGTTTATATAAATCGATGGTTTGATTTCTCACAAGGGAATGGAATTGTGAATAAGTAATATAGTAGTGTGTAGAGCGTCTAACCCACGAGAACTAAGTATTCTATCGAGTTCAAATTAATAGCAACTTTAACCAAATAGCAAATATGTTTTGAGTTTTCTATTAATATCTAAATTATCAATTAAAGTAGAAAGCAATTTAATTGGTTTGATTTCAAATATGTGAAAGTATTGCTAACATGTCGAATTCCCCTGTTAATCCATTTTTAGCATAATAAAATAAAGTGACAATTTGTGATCATTCTTGTTGGCCGATGTTCCTAATTTAATTGAAAATATCTCTCGATAGTTATCAAATATATTCCACTTATGTGACTCTACTATCTCTCGATGAAATATGCAAACTTGATAAATACATTAAACAATCTAAAAAAATATAGAAACCATGTGAAGTATATATATATATATATATATATATATATATATATATCATTATCCTCTATCGAACTTTACGATATTTATTATTTTTAGCTAAAAACATATTCTCTCTCTTGATAATAATAGATTCCAGTAAATCATCTCAATTAGTAGCTAATTAATTGAATAGTCGGTGAAAAACAATAATAAGCATTCAAGAAAACTAGTCGTCAAAATAATTAATGGGTTAATTTCATAAACGGTCACTAAATTTGCATGCGTTTTCACAAATGGTCACTGAAATTTTAATTTATTTCACAAACAGTCACTGGAGGATCGTTATGATTTTAATTCAAATTTAAATGACCAAAACACGTGGACATATAAGCTTGACCACCTCAAGTGTAAATTTCTTGCTACTAAATGTCACCTTTGAAGTAAGTTATAAGGAAATTGTAAAAATGATTCTTTTTAATTCTCGTTCCGCCTATATACGTACAAAACTATAAATTTAGATATGAGATATAAATATTTTTCTATGTTTTTGTTTGATCATGCATAGATTTCCTAACTTTTAATACACTTTTATTTATTTTATTTCACATAAAAATATAGTGTATTCTTGTTTAAAAGTAGTTGACTTACTCAGAAATTTACACTTGAAATGGTCAAACTTTTGTGTCCATATGTTTTGGTCCTTTAAGTTTGAATTAAAATAATAACGGTCCTTCAATGACCATTTGTGAAATAAATTAAAATTCCAGTGATCGTTTGTGAAAGCGCATGAAACTTCAGTGATCGTTTCTGCAAATTTTAAATTTTAATAACCGTTTTATAATTTTTATGTAAGTTCAGTAACCGTTTTTTGAAATTAACCCAATAATTAATTAATATCAAAAATCTTACAATAATGCTTCATCTCATTCTAATAATGTATAAAACTAGCATAACATATCTAAATTATAAGAAATCATATTTAAGTGAAATGACATAACTCGATTTTTTGATAAATTGAGAAGATAGAGATGAATTTTGTAATCTTGAATCTCTTCAATGATTTCTTCATAAATTTCCACTTGCGCTTTCTCTTTTGTGCCCAAAAATTAAGTTTGAATCTCCACTTGATTGAATTCTTACAAGTCTCATTCAACTCTCTTACAAAAACTATGAATTTTCCTTCTTTGATGATAAAATTGATGAGTATTGGAATATAATATGTATATTAAAGGTCTCTAATATGTATTCTATGTCAAATATTTGTAGGAGTCTATAAATTGGTTGAAAATTACGTCTAAATTGAGTTTCAAAAGAGTTTCAATCGTCTAAGGAAAGTTGACTTTGCGCGTGGATTTTTTGTCTCTACAAGTAGTCGGTATTTTAATCATATCCGATGGCGATTCGATATGAGTTGGAAAGCTAACTCAAAGTGCTACAATTTTTACATAATTATATATTTTTTTAATTCAAATGATTACTATGCAAAAAATGGATCTCAGTCTTCGACTAAAAATCTGAAATATAACTTTTGCGATTGAAAATTGATTTTGCTAATATTTTGATCGTATTTCATTCCTTTTCGAGTTCTAATTCCATCCAAGTGTTTCCTAGCAATCTTTATAGTATCGTCTTGTGATTCGAATCAATTATTGAATTTTTACATTTTGGTCATCAAACTTTGAACATTGTCATTTTCCCTTAATTTTCTTTTGTTTCTTCCAATTCATTGTTCAATCATTAAATTTTACCTATTATAACATAAATTACAATCCTCTAGAATATATTTTGTCAAACAAACTATCAAATATCGATATATTAGGCCTCGAACCATAAACGATTATGTACATATAGCACAATTGTTCCATCAATTATTCATATAATGATTTTCATACCAAAATTTACGAACAATTGTTTTGCCCCTATAGTTTAAAAAGTTGATATATATATATATATATATATATATATATATATATATATATATATATATATATATATATATATATATTACGGTCAACAATTAATTTAAATCACACATTTCATGAAACTCGTAGCTTTTCAAATACACATTTAATCAATTTTTATCTAAATCTACTAAAAAATTAATTTTTAACTACATCAAACAAGGGCTTTATGCATCATATGCTATATTTTTCATAATAAATTTTCTATCATAAAATGTAAATTTCTTTGGCATATCATGATAACGTCGTTGAATTGTTTATAGTCACGTTATAAAGGTGGAACATGGTATATGGAAAGTTCAAAAATAAAAAATCGTAAAATAAATACACCACGTGGTAGGCGGAAGAGCTCACACATGGCGGGAACAGTGTGGGCAACCCGATTTTGTACGTGTTGGAACGAGCCCAACTCAAGGGCAAGTTGACCGATCCCTTTTTGACAAAAGTCCCAACATGAATCGGTTTCCTACCGAGGCAAATGGCCGAACCTACAACGGATCCAGTGAAGTGATTGACAAAACAATACAGTGCCAACCCTCTTCTGCACACCTACATGATCAAGTCTCCAGCCTACGAATAGAAGATATGGGGATCTTGGCATTTGCTGGCTTGATCGATTGATTGATGTTAACGGGAACCATTAAATCCAATCGGACCACGTGTCTACCATCTGACGGGCCTCGTTCACCCTACTTAAGTATAAAAACTCACACTTAGTATCGGGGGAGGGTAATGGTAGTTTATACATTCAAAGAAAACCTTGACTCACTCTTTATTCAAAACTTACACTTTCATCCGACCCCTCCTTTTTAATCAACAAAATAATTACATTACAATTCGTTAAACATCTTGAACCATTATTTTCGTCAATTCGTTAATATAATTGGTGACTTGATTCATGTATATGGTGATTTGGCATTCAAAGACATGAATTTTCATTTATTTGTCGGCCACGTCATCAGTCCATTTTTTAGGGTCAACGATTGACGCCGTTTATGGAAAACTTTGATACCATAATCATGTACATCATAGTGGTAAAAGCTATTTGTGAAGAGCTTTGAAGAAAAAGGTTTTGGTTCTTGAACAAAGAACCGCTGCAAGGGAAAGATTCGAAAGAAAAAACAATGAGTTCAAGTCACCAAGGAGCACTTGGCGAAGATGGGCAGCAAAGGGCCTCTGAAGAAGAGGTCATTTGCACAAACGTGAATATGTGTAGTCCCCACCACCACCACATGAGAGGCGGCACCACTGCACGCCTGGCAAGGAAAGTTGGAGAAATGACTGCTAACATGAGGGATATGACCCAACAAAACGCTGTCATGCAGCAACTGCTCATGCAAATGCACCAACAGGATGGGTACTAGGCACCTCAGCATAGGACTTTTTCCCAAGAATATGAGGAAAATGACACGGTGGGATAACCTCAGATGTATGGGGGGAATGATGACCCAGTGGAAGGAGAGGTGGAGGTAGATACCTCCACTAACTATGTTACTAGCCATCCCGACAATGATATGCCAATGGAAGAAAACTTTTTCCACGAATATACTTAAGAACACGAACCTCAAAGGTCCGTCAGCGTCTTCGACAGAATTGGGCCCTATAGGCCTAGAAATAGGTCCCAACAACCTCCTCCAGCTTAAAGAGGACGAGAGAAAAGTCTGGGGTACGAGCCTCAGGGGGTCCCACCACTACCTAGAAATAGGCGGGAAAGAATAGACGTCGCGAATGCGAGAAATCATGCTGGAACATCACAACCTCAATATTAGGCACAGGAAAATGACTTTAACGGCCCTTGTAGATCATGCGAAGTGGATGACGATGATGAGAGTTTATCATTTTCTTAAGAGTTGAGAAGTTCCCCAGTTCATAACCATTTCATGCCACCAAAGATACCCAAGTATACAGGTAAAGGCGATTCGACAAAACTCCTCAAAAATTATAAAACTCAGATGTCTCTGTGAGGGGCCTCGCCAATGTTGAAATGTCGAGCTTTTCACCTCATATTGATGGAGCCGATGAAATCCGGTACAGTCGTATTCCTGTCAACAGTATCAGAAGTTGGCCGACCTAAAAAAGCTTTCCTAAACCAATATCTATCAAGTAAAGAATGAGAGACTCTCATCTAGAGGCTGCAAGATATGAGGCAGCAAGTAGTGGAAACACCGAAAATTTACTTGGCTCGTTTCACCGACGAGATGACCTATTGCAAGCAGGTCACTAATAGAGAGGTCCTTTCTGCCCTAAGGGGAGGCCTCAACATGAATATCCTATTTTGGAAGGATGTGCTGAACAAAAACCCCACCACCTATGATGCCTTGATGGAAATAATAAGGAGCAAGATTGTTAATGAAAAGTCGATTGACCATCGCAACCGAACCTCAATTGGGTCCCGTTGTCCCAAAGACAGTGAAGGGGTCATGTATCCCATTTGGTCGACTAACAGTGGATCCAAGTAGGACACACCATAGCTCCCACCTCAAGGTTAGCATTGGCCACTGCCACTTTAAACGTCATACCTTCTTTGGCGTATGAAGAGGTTGGACCTGATACTCACAGGAAGCTAAACTTACCCAGAGGAAGAGGCAGAAAACCTAGAGATAGGTAATACTGCACCTACCACCGAACCAACAGACATAGTACCGAGAACTGCCTGTCTAGGTCATATCACGGTGAATTTGTTAGAACTCATGCAGAGAGTAGAAGTACCCACCGCATGCAAGGTCTCGACACAACGAGGCAAGGCGGACTGTTGGAGTAAATCGCCTCGACGAGAGCATGACGGAGACAAATGAAAATAAGCATATATATCATATGTTTTTTCGCAGGTACAACTTAACAACATGAAGAGCATAAATTCAAATACTGAATATTTTTTATTTTATTATTACGAATAATTTTTTTAGTGCTTGTTTGGTGATGCTTATAAGTGAATGTAGATTTATTCAAACATATGGTTTATTTGAAACCCGAAACAAGTCGAAGTCATGCAGAGTATTTTTAAGATTGGCCCAGTTAATAAATTCAATTGTCACTTTGACTTTTCAACAATGCTATATTTTGCATTGGCCCATCACATGTTAAAAGACAAAAATGTCATTAAATAAGTTATACAATTACAAAATATTGTTTTGTTTGAAAGACTATATTACCCATTTAGTTAACAATTGGAAATGAAACACTTCTCACTTAAGATTTCAAAAATCTCTTAACTTTTCTTATCTATCTATTTTAACACAGATAAAAACTTTCAACTTTCATCTGCTTCAACCTCATAATCTATGAAATTTATCGAACTCTGAAGAAATAAATATTTTTTTAATATCGGTCACTTCGAATCGATAAGTATATTTACGTATGTTTTATTTCGTTTTCGTTAAATTTTTATACGTTTTAATCAATTAAAACAGTGGGAAATTTTTTTTACGTTTAACAGCCGAAAAAATTTATCGATTAAAAAATTTAATATGTAAACAGTTGGTTGTCGACGATTTTGGCTGTTTCGACTGTTAACATCAGGCTGTTTACGGGCTGTTCAGCCTTTTTTCAATTAATGTTGCCCCAGTCGTGCCAAATGACTATATATTTTCTTAAAAATTCTATTTCGTCTTGTAGATATGGTTGTAACGTCAATTTATTTTTTTAGTGACTTCGAATTGGATGAAAAAGATCAATGGGTATGGAGATGGACAAGTAATAAATGTGGTGACGTTCCAATTTTCATAACGGAGAGTACAATATATATGAAAATGTACCATGATTTACAAAACAAATTGAACGTCGATCCCTCTTAGTAAGATATTGATTTGAGATTTTGATTCAATAATGATTTTTCTATTCTGATTCCACATATGAAGTTTACTTGTAATGAAGATGTGAATTATCTATTTGAATTGAACAAAATATACACGACTCATCTTTGTTAACTTTAGTGGGGAAAGATGTCGTCGAACGTGGACACAAAGATTCAATTGGAGGGATCACAATGCCAATGATTTTTGAAACATAATGAATATAGCTCATGGGTTGATGTGGTTATTCTCAAGCCAATTGTTCCTCATCGTGATCTCATTGTTACACGCAGGATTTCGTCGGTAGTTCACGACAACGAGAACAACAATGAATTTACAATTGATGATTTGATTACTTTATCCCATTGAAAACATGGGTGGAGCGGGATAATAGGGATTGGAACGAGTTAACTGTCGTCTAATTCCTCGCATGTGGTTTCCAATTATGATGATTTATATATCGAGCAACTGTTCAAAACAAAGAAAGATTTGTAGGAATCTGCTCATTGAATTGCACTAAAATACAACTTTGAGTTCAAAGCTAAGAAATCAAACAAATCATTGTTGACGATTGTCTGTGTTGATGACAGTTGTAATTGACGTTTGCGAGCAATGAAAATGGACACGAATAAGTTCTTTGTAGTTCGCAAGTATAATCGAGAACATACTTGCGAAGTAGGAATTCGTTGAAATGATCATGGGCAAACTCGAGCATAGTTTATTGGTCGACACATATTGCACAAGTATTAGGACTTACGAATGATCTACAGACCTTCAAACTTCATTAACAATGTTCGTCAAGAGTATGTAGTGGTCATGAGCTACCGAAGGCCTGAAAGGCCAAAAAAATATGCATTGGAGGATTTAATGGGCTCTGTTGAGGAAAGCTATGCTAAATTGGTCGGGTATTGCTATAACATGGAAACAACTAATCATACTCGACCTTTTTTATTGAAACGAAGGGCGAGAATTGCTATGAGTTTTTTCATAGCTCTTGGACGATGCATTCGGGGATTTCGAAATCCGATATGACCCCTAATTCTAGTCGATGATACAACTCTAAAAGTTAGATACGAAGACAAGTTAATTATTGTTACATGTCAAGATGCCAATATCCAAATTTACTATTTTGCATTAGGCAAAGCCGATAGTGAGAATGATTTGTTGATTAGTTGGTTTTTTACAAAGCTGAAGGAAGTAATCGGGGAAGTCGCAATGATTGAGAACATTTGTAACAAGTTGCAGCAACGGTTTCAAGACTGACGTGCAGAATCACAAAGTTGCACGAGTGTGCTAGCCCCGACTCAAGAGGATAAACTCTTCAATGCTGCGAGCTTACGAGAAAGTTGAATGTCGAACCATTGGATGAGTTATGCTTCTTCGTGAAATGTGCACGTAATATGACATACATGGTAGACTTAACTGATAACACATGCACTTGTCGTCAATTTTAGTTGGAAAGTTTTCTATATGAGCATGCAGTTACGGTGGCTATGTATAAAGGTTTTGCAGCGATAACATTACGCTCTCCCTTATTACACGACTGATTATTGGAGAGTAGAGTAGCATAAGTTGAGACTATATTTCCTCTACCTAATGAAGTCGAGTGAGAAGTTCTCGACCATATTCTCCCATTTAGTAGTTTGTTGCCACCGCAAGTTGAACCATGTGGTTCAGACGTCCATGTAAGTCTAGAATACCATCTATCAAAGAGTTTTCTCAACTGCGTAGATACGACAGTATGGAGCAACAATGCATATTCATCAATTTTATACAAGTCTAATTCCCCTAGATGTCAATTAAATCGATGTGAAATGAAAGACCAAATTGTATAAAATCATAGTTAAGGGACCTAGAGCCCAAATATTTATAAATGAATAAATAATTAAATATACAATGTTTACACGAGTTTACAATATTTATAAGTATTTGATAAATGAATAAACAGTTAAATATACAATGTTTACATGAGTTTTACAATATTTACAATTATTTGATGAATGAATAAACAATTAAATATACAATGTTTACATGAGTTTTACAATATTTACAATTATTTCATAAATAAATGAAAAATTAAATTTATATTGTTTACGGATCACACTCGAATTCATACAAATCGTAAGATAATTTATTTCTCCAAATTTGTATCTATGATTGGTTGATTTCATCAACTTAATGTCTTATACTAAAAAACTCAATGTATTTTAATGTAAACATGCCGCAATCACTCCTGCAATTGAATAACAACGTGTTAGCTCGGACAACCATCAAGGGCACGATCGTTGAAAATGGCTTCTCAAGTTGGCCTTGTGTCAACAAGAATGATCGGAGTCCTACACATATATAGTGGAGTCAACGACGACAATCTCCATGGTGATACAGTGATAATTCACGATCACTGGAATATATATATGAGTACAACTTTCCCATAACTTTTTCCTGACACTCAACCACATCCCTATGACCCGCTCGACCATATATTCAGGCAACACGTACTCATTACCCATAAGTTGAAGCGATTGATGTTCAATGGTAATGACACGTACAATCTCGGTGTCCAATATGAGTTGGTCGAGAATGTAGAATAATTCTGGATATCTTTGAGCTCAATCGCGCAATAAGTCTATGACCAGGTCGATGTGCTACATCAGGAAACACGAATAAAAAAATAGAAGGAGATATTTCATTTCATAAACAAAAAAATTATGTATACATAATAAATAATAATGACTATTTTACTTACATTGTCAGCGAGCCAAGTCCCTGAAGTGGTAATCTCGTAAAACCACTTATAGGCCTCCGAGATCGTCATTCCCCCAACTTGCGGTTATCTCTGGAAAAAGAAACGGAAAAAAATGTTAAAAGAAGTATGGATAAGTTGGCGTAGCGTACTTTACTAAAATTGTAAAATACTTACCTGGGCATAATTCTTCTCTACTCTGTCTCGAACGCTTTTCATTTGACATGGTCCACCTCCCGAAAGAGAATAGGATAAGTTCCATCGACGAACGTCCTTCTCTTCGCCTCAGCCTTAAAGGGATATAGAAAGGACTGTGATGGCAATCTCAACCTCTTGTAGACCACCTACTTCTGTACGTCAACACCACACATCTTACCCTTTGTTATGATCGGCGTCCTCTCTCCTCCATCATGGGGGTACTACCTCCGCCTCGGCCACCATTGAATCAGTCATTGGGACACCCCTCCACGTCAACCACCCTCTTCGCCTCCGTCTCCGTCTTCGCCTCCCCACCGACTCTACATTGGGTACCTCTACCTCTATCATCGAGGTCGCCTTCGCCTCCTCCCAATAGGTAGTATCTGGCTACAACGGAGAGTCGCCCCATCTATCACCCTCTTCGTCATCCTGTCTATCACCCCATCGTAGTCCTACTATATCGCCTCAAAGCGCTACGACTCCACCTCAAGGTCTGATACGTGGTTGCGGAACACTGTAACTTCTTTACGTAAACTCGATATCTCGTCACTCATCTCTCGTCACAGCACCCCTACCTCCCTTCGTAGCATACCCACATCCTCCCATATCTCCGCCATAAATCTAGCCAGAAGGTCATACAGATCACTATACACAGGAGATCCACGAAGAAAGTGCATGGATGGAGAAGGAGATCTCATCGGAAGTTGAGGTAATCCCATTGGGAGTGGAAGCGATCCCATTGAAGGCGGAGGTGATAGTTGGACATCGATCAATTGGACTGCACTCTTATATAAATAACATTAAAAATTATTAATTTAGTTAAAATAGGTTAACTCATACAAAACAATAATCAATAAATCATATTTAATTCTCATACTCGATCTCGCTACAAGATAGAATCGGAATGACTAATTCACGTACAAGACCACGACCTTTCTCCTCTATCGACGGTGACATAGGACCTCAAGCTGACATTTTGACATTTCAACTAGTTAATGATCACGTGATAAAATTCTGAAACGACATACAATATACATCTACAATGTGTAATACTCACCTGAAGGTTGTCGATGATGGCTGATAATAGTTAGTCAGACGAACGTCCGTCTACCTGGGGTGCTCACCAATGATGCATTAGAGGGAAGCGTGTCTTCCCTCATCAAGCAAATCGAGTACCCCAAGAGGGAGACCGTTTCATATGTCCAGATTTGCAACACATACACTTATTATATATAAATTTATCATACATTTTTTTAATGTTAATTATGTTAAACATATACGTGCATTATTGTGGGCAATCCATATGTATCGTACTTACGCTTGGACCCTATGGGCTTCGAGTGTCATCTGGTGAAAACGTGTACGATGTCCTCAAAACATCTTCGGCCCCACAAACAATTGTTGAACGTATTGATGTCGTCAACAACTTGCAAATGAAAAACGTCAACACCTCATCACATTCTTAAGGATGTAGACCAGCTCAAGTTTCGATCTATCTAACATCGGTCGTACTCCCTGATCACGCCTATCAATTGGGATAGAAGAATCGTCCTATGTCCCTGGAGGTACGTCTCATCTAGCCTGTTACTTCTCTTAGTGGTTGCCTTCTCACATGTAATCCTCAATCTAGTGATTAGGGCGAACTTAAATATTGAGAAACTAACGACATTACCCCGAGGTCGAAGTGTAGGGTATTACCGTCGACTGGCCTAAGGAGTCAACATAACAATGCATCGATGATTTGTCCTAAGTACTGCACTTCCCGCAACTGGTACATGGGCCACATAAAGGATTACCTCAACATATTTCCATGCTAATTATCAAGCAGCTCCGAATAGCTTTCCCCGCCACATGTCTCAATTCTTCAACTAAATGATACTTCATCCTGCAAAAATTCAATTGTTAAATATTGAACAAGAGATAATAAAATAACACATAATCTCGAAAAATAGAGCGGACCGAATTGCAACTACCATATACAAGGCATCGACACTAATGCAAAAGTAAATGATATAATAAATTAAATGAGAAGCACGAAAAATAAATTAAACACAAATTAAAATAATTAAACTAAATACAAATTAATGACCAAAAAAAAATGATAAATAAATTAAAGAATTTTTTTTTAAAAATAAAGCAAGAATATTAAAAAGTATTTTATATTGAGAAAAAAATATAATAAGAAGTGAACAATTAATGTATTCTTAAATTATTATAAAAATAATAATAATAAAGAAAAAATTAAACGAAACAAAATTCAATAAATAATATTAATATTATTTACGTAAAATTGAAAAATTGAAAATTTTTAATATATTAATATATATATTTTTTAAAATTTATAAATTTCAAAGAATAAACAAAATAAATCAAAGGGAAAAATAATTAATAAATAATTTAAATAAAAATTAAATTATTAAATTTTAGCTTGACCCACTAATTTTCAATTTAAAATTATTTATTTCATTTAAAAAGGACTAAACTGTTTTAATTTATAAATCTTAATATGCCTCTGTTCGGTATATATTAAAATTTTTATTTTTATTCTTCTACTCATTTTCAACCACACATTTTTCAATAAAATAGTATTTTCCATCACATCAATAACTTTTCTTTCTTTTTTAACCACACATTCTCCATCAATCTACTAATCCAAAATACATTCTTCCAAAATAATGTGACTCAAACACACCCTATATAATCAAAAGGAAAAATAACAAAAATTAAATTTTAAAATTAAATAATTAAATGTTTATTTGCTGATGGCCTGGACCGACTAATACTGGACCTCGAAACAGTCTGGGCGGCTGTAAAAAGTCAGCCGACTGTGCCCACCGCTTTTTCCGTTTTTCTTGTCTAACTTGCGGGGGAACTTCATTTTCGACAAGAAAAAATGTTTTTCTCTCAAATAACAATAAATATAACATTTCTACTCAACCATCTACCTAAATAATGAACAAAAAAACTAAATAAATGTCAAATCTAAAATTTGTCATTCAAGAAAAATCAAAACCATAATCACAACAAAAAATTAACCTTGTTAAAATCATTTCGGTGGTGAATGGTCGTGGTGGTTGGGTTGCCGATTGTGAGAGGGGTTGTGGTCGATTGGATCCAGACTGTGATTTTTTTCTTTTTCTTCCCTTTTTTTTCGATCGGCTACGTGAGGAAATGATAGGGTAATTTTGAATTTTGCTTTTAAATTTCTATTTTTTTTCCAGGGGTTGAAGGCCAGAGTGGAAAAATGACCGGTTCATTTCCACTTATGCTGTGTTTGATTGCCAATATTTTTCCATGGAAAATGTCTTTTTTCCATCCAAAATCTTACTTTTATGCTGTTTGATTGCCAATATTTTTCATGAAAAATATTTTCCTACTTTTTATCAAGTGACTAGATTTTTCACAAAAACAAGGAAAATATTTTCTCATTGATGAGGTAGATTTTATTTTCTAGGCAATTGCTAATTACCATAAAACTAACCACTCTGCACGCTCCAGACAATTGGCAAATTGGTACTTACCCCCCCCCCCCCCCCTCTCTCTCTCTCTCTCATCAATACTCTCTCTCACATAAGGATTTCTTCAATCTCTCCCCCCCTCTCATCAATATTCTCTCTCACGCAAGGATTTCTTCAATCTTTCCTTCTTGTTTGACACTTTGCTTTCGCCGATTCCATTGATTTATTTTTTGGGCTTTTTTGATTTTCTGTCAAACAATTCATAATCTTGGTATTTTTCGTTTTCTCTGTTTTGATTATTTGATTTATCATCTAAAATTATGGGTTCGATCATCCTTGAAATATTTTGTGCAATTACTTGTTTTGGGTTTTGATTTATACATGTTATCTATTTTGGATGAAATTGTGGGTTTCGATTAATTGTAAATGTAATTCTGCTTATGTTGTGATTTGTAATTTCCTTTGGTTTCTATTTCTTCAATTATCCCTCGTATTAAAGACTGTAACTGGTGATTGCTGATATTATTCAAAGATTTTTTCTCCTCTTTTCTATATGATTTTGGTGGGTTTTCACTTTGCTTAATTACTCATAGAATTCCACAATGCTTGCAAAAATAATAATCAACATACATACAAGGATACTAGACAGACTAAAGTGCTCGCATGATCGGATTCCATAGTAAGCCTGAGTAATATGTATTGTTGATAGTCTTTTAGGTGGTCCTGTTTGGTTGAGTTGTTAAAGCTCTATTTGTTGATTCATGAGTTTCTGGTAATACCCACTTCTGTGGAAATATTTAAATTATGTTCTTGATTCCACTCTTTGTTTTCTCCTAATATTGGTTGGCACTCCGATCATTGAAGTCCTTTTCTTGACTAATTTTATGACTTCCATGGAGAATTCTTGACAATTATCACAATTCTTTTTGTTCAACGTTTTCATGTTAAGATATTTATTTGCTCACTTTATTCTGTTTATGACTTCCTTGGAGAATTCTTGATTTTTTTTTATTTGTTTGCTAGCCTGTTGATAAGTGTAGTTTCTACACTTATTCGAGGTCCTAAATGATGATATTTTACTGTTCTTTGGATAAAATACTGTTTAATTTGTGTTATATTTTATTGCATAGGTAAAACTCAATGTTTGATGAAGAATTGAAGAAAAGAATGCAAAGATAGCAGAAAAATGGTCCATTGTATCAAATACAAAGTTCGGGGGCTGAAATGAAAATATTAAAAAGTTATGTCGAACCTCGCGATGATTATTTGAGAGTGTTAGACATCAATTGGATGAGGAAAGAAGCCAAAGGAATGAAATATGGTCCAAGTATTATCATATATCAACTTCCAGCCGAAAAATTTATGCTTCAGATTTTCAGGCTCACATTGAGACGCAATTTTGGCATACAAATATTTCGAATTGGAAAATTGATATTTCTATAATAATTGTAGATCTTTGAGTTAGCTTTCTAACGCAACTTGAATCAACTCAATCGGATATGTGTAGAGAAAGTTATGATCTAAATAACGGAAACTGTTAAGAGACAAACCTGCGCGCGCGCAGGCAATTCATGGCGCGCGCGCACGGCCTTATTTTCCCTAACCCGAGAGTCAATTGGTTCTACGGCGCACGGGCAACACTTATAACGGTGCGCGCGCACATGCCTTTTCCGGAGAAGAATCTTTAGTTTTCTTTCGCGATTCAAACTCTTTTGGAAACCAAATTGAACGAGATTTTGACCTATTTTCTGGCTCTTATAAATAGAAAATGTGGGATACACATAAGGGGAACCTCTCTAAACCTAAAAATCTCTATATTATACATATTTTGAAGGCGAAGAACATGGCTAACAACGTGGAATCAAGGCAAATTGCATAGAATATTGAAGATTTTTCATCCGGATTCAAGATTCACATCAAGAACGTGGAAAATTTCCAATTCTTCATTATTTCTTCTTTCCGGGTGATGATTTTCCAATTGTTCCTTTGTAATTTAATTTTAAATATGTTAGGCTAGTTTTTCATTGTATTGGATGAATGTTTGAACCCTAATTTCATTTATTTTAATTCAAGATATCAATTTAGGATTTTTGTGTTATTTGTTGATTGATTTTACATACCCATTGCACTACTTATTGCTTGATCACCAATTAAGTAGTTAGTTGCTTGTTGTAGTGTAGGAATACTCACAATAAGTCTTGAACGCGGTAAAATCAACATGTGTAGTTAGAATTAGGAATAATCTCTTTCACGCATGCAATCTTATTGATAATCTAAACCAAATGCATGACTTTCATATGAATTCGGACTAGGAATAGGATCGTCTCGTGTTAGTCATAGGTTGGTGTATCTTGGGAAAGAACATTTAACATATTAGCTTTATCGATTGTCAAAAATGCATGAATGTACTAGATTAATTATTGAGAATTGAAATAGATAAAAATAGGGGGATTCATGATTCCAATACAAACATTCACGTATTATATAAATACTTTATTTGTTTTGTTAGCTTAGGATTAGTATAGAAATCATACAAACCATCTACTTTGATATGACCACAATTCGAATTTAATAGTAGCTATTAAACTACATATTAGACCTTATTCCTCGTGGGAACGATACTCTTAACTCACAAATTTTATTACTTGTACAACGATCCCGTACGCTTGCGGGTTTTACGCGAACACCTGTCTAACCTTGTGAAAATGAAATCAGTACACAAAAATGAATTTAATCCCAAGAGTAATACCTTCCAGTTGTCTCAATTAATTCATTAACTGGATCAAATTGGAGTATTATCTTAGCGAATTTGATTTGTATTCAGTATTTTTAGTTGAGACATTCCAAGAAAGGCTTGATATTAGGTCGTTCATATATGTTTGTTTTTATATTAAAAGGGTTAAACTAATTATTTGTGTCTTGTTTAGTTATAATATATAATTTACAGGTTTTCTATTGTATTTATATTTAATACATGGTAGTAGGTAACATGGCTACGACAAGTAATCAACGTAGACGCCAACGACAACATTTGGGTTTATTTTGGACGATGGTCATGCAAGTCATTGTGATATACAACGATATTAGGCATCGTGAATGACATATCCCTAGGGCTCTCATAGAAATTGGGATTCTGAAAGAGTAATGACACTAACACGGATGTTTGGAATGAGTGATAGAACATGTCGTGATCTACTTAGAATGAAGATATGTTCTTTTCAAAGATTATGTGCTCATTTGAGAACATATGGATTAGTTGATAGTAAATATGTTCGAATTGAGGACAAGTGGCAATTTTTTTGCACACGATCAGGCATGACCAACGTAATCAAGCTGGATGTTTTACTTTCTTCAGATTTGGTCAAACATTAAGTTTTTACTTTCGTAGGATCTTACACGCTTGTCTTGGACTGTATAGAGATGTTGTGATTAATTCTACTATTCATAACTCATCATACGAGAAGGAAAACGTGAAGCCATGGTACTCCTTTTTCAAGGTTAGGAAAGTACATATTGTAATGTATTTCTTAAAAGTTCAATATTCTAATGTTTTGAAAGTGTTCTTTTTTAAAGGATGCTGTAGGGGCAATAGATGGTACACATATTGCTACGAACGTCCTCTTAGAGGAGCAAGTTAGGTACCGAAATAGAAAGCAAATGATTTCTTATAATGTTTTAGTAGCCTGTACATTTGATATGAAATTTACTTATGTGCTTGCTGGATGTGAGGGATCAGCACATGATGGTTGATTGTTAAGGAGTGCAATATTACACCAAGGACAAAAGCTAACAATTCCTTTTGGTAAGTTGTATCCTATTTTGAAAATACATTTTCTCGTACAAATGATAATAATTAAATAATAACTATGTCATGGACAATTCTTTAATAGGTAAATATTATCTTGTCGATGCTGGCTTTCCATTGGTTCCGGGGTTTCTCGCACCATACCATAGTACTCGTTATCATCATAGAGACATTGAGGGTCAACGTCCTGAAGGTAGTAAGGAATTGTTCAATTTTTGACATTCATCTCTACATGATGTTATTGAGAGTACAATTGGTTTGCTTAAAAAAAGATTTGCATATTTTAGACATCAACCCCACCACGACATTGACACATGAGCAAAGATTGTCATTGCTTGTTCTGCAGTCCACAACTTCTTAAGAATTGATGATGTAGAAGATGTTTTTTATGAGGACTTAGATAGTAGCGATGATGAGGTTAACCCTACACATGTTGATGTACCTGAAGATGAAACTCCGAATGCTCAAATATCTTTCACCGCTCATGAGGCATGGTCTAATAAGAGGAATACAACTGCTGATTTAATGTGGGCTGATTATCATCCCAACCAGAATGCAACAGTTGATTTCGATTGAATATGATTTTTTAGTTATGTACTTTAATAATGGACTTAAACTTAGACAAACTTTCATATTTATCTATTGTTGACATTGAATACACATATTGTTCTATGTAATTCTTAATCATGACCTTATGTAATGATTGAGATAAGGTTGCTAGAATTTTAAATGTTGTAATTGAAATTGCTGTTATTGGAGACAAATTGTTAGATATATATATTTTACATGTTCTTATGTAATAGTTGGCTATAAAATTATAATCTTGCAATATAGATTTCATGGCACATAATCGACAAAGCTCTTCTGCACCTTTTCGAGTTCCTCGACCAACCACCCATTCAGATGTAGATGAACTAAGCTCAACCTAAGTGGATCCTAATTCTAGGACTTGATGTACGTTGGAGTGATGCAATGGATGGTTGTTTGATAACTACACTATTGCATCAAGTGTTGTCTAGTCACAAAAGGAGTGACAATGACTTTTCATCATTTCATGTGTCCAAAGCAATTGAGAGCATGTACAAAGATGCGGAGTTGTGGTGTCAGATAAGAATGTAAGGGCACAATTGAAGACTATCAAAAAAGAATATGTTGAAGTTCGCTAGTTGTTAAGTATGAGTGGTTTTGGGTTGGATCCTAGCAATTGACGTGTCACAACTGATATACTAGCTTGGGAGGAGTATCTGAAGGTATTATATTTCATTGACCAATGAAATTATTAGTCATTACAATTTAGTAGCGTATTTTCTTTTGGACATTCACTACGCATATAACATATCTCTCATCTCTCTTTTTTGTAGGGAAAATCGAAATTCGGAAAGTGGATGATGAAACTTTGTCCTCGTTATGATGATTTGGAGGCTATCTTTGGAAAAGATTCTGCTACAGGAGATCACGCTGTAACCAGCAATGACAATTTCTCCCACATTCATGGTATGTAAAATATCGTAAATAATAATATATTCGATTTATATTAAATAAAAGATTCTAAAAAGTTCTTTTTTTAAAAAAATGAAAATGTGAATGAAGTTGATGGTCAAAATGATTTCATGGATCAAAGCGAAGTTCGTGCTTCTAAGTGTAACATCGAAGGATGAACCAACAAAATTCGACGTCGACGTACTCAACCCAATGATGAGAGTCTCAGTACCTTATCGAGCATTGTCGAATCGTCTAAAAAAATTGCTACTGCTATGTAGATTCAAGCTACGTTAGATACGCTAAACCACATCAATTGGCGATTGGTTGTGGAAAAATTACAAGGCATGAACTTAGACAAGTGTGACGTAATGCAAGTTATGAAAGTATTTCAGTCGGACGAGAGTCTAGATAGAGTATTTATGAGCTTGACTGATAAAGAATTCATGCGGTATATGGTATATGAGAAGTTTGGTTGTGATCCACCTCCACTACTTTTAGATAGCATGCTTGGATAATTTGACAACCATATGTAAAAGTATGATATCTATGTTGGTTTGAATTGCTACTTTTTTACAATAGGGATTTTTTATTTGTTTTATTTGATCCGTACTATGCTGGACAAACTCTGTTCATTATTCATTGAATAGATTATTTGGTTATCTAATAATTGGTTAATGTTTTAAGGTTTTCACTTGATCAAAAATTGAGGACACCAAATCTTTTGAGACAACGGATATGAAAGCCACTTAACCCCATAAACAAAAGTGTAATTGCACCTGATTGTGTGTTTTTATGGATTTTTTTCGTGAACTGAACCACCTCAATATAATATTCAACAATTTGTTCAAGTATTGTTACGTATTAAATTCATCTTGCATCCGAATTATATTTGTGTAGAGATTGAAGACACCATTGAACAATACTTCTAAAAATTGATTGAATAATTTTCATAGAAAAGTTACAATTTTTATGGAAAAAGTGACAAATTCCTTGGAAAATAATGGCTATCAAACAACAAAAGTTAGAAAAAATGATTATTTTCATAGAAAATAATGATTATCAAACACCAAAAGATAGAAAAAATACAATATTTTTTAGGTTGAAAATTAAGTCCATCAAACACGTGTAATTGACATTTTCCATGCTTTCCATATAAATTCAATGCTTGACATCAAACTTACCCCTATTTCCTCAAGTCAAGCGAGCAAATAGCAATACCCATTTCCAAATTTTCGACCCAACCCGCCCGACCCGGATCGAAATTTAGGAAAGAATAGCGTCATTATTGGGGTTCCTAAATCAAAGTTGGAGAGACTTTCAAAACGAAAAATCTCGAAGATTTCGCAGCAATATGAGATCAAACGTTGTTTCGGAGGTACCAAATTTTCTCCACTCCGCATTATATGTATTATATTCAATTATTCAACAATGTCCACACCTTGGGGAATTTCCTGGGTTTAAGCGAATTCTAACCCTAGGTGGATCACTCATAATCATGCGATCTATTAAGGAACTTTCAGCTAGTTATGGGAAATGACGAGGCATTTTTTAAAATTTTTTTTGCTGTTCAGCTAAAGTTCGCGCGATATTGAAGACGACTTTTGCCTTTTTACAGGATAATTAGAACTTTGAGGATTTAGTATGATTTCAATCTGACACTTTTATCGCTAGACGTTTATCTCCATGTACTTATGGATTCTGTTTCCGTCTTCAGAAAATAGTGTGCATTTTCTTAATTTCTTCCCCTTTAGATCATTGTTATGGCCATATTTTAGTTATGTAGGTGCCACTAAACATAAGGTGTTCATTTATGTGTTCATTATGCCTTTCTACCAAACATTATGGGTTTGATTGTGAATTTGAACCGTTGAACTGCTTGTACAGGCAGGGCTGTCGACTAGGGTGAATCAGTGGTGGGAGGGCATTCCTTTTCTCACATCTGCAATAGTGATTTTTTGTGGAGTTATTTACTTCGTTTGTCTTTTGGTTGGATATGACTCCTTTGCCGAAGTGTGCTTCTTGCCCTCTGATGTCATTTCACGCTTTCAAGGTAATCCAGTTTTTCCTTATCATGACACAAATGCAATACAATTAGCTAAGAAATTTCATTTCTTCACTTTCCTAATGCGACTACCACACACATTCAGCCACTAATATATTTTTCTTACCCACTTATATAAATATTCAGTTTTATGTATTTTCCTGGCGTTAATGTAGCATGTTATTGCTTGTTTCCGTGTGTATATCTGTTAGTGCAGTCTGCAATATGTAAATGATGTTTAACTTTTCTAGCATGCAATCTTTAGGAAACAACTTGAACATCTAAAGATGGCCAATGCTGTATGTATGGGACCACTGGATCATGATATATGGCTAGTGGTAGTCAGATAGGCTTATGCATTCTGTGGTGTTGGCCGAACACAGTTCATTTCTGGCTATAATATAGGGGATATAGATGTTATTTTTCTTATATTTCAAAAGGCGCTATTTCTGCGTTATTGAAAAAACTAAAGATCCACCCCTGATCAAAATTCCCGTGCCATATAAATCAAATGTATTATACATAGCTAGTCAAGATAAATGATTGGGACATTTAGTGTACAAAAATTGGATTTAAAGAGATCCCGGGTTAATTTCTTTTAATTACAGATATGATAAATCTAATAGTTTCTCCAAGTTTTTTCTCTTATCATGAGACTAATGCTAAGCTGTTACAGGTAAGTGGTCTGTATTAGCTAAAAATCATGGTTGTAGCTTATGAAGTGTCTTTCCAGTTCGTCCTATGACTTTTATATCATTTCAATAAAGTTACAAAAGATGTCAACCACATGAAAATGATAGAAACAAATAGTGGACAGTAAATGCTTGGGCTGGGATTCTGATGTAGCACCAATGCGAATCAAGCCAATAAATAGAAAAGAACAGAAAAAGCTAGAAGAAGGGGGAAGAAGAAGAAGAAAGCCGAGAGAAGAGGAGACGTGAGGAAAGGGGGCTGCAAGCCACTTCAATTAATCATATTCATCAACTGTTTAAATTGTAATGTGAAACTGTTTAAATAGCGAAAACCTAGGTAGGGTTTGAGCCAACCCACTACTACAAGCCCAATAACAATAAAATAGAAGAATAAACGACAAGGTCCAATAACAATAAAATAAACTCTAATGACAATAAAAATGACAATAAAATAATAACTCTCGAGAAATCTCGTGATGTCCGCATCAACTCTCCCGGGGTGGAATAGAACTCCGCCCCGTCGAGTGAATAGGTAGAAACGACTGCCAATCAATCGCCTAACCATAAACTCAGGGGTTGGACGAGCTTCCTCCGACGTCCATAAAAGCGTGTCAGCGGCTGTCTGAATCTGGTGTCTTCACCAATGTCCCCTGGATGTGTGGTAGTAGAACTAGGCAAAGGAAGATCCTGCTGACTCCGATAGAGCTCCAATAAGTCCAGGTCAAGCTGCTGTAGTGTCTCTCTAGTGATCCATGTGCAATCAGATTCGTGCCGATCAATTCAATGAACAAGGAAGCGCTGAACATCCCCATCTTTAGTCAACACCACCTTTTCATCTAAAATAGCATCAATTTTATCTTTGTGTGTTGAGAAGTGTGGAATTAGATTAGAAGTAGCAAGAAAGTCAGGGTCCAGATCCACAGATGGAGGTAGGAAAGGATCATCAGAGGGATTGAAATGACCTTTATAAGCAACTAAATCCTCAACATTGAAGGTATGGTGGTAGCCAAGATGTGACGAAAGGTCAAGAACATAAGCATTTGGGCCAACTTGCTTTAAAATTTTAAAAGGACCAATGCTACGAGCTTGAAATTTAGAGGCGGGTCCATGTAGATGCCGCTCCGGTCGAATTCGGATCACGACATAATCCTCAATATTAAAATTAACATGTCTTTTATGTAAATCAGCTCTAAGTTTATATGATGCGTTACTAGCCTCAAGTTGTTTATTGATTTCAATATGCAAATCATGACGATGTTGTGCAAATGCTTCAGCTGTCATAGACACTCTAGTATGTGGGGACATCGGAATGAGATCTAAATACTTCCTAGGCTTAAAATCACGAACAACTTCAAATGGACTCAAACCTAACGATCGATTCATGGAGCTTGTTATATGCAATTTGGGCTGTAGAAAGAATTAGATCCCAATTTCTAAGATTCTCTCGGACCAGACATCTTAATAAATTATCGAGACTATGGTTAACCACTTCCGTTTGACCGTTAGTCTGCGGGTGATATGCAGTAGAAAGTTTCAGCTTTGTACCCATTTTGTGCCACAACATTCTCCAAAATTGACTATTGAACCTAACATCCCTATCAGACAAAATGGTTTTTGGGAGACCATACAATTTGACAATCTCATTAAAGTACAATGTGGTAACCCCGGACGCATCTGAAGTTTTGCTACAAGGGGTAAAATAAGCCATTTTGGAAAAACGATCCACCACCACAAAAGTAGAGTCATGTTTTTTCGGGGTATGTGGAAGCCCTAACACAAAATTCATGCTCACATCTTGCCAAGGGCAATGGGGAACAGGAAGAGGTGTGTAGAGGCCAGTGATTTGCTTCTTTTGTTTAGCCAACTGACAGGTGTTACAAGTGCTAACTATCTTGGCCACATCTTTCTTCAAACTAGGCCAATAGAATTGACGTTCAATCTCCTCTATGGTCTTATCTTGCCC
Source organism: Fraxinus excelsior (assembly GCA_019097785.1). NCBI lineage: Eukaryota > Viridiplantae > Streptophyta > Magnoliopsida > Lamiales > Oleaceae > Fraxinus > Fraxinus excelsior. The sequence continues at coordinate 12,523,550 of CM032630.1, forward strand.
AAAGTGACCGGCTAAGCCTCCCGCATGAATTTCCCAAACTATGAAGTCTCGCACTGAAGTTCGAGGGATGCACAATTTATTAGCTCGAAAAAGATAACCCTAATCGTCCACAGTATTAGGCTCTCCATTTTGCAAATCAAGAAAGATATCCTTAAAGTTAGGACAAGTTTCGTACTCTTCCTTAAGCCGTTCAAAACCTATGACTTTAACGTTCGTGATCGACATAAGGGAGATACGACGACTTAATGCATCAGCCGCCTGGTTCTCAACTCCTTTCTTATGTTTCAAAACAAAAGAATAGGCCTGTAAATACTCAACCCAGCGACCGTGTCTAGAATTCAACCTCTTTTGGGCGGTGAGATGACGGAGGGCCTCATGATCTGAATAAAGAACAAATTCTAGGGGGTAGCAAATAATGATGCTAATATCGCAAAGCTTGCACAACTGCGTACAACTCCTTATCATAAGTCGAGTATCGTTGTTTGGCCTCATTTAACTTCTCACTAAAATAAGCGACAGAGTTGCGTTTCTGACTAAGAACTCCCTTGATGCCGACCCCGGAGGCATCCCACTCAACTTCAAAAACTTTGGCGAAGTCAGGAAGGCGCGGACATGAGCTTCCGTCATTCGCTTCTTAACTAGTTTAAAAGTCTCAGTCGCTTCATGGGTCCAATGAAACTCTCCCTTCTTCAAACACTCCGTAATGGGTGCCATGATTGTGCTAAACCCCTTGATGAAGCGACGGTAAAAGGTAGCCAGGCAATGAAAACTCTTTACATCATGTACATTCTTAGGCTCAGGCCAATCAACAATCGCCTAAATTTTGGCAGGATCGGCAGATACTCTTGTAGATAATACGATTAAACCTAGGAAGATGACGCTATCGGTGAAGAGCGAACATTTCTTGACATTAGCATACAATTTTGTTGCCCGAAGGGCAGAACAAACTTGCTTGAGATGATCTCGATGTTGTTCCTTCGTTGTACTATAGACGAGAATGTTGTTAAAGTAGACGACAATAAACTTACCCATGAAAAGAAGAAGAGTTAGTGTCATTGCTCGCATAAAAGTGCTCGGAGCGGTAGTTAGGCCGAAAGGCATAACTAACCACTCATAAAGACCATCTTTTGTTTTAAAAGCGGTCTTCCACTCATCACCTAGGCGGATCTTGATCGGTGATACCCACTCTTCAAATCAATTTTGGAAAATATCGTAGCACTAACCATCATATCCAACCTGTCGTCAAGCCTAGGAATAGGGACGCGATACTTTACCGTGATCCTATTGATGGCACGACTATCTACGCGTATCCTCCAAGAGCCATCGTTCTTAGGCGTCAAAAGCTCCGGAACGGCAAAAGGACTTAAAAATCTCACGGATGAATCCTTTGTGAAGGAGTTCATCCACTTGCCTCTTTAGTTCAGCGTGTTCCGTGGGATTCATCCTATAATGGGACAAATTTGGAAGCGACGCTCCCGGGACCAAATCTAGGGCATGTTGGATGTCCCGTAAAGGAGGTAGTTCGTCAGGGAAGTCCTCGGGGAACACATCCTGGAACTTTTGAATGATCTCTTGGGCTTCAGGAGGGGCTCCGATGGGGAACTCGATGGAACCTCCTAGACAACCAAGGCAAACACAATCGAATCGCCTACAAGTGTGCGTTCGAACTCCGTAGGATTAATGATGTGTAATCCCTTTTGTTCCTCACTTTTCTTTGTCTCATGTGAGCCAACAAGTCTTGGTGGAAGAGGGTTAAGGTGGATCTTCTTACCATTAAACACGAAAGAGCATGAATTGGATCGACCATAAATGGTTACATCTAAATCGAACAACCAAGGTCAACCAAGAATGACGTGACCGACATCCATGGGAATGACGTCACACCATATATGATCCTTATACTTGAGAAACTGTATAGGCACCAGACAACGTTCCTTTACAGCTATCGAGGAAGTATCAACCCAAGAGACACTGTATGACTGTGGGTGAGGTACATATGCAACCCCAGACGTGTTACAGTAGCCATCGACACCGGGTTAATGCAACTACCACTATCCACAATGACTTTACAACCTTTATTATTGATCTTGATGTAAGTGTGGAAAATGGCATGACGACGCCACCAATTGTCAGCGTGTTTGGGCTGAGTCAGGGTACAACGTACAACACCCAATCTCGACGTGTCTGGGAGACGGGGCCTTGGCTCTAACTCCACCGGAAGGGTCCGAATACAACCTAAGAAGGTATCTTCGTTGTCATCCAAGTTCTCAAACTTTTCAAACTTAGGTTCATAAACTTGATCCTCCAACACACCATCATCTCTACTCTCACGTTCTTCCAGAACTAGGGCTCGACTAGGACAGTTAGAGGAAATGTGACTGAAACCCTTACAGTTAAAACATTGCAAGCGGGATGACGTCCTAGGAACTTCTGTACCCCTTACCTTTATTTTCCCCTACAAGAGGACCCTTAGATGGGGAAGGCCCTAGGATGGACTTTTGGGGTGCAGTGGGCATTGTAGAATTGGGTGCTGAAGAAATGGGGTTGCAGTTGTCACCACGACTTCGAAACGGAGTCCTAGTAACTAACTCATAATCTCGAATGAATGCATAAGCATGGTCAAGGGTAGTAACGCCCCGAAGAACAAGCTCACGTTTAAGATCATCTCTGAGACCTTGTCGAAACCTGCTTAAGGTCATAGCTTTATCCTCAACGACCTGACATCTCATTCTAAACTCATCAAACTGAGTGACGTACTCAGTAACTGGTTGATTGCCTTGCGTGAGAGTATTCCATTGATCCAACAAATTACCCTTATACGATTGGGGTAGATACTTCTCTTGAAGGCGACGTTTCATTTCATCCCAACTCCCAACAGGAGGAGCATGATGACGCTCCAGGAGTTCCTCAACACTTTTCAAAAGAGTTGAGCGGTGTCGGTTAGCTTCAGACTAGCAAATTGAACTCTCCGGTTTTCTGGGACTCCATACCAAGCAAAGAAACGGTCTATATCTCTAACCCATTGAGTAAATACCCGAGGGTCTAAGCAGTCATCAAAGGTTAGGGCATCCAGCTTAATATTTCTAAAGAAACGTTCGTCGTGGCGAGGAGGGGATTGAGTATCCCGACGATGATGCTCTCGCTCCCGTTCACGAACGTGATGTCCATCCCTACGGTTATGCCGAACGTGTTGTTGGCCACCTTGGGGCCGACGATAATGTCTATTAATGGATGCTTCCAAGTGTTCAGCTTCAGTCGAGTGTGGGGCTTGTTCAAAGGTAGACATCCTAGCAGCTAAGTCTCTAGTTTCCTCACGAGTAGCGGCAATCTCAGCTTGGACAATGGTGACTTGAGTGACAAGTTGTGCTATTTGACGAGTAAGGGCATCAAGGTGAGGTGAGTCTATTGTCAAGGTATGTTAACTAGATGTGACAAGACGACCACTACGCAATTGCATGCACTGCACTACCAGTTAGATGAAATGTATAGAGATCAATGAACAACTCAGTTTAAGTTGAAAATAAAACCCGATTGAATATTTTTTTGTTTGTTTTGTTTTTGTTTTTGTTTTTGTTTTTTTTTTTTGATTATGTGGATCCAAAATAGGGCAAGCTAATATCACCGATCGATGTAAAATAGTAAACCAAGTCAAATACGAATCAGCAATCTAGTCACGTGGAATAATGAGAATAGAACACGGTTATAACGTAAAATAAGTACGATAAAAGGGGGGAATAACACAATTATGGATGAAAGAGATGTATCTACATAATGTTAGAAAATACGTTTTTTTTCAACTAGAACAAATTACACAGTATACAAATCGGGACCAAATCGAGGTCCAAATTACGAAAATTAAAATAAAATAAACAGATACTTTAATGGAGGCCCAAAAGAATACTAAACATTTTTTTTTCACTATATATATTTTTTTTCACACTTTTTTTTTTCTTAATTACTTTTTTTTTTTTAACTAAGGCCAAACTACACTAAAATGGAGGCCCAAATTGAAAACCAAATCAATTACCCTAAAAAGATGGAGGCCCAATACAAAATTACCCAAAATTAAACAGACCAAACCCAAGACGTGACCCAAATTTGGAGGCCCAAAAACACTAATTAAATCACTCACAAGTCACAATTGACCCCAAAAAGATGGAGGCTGGACCGAGTCCTTCCTCTGGCGGCGCTCTCCACTGCAATTGCTCCACCTCCCTTTTTTTTGGTGTGTGACCGGTGGTTGGGTGTGGGGCTGCTGGTCGATGGATTGGGGAAATCTGGTGGTGGCGGGTTGCGAGTTGAGAGAGTGACTGGGTGTGGGAATGCTGGTCGACTGGGTGTTGGGTAAGCTGTGGCGCCGCGAGCTGTGGCGCCGCGAGGTGTAGCCCGCGGCTGTCGATTGGGGCTGGGTATATTAGTAGTTTTCTTAAATTTGTTGAATTGGTTGATGGCTTCAGTGGGAAACGGCTATTTTCGGATCTACTGAGTGCAGTATTTACGAGTGGGGCTGCTGGTGCGTTGGTTTGGGTTTGCGGTGATGGCATGGTGGTTTATTGTTGATGTCGGCGGCTGGAATTTAGGAGAAAACGGATGGTTATTGAGCAGTGTTTGGGTGTTCTGGGATGCCAATTGACGATGGAACCAGGATTGGCTCTGATACCAATTTGATGTAGCACCAATGCGAATCAAGCCAATAAATAGAAAAGAACAGAAGAAGCTAGAAGAAGGGGGAAGAAGAAAAAGAAAGCCGAGAGAAGAGGAGACGTGAGGAAAGGGGGCTGCAAGCCACTTCAATTAATCATATTCATTAACCGTTTAAATTGTAATGTGAAACTGTTTAAGTAGCGAAAATCTAGGTAGGGTTTGGGCTAACCTACTATCACAAGCCCAATAATAATAAAATAGAAGAATAAACGACAAGGTTCAATAACAATAAAATAAACTCTAATGACAATAAAATAACTCTGGAGAAATCTCGTGATGTCCGCATTAGATTCTCTTGCCTGATCAGCCTGCTCCAGGTTTACACCTGTATGCTAAACTTAATGGTTTTCTAACAAAGAATTTAATTGCTCAATCAATTAGTTGACATACCAATGTTGGAATGAGATTATCCTTTATTAACAAACCATATGACCTGACTGCCTTCTGTAGACCTACATTTATAGGTTTTTCTTTTTGAATTTCATTCTGATATCTTTCTCATTTCTGCATTTTCAAATTTTTTTTAAAAAAATCTTATTTTATGAAAAGAAATATTTTTGCAGCTACTTGTACTCCTAGTAGACAAAGGACAACCTCGCTATCTTTTCAGACTCAACCTTCGAGCATTTGGTCTTATTTGTGCATATATATATCTCTTATTTCCGAAAGGAGATTTATACTGATATCATCATCTGTAACATCGATTTTTTTTTTATCTTTTCTTTCTTTTTCGTGTTGTATGCAGTTTACAGGATTTACACGGCCATTCTGTTTCATGGTTCTCTACTACATGTTATGTTCAACATGTTGGCTTTGGTTCCTCTAGGCTCTGAGCTGGAGAGAGTTATGGGATCTATTCGCTTGCTGTACACAGTGATTCTACTGGCCACAAGCAATGCCATACTTCATCTTTTCATAGCATTGTTGGTAGCTTATAATCCGTTTCACAATTACGAGTATGTCATGAATGAGTGTGCAATTGGTTTCTCAGGGGTACTATTTTCAATGATTGTGATAGAGACAAGCCTCACTGGAGTCCAATCTCGTAGGTTTGTCTTGATTATTGCTACTCTTAATGAAAATATCCTTCATACGCTATAGTTTCATCTCTATTCTTCTCCCCATTCTACTATAAGCAACAACAAACAAGAAATTAGTCCTCATACCCAATTGATTTGGAGTTGTCTGCATAAATCGTTTTTGCAACCGTGTCGTCCATCACATCTTCCCTTCATTCTACTATGAAACTTAAATTATATCACCCAAAATTATGTCACATTTCACAATCAATTATCTGTTTCAGTTGATGGACTCCATATAATCTATTTAAGTTATTCGTCAGCTAATCTGCATACTATTGTTGATTTCTTCTTTACGTGCAGTATCTTCGGACTTTTTAATGTGCCCGCAAGATGGTGAGTGAAGTCATTTCTTAAAAGTTATACTTGAGCTTTCATAAGTGCTTTCCAGAGATTTCTGCGTGACATTTTTCCCATATTAACTTCAGGTATGCTTGGATCTTGTTAGTCGTGTTTCAACTTCTTATGCCAAACGTTTCGCTACTTGGACACCTATGCGGCATTTTGTCTGGATTTGCATGTATGTGATCGAATTCTTTTATAATCATCTGTCTCTTGATGCCTGTTCCTCTCTACCATATTAATAGTGTTTTCCTTCTGGGACCAGATACTTGGGGGCTGTTTAACTTTGTAATTCCTGGAACATCCTTCTATTCCAGCATTGAATCCTCCACTTGGATGGTAAGTGTCCTTCGAATATCACTATATGATGTACTATTTAGTAATGTACCCTTTCAGTGAATAGTAGTATCAATATGCTGAAATGATGTGCCGGCTTGACATAGTGTTTTTGTTTTTGAACTATTTCATATAATTTCCTGTTCTTAAGCTATATGATGGATCAGCATTTGGAAGTCCAATCTCACAACTCCTATAATGATGATCTTACCTTCAAATTTTTTCTTGGGCAGTGAGGTATTTTAATTATTGCTCAATTTTAAGCTCTTGTGAGATCGTGGGAAAGGTAAGATTACATGGTCAGTATTGTCAAACATTAATTGGCAGTAGTGAGCGGTCAGAAGAAGTTACTTTAGTTATTTGAGCACTTGGAATGCTGGCAAAAAGATCTAGATAAAAATGAATTCTCGCAGCTTTACAAATGCTGCTACTCCCCAGACCTAGTTCTTAAGGAAAATGAGAAAGAAGGTATACTTTTGTGTTTGAGCACTTCAGATGCTGGTAGAAAGGTTCAATGAAAGATTTCATTCAATGCAGTCACTTTGTGAAATCCCACCATCACGTCTTTGAGGCAAAATTTTATTAGAATTCAAGGAGCAAAGATGATTGCAATTGCCAACATTATAATTAGGATAGTTTTATAGATTGCAAGGGAATGTGGTAGAAAATTACAGAAGAACATGCTATGATGCTTTGATTCGGGTATGAGTAGTGGGTACGGGTATGTATCTAAATGCCGAATTTTTTATTTTCTAAAATGTAGGATAAGATGACATGACAAAAAATAGTCCAAATTTCGGACACTACGTGGGTACGTCTTTCAAATTTCAATTTTTTTTCCTAATCCAATATGTCATTTTGAATAGACCAAATCAATTATTCACAAATAAGAAAATATGTATTGAATAAAGGGCTAAGATGAATAAAATAGAATTTTGGAGTTTGGTTTTCTGTCATGAGAATTATCAAATGTTATTTAAAATAGAAAATGGGAGACTTGATTGCAATTTGAATTTAGTAGAGCACTAAGTAGCATTTTATGGAACCCATTTTCATTTTATACAAACAAAACTCTAAACCACCGATATAGAGAGAGAAAGAAGGGGAAAAAAGAAGTGAATGGAAAAAAGGAAAGAAGAAGAAAAATAAAGGAAAACCTAGCGCCGCCACCTTTCCCTATCCTATCGGCGATGGCGCTAGGTTTATAGATAGCAGAAACGGGAAAGAAGAAGGAAGAAGAAACAAAAAAGACGAAGAGTCCGGTCGAAACTTGGAACATCTGACAAATATCTCATACTCATGCTTGTGTCGCGTCGCGTCCGACACGGGTACTCCGACTATTTCGGAGAGTCCGAGCATCGGAGACAAAATGTATCTTCTTTATATATTCAAATCTCAATAAAACTGAAGGTGGATGAGGGAAATGTTGACAGTTATGAATCCCATTATGGAATTTCTTCTTGTTGTGTCTTGAACTCACTATAAGCACCTTTCTGTCAGAGAGTTTGGTTTCACTTGCTGCTTGTTGTGGTTGTTGCATAATTGTTTTTTATAAAACTATTTTTAAACCTTAAAATATGTTTTTCGCAATAAGAGTCTTTCTACCTTTTAGAGTTGATGCGTGATGGGCTTTGTATTCTTCTCTCTTTTTTGTCTGATCAAGAAATGATAGATCAAAAATTTCTGCTTCAGCGGATTGTGTTGAAATTAATAAAAGGAAAGAAAGTGATATTTAAAAAAAAAAAATACCATAAAGAGCTGGTTATTGGCCATTTCAGCTACACCAGTTTTTTCCTCAAATTTATATATTGGCAAAGATTACATGCATGACACGTCTCAATCGTTTGTTACCTTTGCTTATTATTATCATTATTTTTTTGGCTTTTCCTTGCAGTCGAGTTGTGTGAGGAGACCTAAATTTATAATATGCACTGGCAGTAATACTACAGGCTACATCCCCACACATTCGGGTCAAAATACAACATCAAGGTAGATCTTGCATGGTTTTACTTTTTCATTAATGTGAATCTATTGCCATTTGTTTGGAAACTCTTGAAACTAATTTTAATATGATATTTATGAACTGTGAAAAGTGGACTACTTTCTGGAAATGTATGGAGGAATCTGTCTTCATGGATGCCACAAAGAGAAAGTAATTCTCAGGTATGACTTTGGACGTCTCGTTTTATCGACCATGCATAGTGTGTTTCTAGAAGCTTCTTTGTTTACATGCTTGTTTCTGTTTTTTATTATCTTTTTTATCTTTTTGTGGATTGGCAATGGAGCTGGGTCTCACACACTAGACTCTCAAGTAACTGTGTGGCAATTGGGTCCCTCAAAACTGCTCCACGTGGTCTAGTTACCTAATCCAGACTGTAGCTTGGTTAGCAGTAACTATGAAAGTGTTATCATCTTAAGAACCCGAAGGTGTCACAATGCAAGTGTGGAAATAAACAAGAAAGCTTATAAGTAAAGAAAGATGAATATTTGAAGCACGCATTGTATTGCTGTTAATACTGGTCTACAACTTGATGGGTGTAAAATGAGCTCACTAGCCCTATTTACAATGGGGATTTGTATGAGATATTGTTGAAGTTATACTGTATTCTCATTCTTTATCTATATGATATTCTATGCATTCGACCTTAATCAAATAGACTTAGAGAATGGTGAATACAATTGAATGGAGAATATAATTACAACAGAAACCATAATAAATTTGAATGCTTAGTGCCAATAAAATTTTGAGGGTTTTTCCAGGTTATATGTGACTGTATTTTTCTACTTTAGCTAATTCTCTAGGGTGATTAACTTGATAGAAGTTTTTTTATATGAATTCAATATTAGTACATGGGTGGCACTCTTGTCATATTAGTATTACATATGATTCTCTAGATATGCAGTCATCCGCATCCGATAAGTATAGTGAAGTCACATGATGCTTTTAATGGTTGGTACTTTGAAGTGAAGAAATTATTTACCATAAAGTGAGGTATATTTTATAGCTAATAGAATAATTGCAGGAAAATAATGTTTGCTAAACAAATCTATGATTTACAAGATGCAGGCAACAGAAGACTGTGACAGATTCCCAGGGAGAGGAAGGACACTTGGTCCTGGTCTAAGTCCAGCAGTTTCTACTCCAAATCCTGATTCTAGCTTGCAAACTAGACTTCTGGATGATAGAAACAGCCTTGACCACCCATCACAACCAGCTAGACTGCAGATATCAGACAGAAGGTATTATAAGTTTATTATGCATGTTAATCAACTAAATGAGCTCTTGAAAACTCCTTTAAGTCACATGATTTGATATTTGGCTATTGGAAATCATTAAATTAATGGAGAATAAGGTAATGCAATTTTTCAATTCCAGAGCTTTGATGAATTTTTGTTGTTTGAATCTGTTTTAATTTTATGCAGAAAGTGCATATGCATACTGAGTAATAATTCTCATTTCGTTATATAGCCTGCTACTATTGCAATATTATAAATGAACAACATAGTTGAAGGCTGCCAGATTCTATTTAGATCTCAGTAGGGGTTGGCCCTATCATCATTCCCTTTCCGAGGTTGAATAATGCTGTTGCCAGATTTTCTTAACATCTTGGATGACAGATTAAGTTGTGACAAAAAATGATTGGATAGCAGTGTTCTGCCGTTTTTTAAATAGTCCAATGATAAAATGCCACATGACATTCTGTCATCAGTGGTGTCAAAAAAAATAAAATGATTGGATGGCAGTGTTCTGCCGTTTTTTAAACAGTCCAACGATAGAATGACACGTGACATTCTGTCATCCAAGATGTCAAAAAAATCTGGCAGCAAAGCATGATTGTCTTAAGGTTTTGTGCAACTCTATTTCTGTTTTGTCAGGCCTCCAGCAGCAAATAGTACAGAGACACCTAACAGATTGATAAGCAATCAGGTTCAGCTATCTGATAAAAATTTCTCCTTTCACCTATTATCCTTGTGATGTTTTTTGATCCCTAAACAACTTGGTTGTCGATAAATGTAGGGTTCTGTTGCATCTGAAGAAGAAATTCAGAAACTGGTTGCAATGGGTTTTGAAAGGGTAAAAATATGTTCTGATTGAGATTAGCATATATCATGGAGTTGGATGAATATCAACAGAGGGTACCTTGATTGTTTTTCAGACACAGGTTGAAATAGCAATGGCAGCAGCTGATGGAGATACAAATGTTGCAGTCGAAATTCTTATGAGCCAACAGGTATTAGTCTGAGTTACCAGCATGTGCTGAAATGTCATATCTCAATTACTTACTATATCTGATTATTAGCAGTGAGAGACTGATGGCCAGGAGCGCTTTCCACCATCACATACGGCATCGGCAAGTGAAAATTGTGTATAAACTGCATAATGTTTGTCTTCCTGGGGTTGCATATATTTTGATAGTCACTCCATAAGAACATGATTTCTGTTGCTTGCTTTGCCCTTATTGTTGAGGATTGAATTGTAGCTATGCATCTCTTGGATAAGGAAAAGCAGAAAATATGCAATGTCTATGTACATCTGCAATGAGAATGAGAATCTAGCATGGCCTTCAATTTTGAAGGGAAAATGTCTATTTTTTTCGTGAATCCACATGGAGCAGTGGCAAAATAAGTGAACAAAAATGATTTTAGTGTAAGAAAATATGGAAAAGAAAATATGGGAAAAGAAAAATGATCAACTTGGTGCGTGTTAAACTCTTATTTTGTGATTTTAATTGTGATTCAAATGACTGGATTTTTTTACAATTTTCAATTTGAACATTGGTATTGAAATCAATGATTGAAAAATGATATGGGCATACATCACAACCCCATTAGTTGCTTTCACTAATCACTAATCATTCGATGCTGGTTTTTTCCATCATTTTTATTGGTGGTAAAAGGTTTTTTTTTTCTTTCAATTAATGTTCACTTATTCTAAATATTAACATGTAAGAAACTAACTCGTGTTGCAAATTTAAACAATGACCGCTGAGAAATTTTTTCATTACCAACCACAAATTTTAAGATTTGTTGATTGGCTCCTTAATTTTGAGATACGGATCCAACCGTTAGGTGAATTCTTGTTACCCGATAAGAAGAGCACGTAGAAAAATGCATATAACGGGTTTTTTTTTTTTTTTTTTTTTTTTTTTTTTTTTTTTTTTATTTGTTTACTAGAGCAAGTGTTGGAGCTCAAGGCCTTGAGGTTTCGTAATTGGTCTAGAGCTACCTGCGTACAACGTTAACAATGGAATTGAGGCATGTAACATTATCAGGCATGTAACATTATCAGTTGTATGACTCATTTTGTTAGATTAGTCTTCATATCTTTTTGGGCACATGCTTATTACGTTGGATAAGATTTCTGCGATATGTGTTTAGTTTATTGGGCTTACTATCTTTTGTACATTGTGGAAATTACACTAAACCAGGTGTTTAGTTTTATGTTTTTGAAAATCAGGTTTATACTTTATTTAATCAAAAATCAGGTTTTAATTTTACAATTAATATTAATAATGATATTTTAAATTCAATTAATATATATACCCATCCCTACCCCCAAATTTCAATACGATCTATCCAAACCCTAAATCTATCCATCTCTCTCTACCCTCCCATTTCTCTCCACAACCCCCCCGCCTCCCACCATCATCGCTCGCCGCCTGGCGACTCATCCACCACCACCGTCCATCGCCTCCGCCTCCTTCCCTTCTCCTCACTGTCGGTGTCACGAACCACCCCACAGCCTGCCGTCGCCTCCCTCCTTCTTCCTCCCACAACACCTGCTTCGTTCGTTCGTCGACTCCACACCTGCTTCTCCCCTCTTCTCTTTCTCACCACCTCGTTCGCCGTCGCTTCATCCAGTCCAACGATGGGATCACTTCAGTAAGTTCATCATCTCTGTCTGTTTCCCTTTCTCTCCCGTCCGTCTTCTCTCTCTCTCTCTCACTGAGTCTCACACCGTTTTCTCTCTCCCAGGTTCTGCAGATCTGTTTTTGGGGTGGGGTGCGGTGGTGGTAGGTTGGCAGTGAGTGATGTTCGTGGAATGATTGTCGGTTTTGCTGTGTGTGTGGATGGTAGTGGGTGCGTGCGTGTTGGCTGTAGTGGTTTTGGAGGTGGTGACTGGTGCGGGGAGGTTGTGGTGTTGGCGGATCTGTGGTGAGGGTTGGTTGTGCGTGCGTGTTGGTGGTGGTAGTGGGTGCGTGCGTGCGTGTTGGCGGTGGTTTTGGAGAAGGATATGTGGGTGTGGGGCGGATCTGTGGGTGTGTGTTGGTGATTGGGCTGATCTGTGGTGTTGTGTTGGTGGATACGGATCGGGGACTGGTGTTTGGATGTCTGCGACCTACTATGCAGTTCTCTGTAACCCACTATTAAACCGTGACCTTAAAATTCGATAATATGTAACCTATAGTTTTGTTTTTCAGTGACCAATAAAGTCAATAAATATGATCTGTGACTAACAAATTTGGAAATATGTGACCTTTGTTATCTATAATTTTTTTAAACTTGTGACTAAATTAAAAATCTGTGACCCATACTAAATCTATGACCGACAAATTTTAAAAATCTGTGACCTATACTGGTCGGAATTAAGTGGCGGCGGAACGATCACCGGAGTGATCATCGGAGTAGTCACCGTCGTCGGAATAGTCACGGCCGCCGGAGCAGTGGGGGTGGGGCTGGAGGTGGGGTGGGTGGGTGGGTTAATTATATTACATTATTGTTAAATATTTAATTTAATATAATTGTAAAATATAATTAATTAATTTTTGAAAACCTGATTTTTGCAAATTTAAAACTTGGGACCTGATTTGTGATTTTGGGAAAGAAAAAGTCTGATCCATGCATTTTTCCCTTGTACATTTAGCCCCTATTTGAGCCTTTTTCTTGTCCATTTAGCCCCTATTTGAGCCTCATTGGGTTTTGTAATAGTAATTTTTTAAGAATGAATTGTTGAAAAATATCGAGGGAAGATTTCTTAATTAAGAGGTTTATTTTTAACAAATTCAAATTTAAGTGATTATGTTTAAAATTTCAAATTTAAGAGTTTTTAGAATTTTATTTATAAATTAATTAATTAAACATATATTTTATTAATTATATTAAGGTTACAATTCCATATAATTTGATCACAAATTTCATATAATTGGTCACATATTATTAATTAGTCACAAATCACAATTTTCATATGTTGCAAATTATTTTACGATCACAATTCAAAAATTTTATAGGGCATAATTTGTTCATCGGTCACAAATAAAAAATTTATAGGGTTAATTTCACAAATGGTCACTGAAGTTACCTGAAAATTTCAAAACGGTCACTGAATTTTTAGATTTTTTGGCCAAGTTTGAGGCAATTTTTCAGCAATTTTCAACCACCAAAATCGCCGATTTCGGATACCGTTGGAAAGCCCACGATGTCCTCTTCAATTACCACCAAAAATCTCCCCAAAACTCCAAGTGAATCGGCCGGAATAAACCCACGAAGTCGGCAACCGAAAATTGTGAAAATTTGCCCAGATTTTCAGATTTTTTGGGCAAGTTTGAGGTAATTTTTCGGTAACTTCCGACCACTAAAACTGTCGATTTCGGATACCATTGGAAAGCCCACAATGTCCTCTTCAATTACCACCAAAAATCTCCCTAAAACTCCAAGTGATTCGGCCGGAATAAACCCACGAAATCTGCTATCCAAACTGGGCCAAAAAGTTCGAAAATCTGCCCAGTTTGGGTAGCTGACTTCGTGGGTTTATTCCGGCCGAATCACTTAGGGTTTTGGGGAGATTTTTGGTGGTAATTGAAGAGAACATCGTGGGCTTTCCAACGGTATCCGAAATCGACAGTTTTGGTGGTCGGAAGTTGTCGAAACATTGCCTCAAACTTGTCCCAAAAATTTGAAAATCTGGGCAAATTTTCATAATTTTCGGTTGCCGACTTCGTGGGTTTATTCCGGCCGAATCACTTGGAGTCTTGGGGAGATGTTTTGTGGTAATTGAAGAGGACATCGTGGGCTTTCCAACGGTATCCGAAATCGATGGTTTTGGTGGCCGGAAGTTGTCGAAAAATTGCCTCAAACTTGGGCTTGGCCAAAAAATCTGAAAATTCAGTGATCGTTTTGAAAGAAATTTCAAACTTCAGTGACCGTTTCTGAAACTTTGAAACTTCAGTGACCGTTTTGAAATTTTCAGGTAACTTCAGTGACCATTTGTGAAATTAACCCAAAATTTATACATCATAATTTATTTATCGGTCACAAATATATCGAATTAATAAGTCACATATTATTCATTAATCACAAATTTTATGTCACAAGTTTTCTTATAGGTTACTAAGGTTACAAATTACAAATATTATAAATCGCAATTAATCATACAGTCACAATTTTCGAATTATCGATCACAAATTAACAATTTTTCAGGTCACACATTATTTCTTGGTCACAATTTATCTTTTTCATAGCTCATATATTGTTTATTGGTCACACGTCAATCACTTTTTTAGTTACAATCGGTCACATATTATTTATTGGTTACACACTAACAAATTTATTGATCACAATCAAGAAAACAATTTGTGACCACCACCTCTGTCTTTAGCAGCACAACCACCAACGCCACTTGTACAACCATCTACACTTTTCACCACATTGACCACCAACTCCATCACACCGCACCACCATCACAACTACTATCTCATCTACCTTCGTCTCAACCACATTGCAACCACCAACCTCACTAAAAAATCCTCAAACCGCCACGACCATCGCTAATAACCGCCAAAATCAGCACCACCACCAACAACCGCAAACACAATAAAAAAGCCTAAAGATAAAATCAACAATAAACTGTTCGATTTGCAACTTCACAGTCAGAACTTAGCGCTGCTACCTGCCTCCATCACACCACCACCACCCATTTTCTTCTCCGGCCCGATTTGCAACACCAGCCACTTGTCCATCGCGCCCAGAGATAAAATGGCCACCTGTGACCAGAGATCTGCAGTGTTGCGCAAAGGGGCTCATGACGCGTAGTAACAGCGACATAGCCGCTCACGACTCCAGCTGGGTGGTGGGATAAAGAGAGACTTGCGGATCCAGTAGGGCTCATGGCGTGCGACAGCCGCAACATTGTCGCTTGTCATCGTTGCTGTGGTGGTTCGTCCAGCTACTACAAACACGGCACTGCCTCCCCCTCCACGTCGCCAAACTATTAGAGAGAAGGAATAGGGAGAGAGAAGTATCTACAATTAAGGATTAAAATCAGGGGGTAGGGTGGGGTGAGGTGGTGGTGTATAAATTAATTTTTAGTTTTATATTATTATTATTGAAAGATAAAAAATTATCTGATTTTTGAAAATAAATTCTTTAAATCTGAAATTTGAAATTGAGTTTTTAAAATTATGGCTTAGTGTAATTTCCACAAATATCAATGTTCTTAAAATTGGCCCAGTCTGACCTGTAAAATCGGAACCCGAGCCTAAAACTAGGTCAATCATGTGCTAAACCGGCCTATTAAACAGTTACCCATGAACCGCTTACAGTTTTTAAAATGTTTTTTTTTTTCCCAATCTTCAAACGTGAAATCTTTAATTTCACTATTGTGCAATGTTTTTTCTAAAAGGAAAAGCTAATTACTACTAGGGTTGCCAACTGCTTTATAGATGTAATATCTTCAAAATGTTTCAACAACTTCGATGTGGGATTCTTTTGCTTGCCCATATTACTTATATTCAATTTTACTTTGATTTTGAGCTCAACAAAAAGTAAATAGAAATTTTCACATCAATCTGTTTATTTATCAATTTTTAAATTTAACTTAAAATTCACTTCATTATTAACATAATAATGTAATACATCGCCTTCTATAAGCTCAAATGATTTCATTTTTAATTAGGCAAAATTGATTTGTGTATACTTTGAATTAGTAGTATGAATTTTTTTTAAAAAAGTATCGTTGTTATGGTATTTTATTATTTGTGTGTTTAATTATTGCATCATGTTCGGTCGAACTTTTTGACCTTTAAACTTTTTGGAATCAATTCTTGAGTCGATTTTCAAAACATTGAAAAGCATTAAAAAAAAAATTTAATTAACGTACAAAATTTTTTTATTAGGAGAATATGTATTTGAAAATGAGTGTGGAAAAATTTATTTTGTATGTACAAGACAACAAATAAAGTATTTTATTCTACAATGTCGTGGAAGTGTATAACTTCTACATTTGAGGTTGTTAGGGATGGCAAAAAAGCTCGACAGCTCGAGCTCGGTATAATCGAGCCGGCCCGGGCTGAGCCCCATTTTGGGGCGTCGGCTCGAGCCCAGCCGAGCCCACCATTAAATTTTTTTTTTATAAGTTGCCTCTAAGGGCAGCTTTTCTGCAAGCTGCCTTTATAGGTAGCAAGCTACAAACATTAAAAAATAAATAAAAAAAAATTCAAAAACCCGAGCCGGCTCAGCCTGGGCTCGGCTCGGCCCGCTAAGGCTCGATGCAAAAGCCCGAGCCGAGCCCCATTTTTTTGACCGGGCTTTGCTCGGCTCGGCTCGGGCGTAAAAAAGCTCAGTTAAAAAAAGCTCAAGCTGAGCCCAAGTTTTTTTTTTCCTGCTCGAATCGGCTCGTTGACATAGCTAGATGTTGTAATATAGTTAAATATCTTCAATTAAAGTACGTAGAGGAACGCCGATCACTCCATAAGGGATATGGATATATTGCTAGAAAAATACAATTACTTTCTACTCTTCTAATATACAATTTTTTTTTTCCATTAGTCTGTTCAGTCTAATTTATTTTTTGTATGTTATTCTTAATTGAGTATGTGATGTTTCTCCATAGTGCAACTCATATTACGCATTTATGATTCTCATATTTATCTCTAGTAAAATAGAATCTCTATCAACTCTTCTAATAAACGAATCTTTTCAATATTGGGTCGATTGATTCTAATGTATTGAATATTACTTTTACGTAATTCTTATTGAATATTAAAAGTTTCTACATAGTGCGATGTATATGATGAACAAAATGTTAAGAAATATAATATTATTTTATTTTATTGTTTATTAAAGGTAGAATAGTCTTTTTAGTTTTTTTTATTTTAGCCTATATATATTTATGTTAAATCATCTTTTGTATTCAATTTTCATTATGCAGAATTAATGAAACCCTGACCTCTCTTTTTTCTTTCTTTTCTTTGAATTGTTTAACATGATATCAGAGCAAAATTTCATGGAACAATGTTTAATCTCAAACACAGCTTTTGCGGACAATTTCATGGGACAAGGTTTCATTATTCAATTTTTTTTTTTTTTGTGATTTCGAGATAATTTTGAAAGACTTTTCTTTCAGTTTTTGCAATATGGTATTTCGTTTTCCTTTCTTTTGCATGTTTTTCCTTATTTTTTTATTATGACTACTGAAAGAGACGATTTGCTTCAATCTGTGAATGTGAGATTGGATGGAAATAATTATTCATATTGGAGTTATGTGATTAGAAATTTTCTAAAGGGTAAAAAGATGTAGGGATACGTTAGTGAAACTTTTGTGAAACCTAAGAATACCATGAGGATTATGCTGCTTTGGTAGATGCCTGGGAAGCAAATAATTCGAAAGTCATTACTTGAATTAACAATTCTGTTGAGCATTCCATAGGCAGAGAGTTGGCGAAGTATGAGACAGCAAAGGAGGTTTGAGATCATCTGCAAAGGTTATTCACTCAGTTAAATTTTGCAAAGCAATATCAATTGGAGAATGACATATGAGCTCTTCAGCAAAAAGAATATGAGTATTCAGGAGTTTTATTCTGCTACGACAGATCTTTGGGATCAATTGGCTCTTACAGAATCGGACGAATTAAAGGCATGTGATGCATATATTGCTCATAGAGAACAGATACGGTTGGTACAGTTTTTAACTGCACTTCGCAGTGATTTTGAGGGACCTAGATGTTCAATTTTACATCGTTCTCCACTTCCTTCTGTTGACTCAGTTGTTAGTGGGTTGTTAGTGAGTTGTTAGCTGAAAAAATTCGTCTCAAGTCTTATTTTGAAAAGGGAATCCTTTCTACATCTAATCCTTCTGTGTTAGCAGTGCCTTCTAAGTCATTCTCTAATAATCAGAATAAGTTTTACGGAAGGGTTTCCCCCGACGAGTTCAGTTTCTGTAAGCAGAAATGTCATTGGAAGGCTCAGTATCCTAAGTTGAGACAGTAGAATCAATCGCAGCAACAATTTCAAACTTGGAAGCCTGGCAACTAGTCACAACCGAATGTTCATAGACCACCTCAGGGCTATAAACCACCACAATCTAATACTGCAGCAGTAGCTTCATCATGTCCCTTCATCAATCCTAGTACTCTGGCTGAGAAATTTCAGAAGTTTCTCTCCTTACAGCCACAAGCTATGTCTGTTTCTTCTCCTTCCATAGGTCAGTTGCCTCATGGTTCTTTAAGTATATCACATTCTGTATGGGTCTTGGATTCTGGTGCTTCACATCATATGTCTCCAGATTCTTCATCTTTTGTTTATGTGTCTCCTTCGTCTTCTATCCCTGTTATGAATGCTGATGACACTCTTATGCCTTTAGCAAGTGTTGGTTCTGTTGTCACACCTCACTTGTCTCTCCCTAATGTTTATCATATACCAAAACTCACATTAAATATTGCTTATGTTGGTTAGTTATGTGATTCTGGTCAGTTATCTCAGAAGCTGATTGAGATAGGCCGTAGGAAGGGTGGACTATATATTTTGGTTGAGTTAAAAGTGTTAGTTGCTGCTGCTACTACTAGTATTGATTTGTCTTCTTTTCGTTTGAGTCCTTCTTCTTTTAGTTTTTATTTATGACATTCTCGCATATGTCATGTTTCGTCTTCTCGTTTGAGATTTTTAGCTTCTACAAGGGCTTTAGGAAATTTGCAACCCTATGATATTTCTGATTGTAGTGGATGTAAACTGGCAAAACTTTCAGCTTTACCTTTTAATCGAAGTATTTCTGTTTCTTCTCCATTTGATTTAATTCATTATGATGTATGGGGGCCATCTCATATTGCCACAAAAGGAGGGTTTCAATATTATGTTTCTTTTATTGATGATCATACTCGTTATTGTTGAGTTTATTTAATAAAATATCGTTCTGAATTCTTTGATATATACTTAGCATTTCGTGCTCTTGTCAAAACTCAACATTTTGTTGTTATCAAATGTTTTAGGTGTGATTTGGGTGGGAAATACACTTCTAATAAATTTTGTGAGCTGCCTACCTTAGATGGAACTATTCACCAAACTTCGTGTATAAATACTCTTGAGCAAAACGATATTGCTGAAAGAAAACATAGGCACATTGTTAAAACTGCTCGTTCTCTCTTGTTGTCTGCTTATGTTCCTAGTGTGTTTTGGGGTGAAACTGTTCTTACTGCTATAAGTTTAAATAATACAATTCCATTTTCTCATATTTCAGGTTTTCTCCTTTCGAAAAGTTGTATGGGTATGCCCCTGATTATTCTTTCTTTAGAGTTTTTGGTTGTACTTGTTTCGTTCTTCGTCCTCATGTAGAACGTAGCAAGTTGTCATCTCAATCTGGTATTTGTGTCTTTCTTGGTTATGGTGAAGGTAAAAAGGGATATCGTTGTTTTGATCCAACAACTCAGAAACTTTATGTGTCTCGTCAT
This sequence comes from Fraxinus excelsior, assembly GCA_019097785.1. Classification (NCBI taxonomy): domain Eukaryota; kingdom Viridiplantae; phylum Streptophyta; class Magnoliopsida; order Lamiales; family Oleaceae; genus Fraxinus; species Fraxinus excelsior. The sequence goes on from CM032630.1 coordinate 12,543,669, forward strand.
GTTGTTTTTCTCGAGCATATACCTTTCTTTTTTATTCCATCTACTACTCATAATTTGACTCGATCCGATCTTATTCGTATAGATCCATTTTCTGACGATTCTGATAGTTTGTCATCTCAGGTTCCTAGTACCTAAAATATCCCTTCTCATATTCTTACCCCGTTATCTTTACAATCAACTCGTACTGATCATTCTGCAGGTACTGACACTTTACTCTCCGGTACACCTGAAGGCCTTTCTTCTCCTACGGTCCCTCGAGCTCCGTTTGAGATTGTGGATCCACTTCTAAGTCGATCCACTTCTAAGTCAATCCACATGCATTTGTAAGTCTACAAAGTTACCAGATTTTGCTTATTCTTGTTATTCTTCATCTTTTACTTCATTTTTAGCTTATATTCATTGTCTCTCTGAGCCCCCTTCCTATAAAGAGGCTATTCTTGATCTTCTTTAGTAGCGGGCTATGGATGAGGAACTTTCTACTTTATATAAGACTAGTACTTGAGATTTGGTTCCTCTACCTCTTGGTAAAAGTGTTGTGGGTTGTTGTTGGGTGTATAAGATCAAGACTAATTATGATGGATCAATTGAGCGATACAAAGCTAGGTTGGTTACAAAATGGTACTCTCAACAGTATGATATGGATTATGAGGAAACATTTGCTCATGTTACAAAAACGACTACTATTCGTACTCTTATCGCAGTAACTTCCGTTCGTCAGTGGCGTATCTCTCAACTTGATATTAAAAATGCCTTCTTGAATGAAGATCTTCAAGAAGAAGTTTATGTGGCACCCCCTCCTGGTGTTTCACATGATTCTGGGTATGTTTGCAAGCTAAAGAAAGCGTTATATGGTCTCAAACAAGCACCTCGTGCTTGGTTTGAGAAATCTTCTGTTATGATCTGTTAGTATATATGCTTAACATCTACTGTGCAGCCCAATGATGAAGCCCAACACTTACAGCCCATTACTTGTTTTGAGTGTGACCCGGTTTTTTGGCCCCCAATGTGCAATCTCGTGTTTCTGTTATGCGACTTTGGTTCTGATAATTAAGCTGGCTGAGATTGTGACACGTGGCAGTGGCTAGACCGCTGGATGCATGGTGACTATACATATTCGAGACTCTTCCATTGTCTTTCAGAGTAATCGACTTTTGGTCTAGGGTTTTCTCTCATTCTTTGATATTCGTCTCTCTGTATATTCTCTCTTGGAGAAAACCGTTGGTTTTCGTCTGTAATCTTTAGGTTAGATAATCTTGGTGATATCTTTGTATAGATTACTGTTCTGGTGTGATTCATGTGTTCTTGGTGAGCATAGATATGGGTTACTGTGTGTAATATGTAAAAAGAGAGTAATAGAGAGGTTTGGGCTGAGGGTTTTGTGTCGAGTGATTCTTTTGGGTCTCTGATCTGTACTTGATAAACTTCGTTTGGATTCTAGTGGATTAGAGCGATAATCACTCCGGTGAATGCTCAACGGGTGACTAGCCCTAATTAGGGTGAACATCCGGGCCTTAGGGCGAAAAATCTTCTGTGTTCATTTTGTTCTGTGAATGATTGGGACTGTATTTTACCAACAGTGGTATCAGAGCACTCGATCTGGTTATTGGAGGCTTTCGATCTGGTTTTACTCTTGGTTTCTTGACGATCTTGCTACTGATCTTCATAGATCTGCAATATTGGAACTGATCCTGTTTTTGGGAGTAAAAGTAAAATAGTCTGGTTTTCACTATTTTACATCTTGCACTGAGACACATCTGGTAACGAGTTTTAAACCCTTATTGGCTACCAATTTTCGAGCTACTCAGTCCTTTATGCTTTTCTTGGTTGAAACCCACCTTAATCTTCCTTTGTCTAGGGTTTCATAAGAGAACCCTAGAATCTGAGGGGACAGGTTTAACGGTTTCTTCAAGAAAAACCCTAATTTCTGTTTTTCGAATTTTCTGTTAGCTATCACTGTTGAGTTACCTGATATTATTTGATCCTTGTTGATTTAAGTGCACATATAATTCTGTGTGAACATTATCTGCACGTTAATATCTGAAGTGATCTCAGTCTGCATACATTCCTGCTTTTGCTCAACTTACTTGTTAATCTTTGCATACCTTTTCTATATGAAATCTATGGCAAACACTAAAGTTGATGTTGAAATGTGGAATGCTAAAGGTGATTTTAATCTGTGGAGTAAAAAGATGAAGGCATTACTAATGCAACAAAAATGTGCAAAAGCCTTAGATGAATCTTGGGGTGAAGAAGTCACCCAAATTAGGAGAACTGAGCAAATGGAAACTGCTTGGAGCACCATATTCCTGCATCTATCTGACAATGTGATTAGAGAAGTAGGTGACACCACTACTGCAATTGATATTTGGACTAAACTTGAATCTTTATACAAAACCAAAACTCTTCCCAACAAATGTTACTTGTGGAAACAGTTTTTCAGTTTCAAATTTGAATCCAATTCTGATCTTGAAACAAATCTTGACAGATTTAACAAACTTTCACAAGATCTCACCAATAGTGGTGAGACTCTATCCAGTGACCAAAAATCTGTAGCCTTACTATCTTCTTTACCTGATAAGTATAAGGAACTTAAAAATGCTCTAGAATATGGTAGGATTTCTGTCACTGTTGATGATATTGTTGCTTCCTTAAGGAATAAAGAACTTGAATTTAAAAGTGAAACAAAAACCTCCACTACTGGAGTTGGTTATCACATCAGAGGAAACTATTCCTATAAGAAGAACAATAACTCTTTTCAAAACAAAACCTTTGGAAAACCCAAAGATTACTCAGGAAATTTTTCAAAAGACAAAAATAAGTTCAATAAGTTTGATAGTAAGGCTAAAGGAAAGAGATGTTATTTCTGTGGTAAAATGGGTCATTTTATAAAAGATTGTATCAAGAGAATGGATGAACTGAAAAACTCTAATAAAATTGAAGGTGGAGCTGCCCTAGCTTATGAAGAAGCTGCAGCCTCTAATGGTCAAGTCTATGTGACTTGCCACTCATCTGGAAAAGATGAATGGATCTTAGATTCAGGTTGTACCTTTCACATGACACCATGTAAAAGATACTTCACTGAATTCATGGAAGTAAATGGAGGACAAGTAATAATGGGAAATGATTTCTCTTGTAAAATTAAAGGAATTGGCAAAACAGTTTTGGAACTTGAAAATGGATATGTACTGACCTTAAATAAGATCAGGTACATTCCCAGCCTAAAGAGAAACTTAATCTCTTTAGGCACTCTTGATGATGAAGGTTTTAACACAATTATAAATAAAGGTACCTTGATTCTTCAAAAGAATTTTTCTAAAATTGCACAAGTTTTAAAATCAAATGGAATTTATATTCTGAAAGCTTTACAACAAAAGAATCAGTCCATTGCTGCTGCTGTCACACTGTCAGATAAATCAGAAATATGGCACAAAAGGTTAGGACACCTAAGTGATAAGAATCTGCATATTCTTAAGAAACAAGGACACTTGGGAAATGAAAAAATTGAAAAGGTATCCCTTTGTGAACATTGCATATATGGTAAGCAAAAGAAACTGCCATTTTCTGCAGGCACACACAAATCTACATGCATACTTGATTATCTTCATGCTGATCTTTGGGGACCAGCCTCTGTGAATACCTATTCTGGTTTTAAATACTACCTTCTGATTATTGATGATTTGTCTAGGAAGAGTTGGGTCTTACTTTTGAAAAATAAATCTGATACTTTTCAAAACTTTGTCAATTGGAAAACTCTTGTTGAAAATCAAGTAAATAAGAAGGTTAAAACCCTTAGAACTGATAATGGCCTTGAATTCTGCAATGAGGAATTTGATAATTTCTGCAAAGACAATGGGATTCTCAGGCATAGAACTGTTGTATATACCCCACAACAGAATGGTCTAGCTGAGAGGATGAATAGGACTCTGTTAGAGAGAGTTAGGTGTATGTTGACTAGTTCAGGACTTCCAAAATTATTCTGGGGGGAAGCTGTCAAAACTGCCTCATATCTCATAAATAAATGCCCCACCAAATCCCTGAACTATGAAACACCTGACCAAGTTTGGAATGGACAGCCTGCTGATTATTCTAAACTTAAAACCTTTGGCTGTTCTGCCTATGTACACCAAAATGAAGGAAAACTGGAGCCTAGGTCCATTAAAGGAGTCTTCTTAGGGTATGGTGAAGGTGTTAAAGGATATAGAGTTTGGCTGAAGGGTCTGGGAGGCTACAGAGTCACTATAAGTAGAAATGTTGTCTTTAATGAGTTAGACATGCCCTGTCTCAAAGAAAAAGGGTCTACTCCAACTGAAACTGATCAAAATATAAGCACTATTCAAACAGAGCTTACTCCAGCTGAACTTAACACTGAAAATGAAAATCAGTTTCAGGTGGAGCATGCACCAGAGCAGGATACCCCTGATCTTAATTCTGAAACTGAACCTGACCCTCACATTAACCCTTTAGAAGATTACCTTCTGGCCAGAGATAGAACCAGAAGGGAAATAAGACCACCTGCTAGGTACAGTGAACCTGATTTCATCACTGCCCTTAGTGTTATAGGACCTTTGGAAGGTGATCCTACCTCTTATGAAGAGGCTGTTGAAGGAAAAAATGCTAACATGTGGCTTGAAGCCATGAAGGATGAGATGTTGTCCTTAGAAAAGAATAATACTTGGGTTTTAGTCAATAAACCAAAAGGGGCTAAAGTCATTGACTGTAAATGGATCTATAAGGTCAAAGAAGGAGACCCTAAGGATGATAGTGTTAGATTCAAGGCCAGGCTGGTTGCTAAGGGGTTTAACCAAAGGGAGGGAATTGACTATAATGAAATTTTTTCTCCTGTGGTCAAGTATACTTCTATCAGAATTTTGCTGTCTATTGTATCTCAATATGATTTTGAATTGGAACAATTAGATGTGAAAACTGCTTTCTTGCATGGTAACTTGGATGAAAAATTTTTTATGTGTCAACCAAAAGGTTTTGAACAAAAAGGAAAAGAAAACTGTGTGTGCTACTTAAAAAAATCTCTCTATGGTTTAAAACAAGCACCACGACAATGGTATATCAGATTTGATACTTTCATCAAAAGTCTTGATTTCAATAGAAGTGAATATGACCCATGTTTTTACTATAAAGGAAAAGGAGGTCCAAATTCTTACTATCTTTTGCTCTATGTGGATGACATGCTTCTGGCTGGTTATGATGTTAATGAAATTAAGAACATCAAGCAAAGGCTTAAACAAGAATTTGAAATGAAAGACCTAGGTTGTGTCAAAAGAATTCTAGGTATGGAGATTAAAAGAAATAGATCTAATCAAACTCTGTTCTTAACTCAACAGACTTACATTTTAAAAATGTTAACTAGATTTTCTATGAATGAGGCCAAAGTTGTTACCTTACCACTTGCAAGTCACTTCAAGTTTTCTGTGGAACAATGTCCTAAATCTGAATTTGAAAGAAGTAGAATGGATAAAATCCCTTATGCTAATGCTATTGGTTCTGTTATGTATGTTATGGTCTGCACAAGACCTGATCTTGCTTTTGCCATAAGTACTCTAAGTAGATATATGAGCAATCCTGGAGAATATCATTGGGAAGCCTTAAAGTGGTTACTGAAATACTTAAAAGGGACTTCTGATTTGGGTTTAATGTTCTGTAAAGGTGAAACTGAAATTCAACTTAAAGGCTTTGTTGATTCTGATTTTGCTGGTAACTGTGACAATAGAAAATCTACTTCTGCCTATGTTTTTACTGTGAATAATGCCTGTGTTAGCTGGAAATCTCAGCTGCAAAAAATTGTAGCACTTTCCACCACTGAGGCTGAGTACATTGCAGCCTCAGATGCTGTAAAGGAAAGTATTTGGTTGAAGAATTTATTGGATGAAATTGGCTTCTCTGGTAATGATGCTACTGTTTACTCTGATAGTCAATCTGCAATACATCTCAGTAGAAATCCAGTTTTTCATGATAGGACAAAACATATTGATGTTAAATTCCATTTCATAAGAGATATTATTGAAAAGGAAATCATTAAAATTGAGAAGATTTCTACTAAGTGTAATCCTGCAGATATGGGAACCAAAATACTTCCTTTATATAAATTTAGGGATTGTTTGAATCTCTTAAACATCATTACTGACTAATCCTTTTGCAGGTACACGAGCAGATGAAACCGGAGGAGGAGTTAACCTCTAATCCACATGAAACCCGAAGATGTCAAGCAAGGTGGAGATTGTTAGTATATATGCTTAACATCTACTGTGCAGCCCAATGATGAAGCCCAACACTTACAGCCCATTACTTGTTTTGAGTGTGACCCGGTTTTTTGGCCCCCAATGTGCAATCTCGTGTTTCTGTTATGCGACTTTGGTTCTGATAATTAAGCTGGCTGAGATTGTGACACGTGGCAGTGGCTAGACCGCTGGATGCATGGTGACTATACATATTCGAGACTCTTCCATTGTCTTTCAGAGTAATCGACTTTTGGTCTAGGGTTTTCTCTCATTCTTTGATATTCGTCTCTCTGTATATTCTCTCTTGGAGAAAACCGTTGGTTTTCGTCTGTAATCTTTAGGTTAGATAATCTTGGTGATATCTTTGTATAGATTACTGTTCTGGTGTGATTCATGTGTTCTTGGTGAGCATAGATATGGGTTACTGTGTGTAATATGTAAAAAGAGAGTAATAGAGAGGTTTGGGCTGAGGGTTTTGTGTCGAGTGATTCTTTTGGGTCTCTGATCTGTACTTGATAAACTTCGTTTGGATTCTAGTGGATTAGAGCGATAATCACTCCGGTGAATGCTCAACGGGTGACTAGCCCTAATTAGGGTGAACATCCGGGCCTTAGGGCGAAAAATCTTCTGTGTTCATTTTGTTCTGTGAATGATTGGGACTGTATTTTACCAACATGATCTCTTCCCTTGGATTTACTACTAATAGTCATGATTCTACTCTTTTTGTTAAGTGCACTGATGCAGGTCGTATCATTATATCTTTATATGTTGATGACATGATTATTACTGGTAATGATATTGATGGTATTTCAGTTTTGAAGACAGAGTTAGCTAGATAGTTTGAAATGAAGGATTTGGGTTTTTTACAATATTTATTAGTATTGAGGTAGCATGCTCACCCAGAGGTTATCTTCTTTCTCAGTCGAAATATGTTGCAGATATTCTTGAGCGGGCTAGACTTACTGATAATAAGACTGTTGATACTCCTATTGAGGTTAACGCAAAATATTCTTCTTCTGATGGTTTACATTTGTCAGATCCTACTCTATATCGTACTATTGTTGGGAGTTTGGTATATCTCACTATTACTCGTCCATATATTGCATATGTTGTTCATATTGTTAGTCAGTTTGTTGTTTCTACAGTTCATTGGGCAGCTGTTCTTCGTATTTTGTGGTATCTTCGGGGTACAGTCTTTCAGAGTCTTTTACTTCCATCAACCTCTTCCTTAGAGTTGTGTGCATACTCTGATGCTGATCATGACAGTCTTCCCACAGATCGCAAGTCTGTTACTAGTTTCTGTATTTTTTTGGGTAATTCTCTTATTTCTTGGAAGAGCAAGAAACAATTTATTGTTTCTCAATCTTCAACCGAAACAGAATATCGTGCTATGACATCTACTACCAAAGAGATTGTTTGGCTATGTTGATTACTTGCAAATATGAGAGTTTTTTTTTCTCATCCTACTCCTATGTATTGCGACAACCAGAGTTCTATTCAAATTGCTCACAACTCGATTTTTCATGAATGAACTAAGCACATTGAGATCGATTGTCGCCTTACTCGTCATCATCTCAAGCATGACATAATTACTTTGCCATTTGTTCCTTCTTCTTTGCAGCTTGTAGATTTCTTTACCAAGTCGCATTCTATTTCCCGTTTTTTGTTTTTTAATTAGCAAACTCTCAATGTTTGTAGCTGCCGCATTGTGAGTTTGAGATGAGATGTTAAGAAATATAGTATTATTTTATTTTATTATTTATTGAGGGTAGAATAGTCTTTTTAGTTTCTTTTATTTTAGTTTATATATATTTAGGTTAAATTATCTTTTGTATTCAATTTTCATTATGCAGAATTAATGAAACTCTAACCTCTCTTTTTTCTTTCTTTTATTTGTATTGTTTAACACAAAATATATATTGCTTGGTATTTGCAGGTAAAAGAAAAGACTTCAGTCCTCTATTATTGAATCAAAAACCCATCCCAAGTCGGCTGCCTGTTTCCTCTCCTCTATTGCACACACGCACGGCTAAAATGAGGCTTGAGATATGATATATATGGCTAAACAGTAGGTGACCAAATTGGACTATTCCACTCCTCTCCAAATGGGCCAATATGAGGTACACGTAGCCCATATAACAAAGCCCCCAATTTACCAAATAAATGGGCTAACAATATTACTGCCCAAACCCAAACAATAAATGGGTCAAACCAAAGTGTACTGTTTGTTTTCAGGTTGAGTCAAGCACTCTGACGACGATATATTATCCTACATTGTTTTAAATCATCGTTTGAATTTATCGAATATCAAAACCCAACAGAAATGTTAGTGAATATGTTGCTCGCTATGCAAAATGCAACATTTTGGACATGAAGTCATCTAAAGAATACCAAAAATAGTTGCAAAAATGTATTTTTAAAGTCTACACTAACGTGAACTAGATAGTTACATATTCGAAAGCTCTAAGAAAGCAGATTTATTCATTCTCTCTTTCACATTTTGCTTAAAACTTAATTTGGTGACTTTTGGTCACGAAATTATTTACGGACTATTGTGGGCTTTTGTTAAATGTTGTGGTTAGTTGATGAAAATATTTTGTTTTATTTTAGGAAAACCTCACTTGGACATCGTCCATGCTTGGTCCTGTGCATTTGAAATGATGAGACATCGAGTTTAAAGGTAGCAGTATGCTTTTTCTTAATTGTCGTTTTTCAATGTGTAGGGATCATATCCGTCTTTGGTGTGAAGTTAAGCCGTGTTTGATTTTCTTTACTTTAACTTAATTTATTTCTCATACATTTTCAATCAAATATTCACACAATAAAATATTATACACGTAAATTTAAAATATTTTCTTGCTTTTTAACTGTACATTCCCCAACAAATATTATTCAAAACATTTTGTTTTTAAATTAAGGACCACCAAACAAGGAATTAGACCAAGTGACACTCTAGAGTGGTTTGTGGATTTGCCTAGTTTTTTTTAATAATGCAAACACTTGGTATTATTTTACGTGTTAGTGAACTTTAAACAATTAACATGAAATTAAGTTGTATCTGAATTCATGAAATGTCTAAACGCCCGGTAGTCGACAGGTCAAATATGTTACGAATCTACAATTGAATTAACTTACCTTTGGTCCCTTCATTCGTGTGACAGAATAGTAGGAAAGTGGAACATTACCTATTATATAACATGTATTGAATTTTATGTGTGGTAAATGCAAGTCCTTGAAGCATGACGCTATGGCTCGGTTCAGCTTAATTTGTCAATTTTTAAGATTTTATCAGATTGATTATAATGAGGTTCATTGAGTTCGTCATCGTAGAATTTAATACTTACACCTACTTGTTTAATACTATTTCTCGATTCAAGCTTTCTAAAATGAAGATTGGTACTACAATTACGTCTCCATCTACCAAAATGACCGAAATGTTAAGATTCACAATTTCTTATTACAAAATAGCTCGGTATCCCTGAACAAGTTCAAGGCAAATTGAATTTACATTTTTAGTGTTTGATGTAACTGGATCAATGAGTTATTACACTCAAATACTTCAAAACTTACTGTTAAGTTATGAAACTTAATTATTATTGCTGTGCGAAGTCAGTGTGTGAATTGACCTTTACAACAAGGTCTTCGTGGGGCTTCGAAGGTAGGAAGCCCCCTCATGGGGGACACCGCTGGCCCAAGATTTCATAAAGCTAGTTTAGGAATTTATGCCTTTATAAATTTCAATTTTGCATTAATTTTTCTTATGGACAAAGAGACATTATTAGGCTTTTGTATTACTCTCATAAAAGAGAGATTAGAGGGCATATTGTGTGCAATTTTTTCTTGGAAATTTCTTTTCATCGTAATGAATTACTATATCGACGGAAGATGACGTAATCTTATATTGAGACGAGCTTTTACGAGTTCTACATTTTGGAGAGTTTATTTATTTTTTCCCGTAAATTGATTACTCTTAATCGAATAGAATCATTTTTTTTAATTCTCGACACTTACTCCTTCATTGACATTGCTCAATCACTTATCGAAACCCAAAATATATTTCCTTCAAAACATATATTATACATAAGCTTCAGTATGTTCCTAATTTCATTTATTTTTGTTAGTTTTTTATATATTGTTATATATATCATATATACGTAGGTTAATATATTTTGTATGAACCTTAGTTCCACTCAAGAACGAACTTAGATGTGCTAATAGCCTTCTTCAATTTCTGTTGGTTACTTTCAGACTCAAATATTCCATAAGTTAGCATATTCTTTCGATGGATGGTCCGATACATGTTGAGATGGAGTTGATGGTTCTTTAAACTTCGAAACAATATCCCATCGCGAACAACAAAATGCAACAATCTACAATGAATCATGATTTAAATGATTTAAATGCTTCTTTCAAACCAAAAGTCTCTTGACATTTGCAATTCTACATTCCAAAGTATTTCTCATTTATTGAACATTCCATCAACTTCATTTGTATTACCCACATGCGATACTTGTAGATATTGTGGTGTAAGAAAATTTTATAGAGAAAGCAAAGGCTTCTGTTGTTTTTATGGAAAAGTTTATCCGTGTGTTTCTTATTCACCCGCTGAACTGTACAACTTATTCACGTCCGAAGAATCGAAAAATATGGAATTCAAAAAGATTGCAAGATGATATAATAACCACTTCGCTTTTACTTCATTCGATGTTATGTACGACAAAAATCTCTTCAAAGCATACAAATGTATTTACACATTTAGCCCATGTTTGGTACACATTAAAAATTTCATTATCATTCTTCTACTCATTTTCAATCACATATTTTTAATAAAATAATATTTTCCATCACATCAATAATTTTTCTTTCTTTTTCAACCACATATTCTCTATCAACCTACTATTCCAGAATACATTCTTCCAAAATAATGCGACTCAAACACACCCTTAGAGTTCAAGGGAAAATATACCATTACGTAAATGAACTTATCCCACATGATAATAATCCTTCTTATATGCATTTATATTTTTATGATACAGATAATAAACTTCAAAATCGTATGAAAAATTTAGAAAATTTTGTTCAATGTACTTTGATTGTTCTAATTGAAATTCTGAAGATAAATCCGTATAGTAGAATCTTCAAGCCTTTAAGTGATATGCCTAACTTGCAAGACCATGAAATACACATAAGAGGGGATCTAGGATTCGATCAACGAGTCTTTAATACTCCTACAGTATCTCAAGTAGCCACTGTATGAGTCGAAGACGATACGAATCCCAATGCTTGCGTTCGTGACATTATTGTATATGGTCACTCTGATGATTCACATAAAGTTCATTATTACTAAAGTTGCTATGATCCTTTGCAATACCCATTATTTTCACATACTAGGAATCTGGTTGGCAAGATGGCATTGAGAGATATTTTCAACCTCTTGCTCAATCTACTATTTTTTCTGCAATAGTGACTTCTGTGTCTGAATTTATTGAACAAGAAAATGAAGGTTTATATACAAATTTTGGTTCAAGTTTCTCTTCTTGATGTGAACCTGCGTAGCGAATAACTACAAAACCCACAACAGAATTGAAATCGAACCCAAGAAAGCCAAAGAACCAAAGTTTGGATATGATTACTTCGATAAATTGGCCTGTTTGGAATGACTGTGCAGAGTACGAAGTCAATTTGATATTCAACACCTCGAATGAGCGGCAATCCACTAGGCACCTCCTCTGGAAATATATCTTCAAATTCCTGCAATAAAGAAATAGTCAAACTAGGGAAGAATGAGTTAGATTCCTCATAATTGAGAAGTGGCTTTTTCTACACCAATAAAATCATTTGTTGTCTCTCCACTACCGTTCTTTTCAACTCACTTCATTTTGTAAAGAAATTTGCTCTAAACTTTTCTCTCTTCCTGGAAGACCCTTCTTCTTTTTTCTCATGTGGCTTTTTTTTAATCTTTTAGCCACCTCACTATTTTCTCTCTTACTTGTCAAATCACTGTTTTCTCTCTTGCTTATTATTTTTTCATTTTTCCTCTAACTCTTTCCTTCTATTTTCTTCCTCATTTTTTTAGTTTGATGTGGTCCTTATACACTTATGCTAAAGTTAATTGAGCAAGTGTAATAGATTTTCCGCCATTGACAAAGTTGTACCTATTTTTATACCCATAACAGATCACCTTCCTATCGTATTGCCATGATCTTTCCAACAATATATGACCCACATGCATTGGTATTACGTCACACAATACTTCATCATGATAACTACCAATTGAAAAATTTACTAACACCCTTCTATTCACATTGACTTTCCCACATTCATTCAACCATTGCAACCTATAGGGCATTGGGTGTTTAAGCATAATTAACCCCAATTTCTCCACCAGACTAATGCTAGCTAAATTTGTACAACTCCCACCATTAATGATCATACTACATACCTTATTATTGATGTGGCACCGTGTATGAAAAATATTCTCTCTTTATTGTTCCAAGTCATCTGCTTTGATTTGAGTATTAAGAGCTTGTCTAGTTACCAATAACTTGCCAACGGTATATTCCAATTTGCCTTCATCATTAGCTTCCTCCAGTTCCGGCATGCCTTCATAATCACTATCACTCTCACTCACTACTCCATTATCCCGTAAAATCATCGTTCTTTTGTTTGGACATTGAGAAGCGATGTGCCCCGCCCCCAAACACCTAAAGTATTTGATGTCTCTATTCCTTGATGGGTGGGGTTCCATTTTCTTGCTAGCACTTTCCTCCTGTTCCTTTGGCAATTTAGTATTTCCCCTAGAAATATCATCATCTCATTTGTTGATGTCCCATTTCGATTTCAAGGATGAGCTAGAGCCCGAAGCACCCGATGAATACCTTGCCGTCTCCTTCCTTTTCAATTATCTTTCCACCTTCATAGCTACATGTAGCTTATCTTCCAGCTCTACATAATGTTGCAGCTCTACCACATTAGCTATATCTCTATTCAACAATTCAAAAACCTGGCCATGGTGGCCTTCCGATCCTCCTCCACATCCGCCCTAATCATCAACAACTCTATCTCTTTGTGATAGTCATTCACACTCTTCGATCCTTGGTAGAGGCTTTGTAGTTTTTGATGAAGCTCTCGATAGTAGTGATTAGGTACAAACCTTTTTCGCATGATAACTTTCAAGTCATTCCATGTATTGATCGACCGCTCCCTATTTCTCTTCCTTATTGTCACCATTTGATCCCACCAAGTGATTGGATAGTCGGTGAATTTAAGGACCGCTATCTTCACCTTCTTCTCCTCTGAATAATTGTGGCAGTCAAAGATTAATTCAACCTTCTTCTCCCACTCTAAGTAAGTTTTCGGATCACTCATTCCTTTGAATGGTGTAATGGACATTTTAATATTGTCCATATTCTCATCCACTTCGTCTCCAACCAAGTTTATACCACTTCATTCAAGCCAGCTATTTCTCATCCTACCCATGTCAGCCTCAATTACTGCATCCTCATCCACGTCACTCCCATATTCATGCTCTTCACGCACCTCCATCCTAGGCTACCGTCTCCGTATATTTGGAACTCCCCTGCGCAAATTGGCAAGCTCTGTGTCTTGTCTATCCAATCTATCACGCACATCTTCAAACAACCGCTCAAACCTACGTATCATCTCCTCCGACAAGTTGATTTGATTGTTGTCTCTACTTGGTGTTGATCAGTCCTTGTCAGACATCCTAAACCTAAATTTATTTCCACCTTACAAATGTGCATTCATGTATCACTCAATTTGATTTTTTCCCTCTATTGATCTCATCACTCTGCCTTTTTCCACTCAATACTTTCGCACAAGTGCTTTCAAAGGACAAATAAAAACTCAATTATGAATTATTCCCGTTGAATTCAAACCGGGATTTTGAGTGAGATTTTCTTTTTGGAGAATTTAAGGACTCAAGAAAGAACAACTAGAATTGAATTGGAAATTGTGATGGAATTTTTGAATTCAAAAAGTAGTTCTTGAATTGGACACTACAGATTTCGTAATTGGCCGGTGAATTTCGAGATAAATAATAACAAATACTCTCTCATTTTTCCACAATTCACATAACTTTCTGAATTTTCGAAATTATTTTTTCGACTTTTTTTTTGGGACTCGAAATTCAACTATAAACCGGCAAAGAAAACATAAGTTGATTTGGACAATAAATGAGTTCAAGAACAACTTTTGAAATTTGACAGATAGATTACGAATCAAAAACTCAATTAAATGAATGAAAGAAAACGGGAAAATAAAGACTCAAACGAAAAAGGAAAAAAATATAACCTTTGATTTTGGAGCCTAGGCTTTGATACCAACCCGATTTGAACCCGCGTAGTAAAGAACTACGAAACCCACAATGGAATTGAAATCGAACCCAAGAAAGCCAAAGAACCAAAGTTTGGATTTGATTCAACAAATAACGAATCAAAATAATCAACACAACACGAACGTATGTTGACCCTTTTGATTGATTAATTGAAAATCTCACCGGTTGATTTGAACGCCACAAGAAAGTTCTTGACTTGTCCAATGAAGAACAAATGTTGAAAGCAAAATAGCCTCTTGATTAATTCTCAATAATGTTGTGTTAAAATACAATGAAATAAAATTTCCTATTTATACTAAGCCTGAGAGTCATGCATAATAATCCAAAGATTGCACAAGTTTGCTAAGAATACAATTCTAATGTAATTAGGAAGTTTCCAAAAAAATAAAATTTTCGCTGCCCGATTGAACTATGCAGCCGCGTAGTATATTTTTATGCGGTCGCATAGAACATTCAAAACATCACTTCTTAGTTTCGGTAAGGGTGCATGTGACCACATGCATTGGACCACTATGCAGTCGCATAGTAGTGATTTTGGCCTCCTCCTTCCTCCGCTTGAATCAAGTTGCTCCAACCGATTTCTGTCATCGACCCCAACATGAAACTTGCTCCATTATTTGCCTAGATCACCATGTCGTCAACCGTAGCTTGAACGAGCAATCACATAACCTATTTCACCCACTTTGATCTCGAACATGTCATCGAGCCTCCCTCAATAATCAACGGGTCCTTCCTAGGGCTCGATTTTGCTAGACTATGTGCTCACATCACCTCTCTTTCTTTATTTTGCACCCTGAAAGCAAATATTACCAACGTTCAGTTTCTATACTACTTTAGAGGTATTTTCTCGTTTCGCAAAGAAGAAACAAAAGCAAAATGTAAAGGGCATTTTGCTTTCTCTCTTTTCATTCACACATTCTTTTCATTCAACTTCCTTTTAGCCTTTTCTCTCAATTTTTCGGTATGTGCTAAGTTCCCCCAATTGAACTATCCAGGTTTTTGTTTGTAGGTTTATGTAGTACATTTATTTTGGTTATTTTATTTATAGTAACTTGTAAAATTTGTAATAAGTTGTTGGTTCTTAAGCTTTCTTTATGCTGTTTATGAACACTATTTTTCCTGTTAAAGTATATCTTCAGCCATTGTTCACAAATTTTAATATTGTAAACTTTAGTTTTATTGTATGTATGTTTTAACACATGTAAGATTAGTTTTTTCTAATACTTTTACTTTCTACATCTACAATTGGGGTTCAACTATTTCTACAAAACATGTTGAGTGTAGAGGATTAACTTCAACCAAAAGACTTTCATCTCTAGGAGAAGATCGAAGAGCACGAATATTGAGTTGAGTATTCAGGAGCTTATAATATACTCTGTATATTAAAGCAAAGACTTTTGAACGATTATCAACTTCAAAATTCTTAGTTTGAATTTTTAAGTTGAGAGCTTGAAGAATAGCACCATCTTGAAGACTAATTGAAAAATTTGGATAACAATTTGAAAATACTGGACCACTTTCCAGGTTTGATTCGAGCATTGAAAGTAAAGAATGTTCAAACTTTAAGAGTCTTTTGTCTCTTAAAGTGATGCAAACAGGAATGTCAAGACCAAGTCTAAACAAAGGTTTGACAGCAATTTGAACTAATCCAATATGTATGTATTGAAATTTCTTTCTATGCAAAATAATGCTTTCTTTTGAAAGTAAATCAAATGAAGTCACCTGTTCTCTAATTGGAACAGTTTCTTCCATGGTTTTGATAACATAATTTTGAGTAAAATCAAATTTTCCCACTTCATAGATAGATTTCTTATCTACCTTTGGAATAGTCCAATTTTGAAGAGTTTGTTCAATCTGGGCAATTTGAAGTTCCTTAGAATTAATGCATTCTAAAGTGTTTGATGAAGAAGAGGTATCCTTATTTATTTCTTCATTATTTTCTTGAAAATATTTAGACATATTATTCACATCTTTTGAAGTACTTCCCTTACTAAACCAATTTGACATGAAAGACATTAAAATTAAAATAGACCAAGAAAACAATACCAACGTAATATGTGTGGAGTGAAATCCTCGCCAATATCCAAGCAACCCAACCAACGCTCTCCTCGGCTTTAAAGGCTTTACGGGAATAAGCTAAACCAGCGAATCCGTACAACACACACACTGAAATGGATTAAGTAATCCGAGTTTTCTTTTAAAATATGGCTCTGATACCAAAGATGACCCAGGAAAAGAGATAATTCAAAGATGAGATAATAAATATTAAATATTGAAAAAGATCAAATATTGAAAGAGATACAAGAAATTTGAACTTGCAGAGAGAAAATCTAACTCTTGTCTTAAATTAGCTCTGCCTTACATTGAGCGAGAAATAGAAATTATATAGATTGAAAAAGGTAAAAAGAATCTTGAATTTCTTTGATTGAACAATAGATGTCGACTACTTTTCCAAAAGTAGGAATAGTGTTTTGTCTTCATCTTCAGCCGAAAGTTGAAATGACAAAAGTATCTTTAATAAAGCTACTTTAAGAAAAAGAACCGAATTCTTTTTCAAAAGTTTATCTTTAATTAAAGTTATTTGTCCTTCTGTCATGACAGTATCTTTGAGAGGATAAATCTTGAATAATGGATCCGGTAACTTCTAAATTCGTCAAGGTAACTGGGTCCATTTAGTCATTTGAGTCTTTGAGTTTTGAGGATTTCATCTTCATCAGTAACTGCGTCAAAATTAATTCCATAGCAGTCATCTTCATTTTGAAATTGATCATCAAAATCCGCTTCTGAACTTTCTTCAGAAGAGTTATCTTGAGCAGAGGCCTTTGAAGCATTTTCTGCAAGAGAAGAGATTTTCTCTGCCAGAACGGTCATCTCTGCCGGATTTGTACATTGAGCAAGAATAGCAATAAGTCTGTTTTTCTCTGTAAGAAAATCAGCTTGAACTTCTTCATGTTTTTTGGAGAGTTGTGGGAACTCGTTTTTCTTTTGAAACTGAATCCATGAATTCACAGCTTTTGGACAGCAATTCGTTTCATGGAATTTTGACCACCATTTTATTTTGAATCTTCTAACAATTCTTTTTGGAGAGAATTGATCAGTTTTCTTTTGAATAGTATCGTAATTTTGAACAATAAAGAAGTCCCAGCAGAAAATCCACGAGACTCTAAAATTGTACGTAAATTGAAAAAGAATGTTTTCTTGAGGCGTAAAAAGAGTTTTGGCCTCTTCTTTGAAATGTTTGAATCCTTGAAGAGGAAGACTGGGTAAAATATTTTCTTCAAGACCAAAGTGTTCAAACCAATTTTGAAACCATTTTGGAAAAGTATTTTGACACGCTTGGTGGAAAAGAATGAACCAAGAATGATCAACTGGTCTAAGGAAAAAGATTCTAAACCATGCATCTTGATAATCAAGAAAATTGAAATGAGAAGCAAAATCATCATCTTTTGAGAGGTTCATTTTCTTCTCCTTCCAAAAAGGTTGTCCCTAGTCTTCTAGTGACAACACTTTAACAATCGAAATTTTTGAGAAATCGATATATTGAGAATTTTGTTTATTGAAGGTATGAGTAATGACAGCAGATCCAGTTTTCAAAAGGATCTTTTCATAAAACTCACGAGATTTTTGAATTGAATGTGGAAGAAAGTAAAAAGATGGAGGAAAAATGTCAGATATACATTGAGATAAATCTGCATATTTTTCGACCCATGAAAGTTCCATTGTAAGAACAGTTTCTTGAATATTTTTTGTAGTATATTGAAATGATCTGGGATTGTTTTCTGAAAGTTTTTCTTTATCACTTTGAACTGCTTTTTTGTAGTTTGAAGGCTTCTCAGGTGTTTGAGGGTTTTGGGGTTTTTTCTCGAACACTGAGAATTTATTTGACAAGGGGGTTTTTGATGAAATTGAGGGTGTATTTGAAGTTTTTGGAAGGGTATTTTTGTTTTTCTTTGAGGAAGAAAAGGTCGAGGAAGAAGCCATTTCTTCCAGAACTTGATTATACCAGTCTATGATGGTATATTTTTCTTTCGCTCTCTCTCTTGTGTGTCCTTACTTTCACTCGGAATTTAAAACAATATTTGTAAAATTATTTTGAGATTGAAGATTCTTAACATCACTGACTTTAGCAGGACTGTTAATACTTCTTTCTTCAGAAACTTGCTTAAAAGGTGAAGCCGTAACTTCAGCTTTTCCATGAGGAAAGATAATTTCTTGAAGGGGTGGATGTTCAGACTGAACCATTTGCTTTGAAGCAAGAATCCAAGTTTTTTTAGAATTCATTTGAATAGATTTTTTCTTTGGAATTTTATTAAAAACTTTAAAATTAACCCAATCGAAAAAACTTAAATCTTCTGGAAAGTTAAAAAATTCTCATATTCACATGTACCCTTGTGGACCAATTGGCACTTGTCAAAGATAACAAAAGTGAATTTAGAAGTACACACGAGGAAGAAAATTGGAGTATAACCGGAAGAACAAATGTTGAAGAGCTCAATGAAAATAACTGTGACTTCTTATTTCTCAAATACAAGCTCACTCAATTTCATGCACTAAAACGTCATATGGACAAGAACATAAGTAAGGATTCTACGAACAAACTTTACAACAAATATTTTCATGTAATGTTTCTCAAGTATTCTGTTTATACTAGCATTTAATACATACAATACATTACACGGATTTTTTTGTTCTTGTAGCAAGTGTCGTTGGTGTTGCTATAGAAGTGCTACAAAACGAATTATTCAAACTCATTTTGGTACCCAAGTCAGTCTTCAAGATGTCATATTGATAGATAAAAATTTACAGACGGTGATATTAACTCAATGGGATACTTTTTTTCAAAGAAGTGCGTTGCGATTGTTCAAAACCTACCAACAAAAGAAGGATTTACTAATTACGTTAGTAACATAATTTCATTCCTTATAAGAAATTGAAGCTATTAGAACTACTTTACTTTGTTTCCTTCATGAACATAAAGAGCAATTCTCATTTAAATGATTTCGCAGTAAAATTTTATGAAATTTCAATCAGAATAACTTTAGAATGCAACACTTGTGTATTAGGCGACTGTCCTAGATTGGACAGGATGTAATGTATAATCATTTGGGATTAAATTGAAAAAAGCAAAAAGATTTTATGTGTTTGAAATATTAGAGGCTATAAAGATAGCTTTTGGTATTTTTTATTGTAGCTAGAAGGCCTCTTCATGAACTAAGCTCTTGTTTCTTTACTATCTCATGCTTAATTTCAGTATAAACCAATATTACAAAAAAATCCAATGACTTTTCAACTATGGCGAGAAGACTCGCTATACTACGACTCGATCATTGAGAACTACTAACATTTATAAAAAATAAGTGATGCAGAACGTACAAGTTATTCTACAAACTCAAGTTCTTCAAGGATCCAGAAAATCGCATTGAGCAGGCCATCCATCTCAACTTGTATCAAGTATTTAGTTTCTGATGCAGATACAAAAATATTGCTTTAATAGTGGCAATTGGAGATTCTTCTAAATGCCATTAATTTATTGTGAACTTCATGTGCTTTATTTCAGATCCGCATTTTTATTCTTGCTTCCTCAAAGTACTGTGTAGAAGAAAAAAACATTAATCAAAAGTACGACTGCGAGAATCATTGTCAAAATCGAGAACTAAGAGCTTGTTTGGTATTGATTAAAATTCAATTAAAATTGAAAATATAGTCGTTATTGGGTCCTACTCGTCCAATAAAAGTTAACAATAACGACTAATTTTTCAATTTTAATCCGATTTTAATCTCTATCGAACACTCCCCAAATTATCACATGTTGACAGCATTTGCAATAAATATCCAAGTACTCTCACATGCTATTTTTCTTTTCCTCTATAGCTCAGCGTGTTCAAAGTAATAAGGCAAATAGTAATTTATCGGGATCTAATAGTAACTATATTTTGTCAATAATACTAATTCAAAAAAGATCTACATATTATGTCCTACTTCCACGCTATAGTTGTGACTGCTGAAACATCTGACATTCCCATTAAATTTGGACTATGTTCAACATCATTTATAATGTTAATACATTCAATTTTATTAATTTATTTTAGCTTATCATAACATTTCAGTGTAGATCCCCAGAGGGCAGAGGCAAACAATAGGTCATATGTAAATTTACTTTGTTAAATAAATTTCATTTTACTAACTTCATTGAATTTATATTCAACACTAACATTACCTTAAAAACACGAGAACCCGTTCATTGCACGTGCCAAAACTAGTATATATAAAAAATAATAATAAATAAACAAACCAAAATACAGGTTTGTTGCAAAATATTCCGACAAGCATACGGGCTCATTGTACAAGTAATAATTGTGATGAGTAAGTTATCGTCTCACAGTGAATAATGTTTAATTCTAGTGTACCCGATTTATCTAAATTTGAAACAATAATAAGATATGATGGATTTTTATTTAACTACGTTCTACAATTATGAAAGCAATAAAAATGTGGATTTTAAATCAAATGTGGATGACTGTATTCGATTTTCGATTCCACCAATTGACTCTATCATTCAATTCTCAACTTGTGATAGTTAATTCAATCCTTGCATTCGTGACGATCGATAATTTCACTTTTATTTACTATTCTTTTCCAAGATATAATAAACCTATGTTGATCACGACACGATCATATTCCTAGTCCGCATTCATATGATGAACATGCACTGAATTATAAGATTATTACACAAGATCGTTCACTTCACAAATATTATTCATAATATTTATTTTTCATGTGTTCTACATACAGTGTTCCACCTATCGCGAGTTTTCCAACACTACAAATCAGCAACTTATTGCCCCAATGGTGCGCAAACATTAAAACAATATGAAAAGGCATGTAGATAGAATCACAACGCAAAAATCAAACTAAAAATCACAAGTCTTGAATTAAAAACTAGAAATCAAATAGTTTCATCATCCATCCAATACAAATAACTTTAGCCTAGCATATTAATACAAAAATTACAAAGAAAATAAAAGGAAATCATCACCCAAATCATGTAAAGTTGAAGAAAATATGGAATTTGACTCTTCACACCATTGAAATCGGATCCAAGAATGATGAATTCTTCATTCTCAATGTATTTTTCTCTCTTTTCTCTCAGAAAAATACGGTTCCCCTTCAAAAATCACGAAAAATTATACTAACCCTAAAATATTGCCAAAACAAGATAAGGTAAGAAACCTTTTTTTTTCTTGGATTAGCTTGAGGCGCGCGCCTAGTTGGAACTAGGGCATGCGCCTTATGCTTTAGGCAAGCCTCAATAGAGGCTTATTCGAAGAGAAGCGCGCGCCTCGGCCCACGCGCTAGGCTGATTTTGGAAATTGGCCCCCTTCTTTCCACAACTTCCATTTTAGCCCATTTTTCCCCTTTTATCCATTTCATTCGATTCTTATTCTTCTCTTCATGTCCACTTGACTTCATGTACTCTTGGCTTTCGTTTCTCGGTCCGAGCTAACTTTTGATTGCTTGCATTTTAGTCCTCATCTCTTCTTTTGCCTCGATTATCTCCATTTCTTACATCATTTGCCCTACTTTCGTTGTTTTAGTCGATGTGAACCTAAAACATGAAGTAAATCACAAATTTAGCCACAATTCAATCTATATCATCATAAATATCCATATTTTGACAAACTAAATAAGCGAAATAAATGTACTTATCAAATCCCCCAAAGTTGAACATTTGTTTGTCCTCAAACAAAGAATGTGACTTTACCCAACACATGGGTGAGATAATTTGCTATGTTTCATGATTGGAATTTGTGTTAATACAGAAATTAGCTTCAATATAATATGGTTTAAATCAATCTCCACCCGTTTTATGCAAAACTCGACGTGTGTGTATACTCAGGCCACAAATCAAGCTCATGATTGATTCAAGTTCCAATCCCCAACAGTCAAATATTTCCTCACTCCACTCGAGAGATGTACACATCCCCTCCAAACTTGATATTTTCACTCTTTTTTCCCAGGTTCTCCTAAGTTGAGGTTTTAGTTGATTCCTAATCCTTGCCTTCTCTAGCTCAGATATGTGTAAACAGTACAAGTTAACATTTCAATGAATAAGGGTTCTCCGATTTTTATTTTATATTTGTCCTCCAAGAATGAATTAAGCTAACATTCCTCTGTCAACAGTCTAATTTTCTTAAAAAGCGTTGGGGCTTAATCTATTTTTTTTTTCTATTAAGCGACTAAGTGACCCCTGTAGCGAGCTTTCAATCGATGACTCTCAAGTCAAGTGACCATAGAGTATCAGGTTTTAAGGACCCTTACAGGCTTAATTACCTGAATAAAAAAGGCTTTGAAGAGAAGTTTTTCCATCAAACCATTTTATTTTTATTTATCAAGATTAGTGCAATGCCCATTAAACCACTTATTCTCGAAAACCGACCACTGACTTAGGATTATCGCCTCATCTTAACTTGGTGGTTAATTCATGCAAAAATTTAACACATGGAGCCTCATTCAAATCAATATCTTCTTATACTAGTTCAACCATCTCCAAACTGTTCTATCAATGGTGTAGGAAGTATATAGTCATGAATTTCTTTTAGGGTTGAATCCTCTATGTTCAACTGTGCCCTAGTATGAATCAATTCATTAGCTCAAAGTGTAAAGTATGAGAATAGTACGCAATAGCTATCAAGTTTTACAAAAACATGTATCAATCAACTCCACATATAATATCTCCACCTATTAAGTCCAACACACCTCTCCAATCTATTCATCAATGCTAACAAGATTATTCACCCCACACAAACACACATTAATACTTAAACACAAGTTTTTTTTTCACACGACAATCATGCATATAAAGTAAACAAACATGCGATAATCATGCTTAACAGTACAATAAAAAACATAACCAACCACCCCTAAACCTATTACATGCATTGCCATCAATGTACAAAGATATATACAATAAGAAAAAGAACAATCAGTAGGGCAAAAAGGGGAAAGTGGTTACTCCCCTGGTTAATCGGAAGGTGGCATCGAATATGGTATACAGTCATCGAAAGCCGATGGGCCGGACACGATGGAGGAGGTTCCCTGGGTAGGCGTGACATAATCTCTCGCAATAGAACAGATTGTGGCCCATCTCACTCTAGATGTCACATACCATAGTATTACTCTAATCGAGTCTGCCTTGCATGCCGCACATCATATCGTAGGAGCGATCAACCTGAATACTAAGCTTATCAATCCAGCCAGCATAGCGATCCATTTGGTCAGAAAATAAATCAACCCATTGATGCGCATTTGACGCATCCTCCATCACCATCGTCATATAGTCATGTATAGTGTTGGTGCGGGTCTCCACGTAGCCAACTCTCAAATCCAAAGACCCCAACATCTGTTCTATACGGTGCACGCCTTGGATGGTTTCAGTAGATCCCGCAAGAAGTTGTTGCATGAGTGGTGAGTCGGCTACAGGGTCAGGCTATGGTGGTGGTATGCCCCTCTGTGACTGTTGCTGCTGTTGATGATGTTGCCTGCTAGCAATGATGTGCTTCCATGAATTTCCAGCAGATGTATGATTTATAGGAACACTAGGTGGAGCCGACTGTTCCGCGGAGATGAGATGTACCCTCGAGGATAGGTAAATCCCATTGATAAGACTGGGAAAAATCATCTTCTGTCGGGCATGAGGTGCCGAACCAAACTAAAAAATTTGGTTGTAGATGAATGTTCCCAAATCAATCTTGAACCCTCATGCCAAGTGGAAGAAAAGTCTTACTTTAGCAAAGTTGAAAGTGGACCAATGCGATATGGGCTCAATATTGTGGCATATAAATTTCATTAGCACCGTCAATGATCGAGTCAACCGGTTGTACTCAAACTCGTCCCCTACTTCGCCCTGTTCGCCATAGAGCATCTGAGCTACCAGTCTTATATCATCATCCTGTGGTATTGGGACGATGTTGTTACGTGTTAATCCATAACATTCATCAATCACCTCGGGAGTGAGCATTCCCCACTTATCCCGAACCCAAGTGTAGTGCTCGTGGTCAGACTCCGGGTCATCAATTTCCCTGTTAAAGTTGGTATATAACTCTTGAACCAAAGTGGGATACACCCGATAGGGTTTCTCTATCACCCGTGTCCACTATGCTCTGCTGATAAGAATAGAAATCTCATAACCCTTGGAATCATCCCGAACAACCTGCCTTTCTAGACACATTTTTCATTTCTTGAGTAACCTTTCAAAAAGTCTCTTGTGATCAGTGCTCAGAAAATATCGTATTTCTCAGTCATCGACGCGGTAGTCCCAGATATGCCAGCCAGTTCCTTTCCTTTAAAAGTTGAGGCTGTGCGTTGTCGTTTCGATGGCATCCTACGACAAGGTGAAAGATACTATCAGTCCAACAATGCAATAATAGTGAACAAGACAATAGCAGTAAAAGGCATTGACGTTACGGGTGTTGAGTGTGCCAAGAATACACAAGTGCATGTAGGACTTAATTGTGTCAAAATGTAGTGCATAGAAGAATGCAAACATGGTAAAATGTTTACGACATAACCACAAGTGTGAAGGAAGAAGATGGTGCATAATTAGAACTAAACACTTCACATGGGTAATTATCAAACACTTTGTAGGCACATGGAAAATTGCACAAGCAAAGAGCATATATGGTGAAATTGAAAGCTCAAATACCACAAAAGTATAGAATGAAACCATTACTACCTAAACCCACCTCCATAACCACATATTGCATAGCATAAAACATACGAAATGTGAGAACAAGCAACATAAAACTAAGGTAGAGAAATAGCCATTGTACCTTGAAAACTTGAAAATTGGTGTGAAGTGAGAAGAAATATCTTGAGGAATGAGAATACTTAGCAATGGAGACCCAACCAAATTCAATGGTGTAATTTCTAGGGTTAGGGTGGAATGAGGTGAAATTTCATGTAGGAGAAGAGAAAAGGAAAAAAATTAAAAGATAGGAAGGAAGGATTTGGGGTGGTGAGAAAAAAAATGGGTTGAGGGGTTTAACCCCTCAACTGTTTGTAAGGCGCGTGCCTAGTGGGTAGTGAGGCACGTGCCTCACAAAATTGGCTAGCCAAATTTCATCCAGAGGCGTGTCACATGCCGTGGTCCCCTGGCCTGTCTCCAAAATTATTATATATTTTTTTTGAAAAACTACAAAGTAGCAGAAAATCCTAAAAAATGCAAAAACCCCAAATAAAATGATATCCCCCCCAAACTTCATGCAATTCTCGTTGAAAATTTAAGTGAACTGTGCATGATTCGGGTGACAAATGCAATGGATGAATGATAAAGACTTTGCATTCATCTACCTAAGTAATAAAAATTCATAATCGAATGCATGAAAATTAAATAAATAAAAAGGAAGAGGATTGTGTTGTCTCCCAATAAACGCTGTTTATAGTCTACAGCTCGACTTTATGGCTCAGATTAATCTACAGCATCAAGTGGTATGGTTGTTTTTTTACTGGAATAGTCACCTCCCTAGTAAAGCTTTCAACCATTGTACATTTTCTTCGAACTTCCTTTGCTGATCTTGAGATACTACTTCCACGGCACCATGTGGGAACACGGCCACTACCGTAAATGGACCCGACCACCTAGATTTTAGCTTTTCGAGAAAAAGCCTCAGGCGTGAATTGAACATCAAGACTTGCTGACCAACCTCAAACTCCTTTTCCCGTATATGCTTATCATGTCATTTCTTGGTTTTCTCCTTATACATTTTCACATTCTCATATGAGTCTAGACGAAATTCATCTAGCTCATGAAGTTGAAGAATCATCTTTTCCCCTGCTGCTTTCATATTAAAATTGATCAAGTGTGTTGCCCAGTATGCATTATGTTCGAGCTCAACCAGTAGATGGCACGCATTTCCAAACACCAACCTATATGGCAACATACCTATCGGAGTTTTAAATGATGTCATGTATACCCACAGTGCATCATCTAATTTCCTAGCCCAATCCTTGCGGGATGCGTTAACTGTTGCCTCGAGAATTTTCTTTAACTCCTTGTTGGAGATTTCCATTTGTCCGCTAGTTTGAGGATGATATGGAGTTGAGACGAGGTGTTTCACTCATACTTAGCCAACAATGATGCAAATGAGCGGTTGCAAAAATGTCTTCCACCATCACTAATGATTGCCCTTAGGGTGTTATACCTCGTGAAAATGTTTTTCTTCAGAAATTGAGTTACCACTCGGCTATCGTTAGTTGGCAAAGCCATAGCTTCAACTCATTTAGACAAGTAATCTACTGCCACCAATATGTATTGTTGAACGTAGGAAGAGGGGAAATGTCCCATGAAGTCAATGCCACACACATCGAATATCTCAACCTCCAAAATGTTGTTTAAGGGCATCTCGTTCTTTCGTGAGATGTTTCCGGTCCTTTGGCGCTTATCACAATTTTTTACCATATAATGTGCATCCTTGAACAATGTACGCCAATAGAAACCTGATTGTAGTATTTTTGCTGTTGTCTTGACTACTGCGAAGTGACTGCCATATGGTGCAGATGACATGGTTCCAATATTTGATGTTGCTCTACTTCAGCACACAATGACGTATGATCTGGACCCCTTTTGTAAAGAAACGGATCATCCCAAAAGTAGTGTTTTAGGACACTGAAAAATTTCTTCTTCTGATAACTTAAGTAATCCAGTGGGATGATGGAGCGGGCCAAATAGTTGACATAATCAGCATACCATGGCATAGTGATAATTTGAAAAAACATCTCATCTGGGAAGATTTCATTGATCTCCTCTGTGGGGTGTGGTTCATGTGATTCAAGTCGAGATAGATGATCTGCAATAACGTTTTTACTTCCCTTTTTATCTCTGATTTCCAAATCAAACTCTTGCAATAGGAGTATCCATCGAATAAGTCTCGAATTTGCATCCTTCTTGCTCATTAGATACTTTAAGACAACATGATCTGTGTAGACAATCACCTTATATCCATTCAAATATGGCCGAAATTTATCGAAAGGGAACACCAATGCTAATAACTATTTCTTTGTAGTCGCATAAATAACCTGAGCTACATCCAACGTTTTGATGGCATAGTAAATAGCGTAAGAAGTTCTTTCCTTGCGTTGACTCAATACTGCCCCCACTGCGTGATCACTGGCATCACACATAAGCTCAAACAGATAAGATCAATCTGGAGCTGCCAAAACTGGAGCAGTCACCAACTTTTCCTTTAGAGTGTTAAATGATGTTAAACAGTTTTCAGAAAAGTGAAATGAAGCCCCTTTTTCCAACAAATTGCATAAAATGCTTTGAGATTTTGGAGAAAACTTTTATGAAACGACGGTAGAACCCAACATGACCCAAAAAACTTCTAACTCCTCTTACTGACACCGTCGGTGGTAGTTTCTCAATGACCTGTATCTTAGCCCTGTCTACCTCAATACCTCTAGCTGAGATCAAATGCCCCAACACAATCCCTTCCTGCACCATGAAATGACATTTCTCCCAGTTGAGCACAAGGTTAGTGTCCTGACAACGTTGCAACACTTTACCCAAATGTTTAAGACATTCATCAAATGACTTCCGAAAGACTGAGAAATCATCCATGAACACCTCAATGATATTTCCCAACATGTCCGAGAAAATAGACATCATACAACGCTGAAGGTGGTCGGTGCATTGCATAACCCGAATGACATTCTTCTATAGGCAAAAGTGCCATAGGGGCATGTAAATGTAGTTTTCTCCTGATTTTGAAACAGATTTATGACATCCGGTTTGAGGTAAAAGTTAGATTGTCCGAATGGAGGATAAATTACAGCAGGTTGCACTGGAGCAGGAATTGGATTGACATAGTCCCCAACTAAAATAAGAGCTTCGTTCTAAATGGCTTTATGTTGATTTGGTTGCGATAGTTGATTGTCCACTGGAACATTAGCCTGATTCTGTTGTTGATTCTGATTATCAGTCATTCTCCTTGCTTGACGTTGACCTCTCCTGCGATTCCTAAATGTCCTTTCAATTTCGTGATCTATTGGAGCTAGACCAACCTTGTCAGGAGTTTGCATAAACCAAGTTTACCTGAAAAGAGTCCAGACAAAAGATAATGAAGCAATGTAATACCAGCCTACAACAACAAACATAAAATAAAGACGAATCTAGAATATCAATAAGTAAAATTAACACCGTTATTCCCCGACAGTGGCACCAAAAACTTGTTGCAAAATATTCCCGCAAGCGTACGGGTTCGTTGTACAAGTAACAATTGTGATGAGTGAGTTATCGTCCCGCATGGAATAATGTTGAATTCTAGTGTAATCGATATATCTAAATTCGAAACAATAATAAGATATTGTGGATTTTTATTTAATTACGTTCTACAACTATGAAAGCAATAAAAATGTGGGTTTTAAATCAAATGTGGATGAATGTATTGGATTTCCAATTCCACCAATTGACTATATCATTCAATTCTCAACTTGTGACGGCTAATTCAATCTTTGCATTCGTGACGATCGATAATTCCACTTTTATTTACTATTCTTTTCCAGGATATAATAAACTTATGTTGATCATGACACGATCCTTTTCATAGTCCGCATTCATATGATGAACATGCATTGAATTATAAGATTATCACACAAGATCGCACACTTCACAAATATTATTCCTAATATTTATTCTTCATGTGTTCTACATACAGTGTTTTACCTATCGTGAGTTTTTCAACACTACGAATCAACAACTTATTGTCCTAATGGTGTGCAAACATTAAAATAATATGAAAAGTCATGTAA
This sequence comes from Fraxinus excelsior, assembly GCA_019097785.1. Lineage (NCBI taxonomy): Eukaryota > Viridiplantae > Streptophyta > Magnoliopsida > Lamiales > Oleaceae > Fraxinus > Fraxinus excelsior. The sequence continues at coordinate 12,573,066 of CM032630.1, forward strand.
ATAGAATCACAACGCAAGAATCAATCTAAAAATCACAAGTCTTGAATTAAAAACTAGAAACCAAATAGTCTCATTATCCATCCAACACAAATAACTTTAGCCTAGCATATTAATATGAAAATTACAAAGAAAATAAAAGGAAGCCATCACCCAAATCATGTAAAGTTGAAGAAAATTTGAAATTTGACTCTTCACGCCATCGAAATCAGATCCAAGAATGATAAATTCCTCATTCTCAATGTATTTTTCTCTCAGAAAAATACGATTCCCCTTCAAAAGTCACGAAAAATACATTTTATACTAACCCTAAGATAAGGTAAGAAACCATTTTTTCTTGGATTAGCTTGAGGCGCGCACCTAGTAGGAACTAGGGCACGTGTCTTAGGCTTTAGGCAAGCCTCAATCGAGGTTTATTCAAAGGGAGGCGCGCGCCTAGCCTGCAGGCGAGGGCGCGCGACCCCTAGGCTAACTTTCTTTCCACAACTTCCATTTTGGCCTCTTTTCTCCATTTCATTCGGTTCTTACTCTTCTCTTCATGTCCACTTGGCTTCATGCACTCTCGGCTTTCGTTTCTCGGTCCGAGCTAACTTTTGATTGCTTGCATTTTAGTCCCCATCTCTTCTTTTGTCTCAATTATCTCCTTTTCTTGCATCATTTGCTCCACTTTCATTGTTTTAGTCGATGTGAACATAACATGAAGTAAACGCACAAATTTAGCCACAATTCAATATATATCATTACAAATATTCATATATTGACAAACTAAATAAGCGAAATAAATGCATTTATCAACGTCGTCCACCATTGGCTATCTAAACACCCGACTACAATCGCATACTGCAACCGTTTCCCGTAATATACCCTAATCTTTATACTAAATCCCCAACGTATCCCTATCGAGAACCAAATCACAGAAAACCCAGAAGCAATCTCTCTGTTCAATATTTCTCTCCCCTCCCCTCCTCTTTCTCTTCTCAACTTATATTAATTGTTCCGTGATTCATTGATCGGACGGCCGTAATTTCTACAATCATGACGATGATGGCTCCTCAACCTTTGGAAGTAACTCCCATCTCTTTCTCCAATTTCACTACTCACTCACTTTCGTTATCTATTTATCTCTGCATATGCATGCACCTATATTTCCATTTTAATTTATTTTTTTAATTTTGTTTTATGGTGTACAATTGGCCGTGCCTCTGTTTCACGGGGTGCTGCGGTCCTTGACACTCTGTGTGTGCATGGGGTCTGGGGGATTGTGATCGACTAGGGTTTTTCGGTAATGGAAAGGGAGGTTTGAGTAGCGGAATTGAGAAGTTTGCACAATTGTGTCAATTCACTTGCTGAGGAAAGTATTGGGGTTTATTAGCGGCAAAAGGCTAGGGTTTACCGGATCGAACTTGAATATTGTTTTTGCCTTTTTTATTTTGGTATTTTAGCAACAGGGAGATGAAGAGATGCTGGTGCCACACTCAGATTTAGTTGAAGGTCCTCAGCCTTTAGTCGAAAGTCCTCAGCCTATGGAAGGTTTGCCTTTGCTCCATGATGCTTAAATTTCTCTCTATCAATGTAACACGAGTGCATACCGGTGAAGTACTGTTTCAATCGATTGGTTTCTGAGTTACATTTGGCAATCAAATGTTCGATTGGCCATCTTCTTTTATTTGTATTGATGCCACTGAATTGGGTTTTGAATTTGTGTATGATACACCAGTGGCACCAACGAACAATGCTGGGGCAACGGAGAACCAGGCAAGTGATGAGCCACAAGCATCACGGTTCACATGGGCGATTGAGAACTTTTCTCGCATGAATGTGAAGAAGCTCTATTCTGAGGTCTTTGTCGTTGGAGGTTATAAATGGTAAATCCATTTCGTACTATGTTAGGAAGGATATTTTAATTGGTGCATAGTAAGAATAGAATTTCTTGTTTCTGTTATCCCTCATTATGAAGAACGACGTGATTTCTTTTTGACTTCTATTGTCTTGGTCAGGCGGGTGCTTATTTTTCCGAAAGGAAACAATGTGGAGCACTTGTCAATGTATTTAGATGTGGCCGATTCAACAACCTTGCCATATGGTTGGACTAGATATGCGCAGTTTAGCTTGGCTATTGTCAACCAAATCCACAGCAAGTATACAATAAAAAAGGGTATCTCCTAGCACTTCTCCCAATTTTTAATTTTCCTCTTGTAACTAAAACACGATCTCGCATTCACTTTTATTTCCTTATTCACATCAAAGATTTTCCTTAATCGCTTTCTGCTTCTTATTTACACCCACGTATCACTTTTACTCACTTCGTATTCTATGTTAGTTTTTTTTTTATTTTTGGTGAAAACGTTTTTGTTTTTCTTTTACCTATTTCAATGACCCATGTGTTTTAATGCCACAATTGAATCCCCTAAGAAAAAAGAAAACGAACATTCATTTGCAAACTAACCTGGAAGGATAAAATATAAGTGGACCCATTGTACTCATTAACAGACTGGTTTATTTGTCATTAAGAATTTTTTCCGTTGTCATGCCTTATTACTTTTCTCAAAACAGCCTTGTTTGTTGGGAAGTGTTAGGTATATTATGTGACTTAACTAAAAACCAGTCTTCAAAAGGTATACACATGTGGTTTTTACATTATTTCCCTTATCTTGAATTGCATGTTTAATATGCCCTTTTAGAAAATTAGTTCGTGCATATTTCTCAGTGATTACTATTTAGATCCTTGTCTACAAGTTTCCATGCTATTGGTGGAGTTATTGAAGTGAAAATTGTAATAATCTTGCTGAGTATTCACTTTGTCCTTATAAGCATCACAAGTATAAAAAATTGATAAGTGGGTGAACTTCTCTTTTTGAAAGAACCTGAAACTTATCTGTCCCTCCACTCAAATGAAACATGCAAGTAGTGTTGTGATAACGAATGCTGTGATATATAACTCTATTTTGTGGATTCAACAGACACACAACACCAGTTCAGTCAAAGGGAGAGTGATTGGGGTTTCACTTCTTTCATGCCTCTTAGTGAGCTTTATGACCCCAGTAAGGGGTATCTCGTTAATGATACATGTGTTGTGGAAGCTGATGTTGCTGTCCGGAAGGTCATTGATTACTTGACATATGACTCGAAGAAGGAGACAGGTTATGTTGGACTAAAGAATCAGGGAGCAACTTGTTACATGAACTCTCTCCTTCAAACATTGTACCACATCCCTTATTTCAGAAAGGTTTGTCATGAGTTGCAAAATAGTTTGTCTTGTGAGTTCATTTATTGGGTAAACCTTGAAGAAGCCTTAAATTTGTACTGTGTTGTATCAGGCTGTGTATCATATGCCCACAACAGAGAATGATATGCCCTCGGGGAGCATACCTTTGGCCTTACAGAGTTTATTCTATAAGCTTCAATATAATGACACCAGTGTGGCTACAAAAGAATTGACTAAATCTTTTGGATGGGACACATATGATTCCTTTATGCAGCATGATGTACAAGAACTTAATAGAGTTTTGTGTGAAAAGCTTGAAGACAAGATGAAGGTAAGGTTCTGACAGCATTTCTCCTTTCTTTGCAATGCCCTTGATTCTCATATAATCTTATGATAAATTGATTGATGACCTATTTTCAATTGTCTTTATTGGCACAGGGAACTGTTGTAGAGGGGACAATACAAAAGTTGTTCGAAGGGAACAACATGAACTACATAGAATGTATCAATGTAGACTTTAAATCTACCAGAAAAGAATCATTTTATGGTTAGTTGTTTCCCAGAGTTGTTCTCTATTTGTTGATGTTAGACAGATGAGCTTATTCTCGTAAATGTGGTGGCAGACCTTCAACTGGATGTCAAAGGCTGCAAGGATATTTATGCCTCCTTTGACAAGTACGTGGAAGTTGAACGTCTTGAAGGAGATAATAAATATCACGCCGAAGAACACGGTTTGCAGGTTTGATACTCCTTTGATAGAGGATGACATAATTTGTGTGTGTTCACTTGTAGCGCTTTCTCTTAGTGGTATCTGCAATGGAGATTAAAATATCATCTTGAGTTGAGTGATACCAACCTATCTTTTTCCTGATGCAGTCCGACACACCACCAAAGCCTAAGTGTTGCTGTTCGACATGTCTCAGACACACGTCGGACACACCCTATTTTTTTTTTTTTTTATTTCTTAATCTGGACGCATCTGTGGAAGAAATACATAAGAGTCCAGACAGCAAAGAAATGGTGGGCAGAAAGATGTTTGGTTGCTGTGAAGAGGGCAGAAGTGGGAGAGCGGGAAAAATAGACGCTTTTGGGAATTTGGGATAGAGAGGGGGGGGGGGGGGGGCGGGGCGGGGAATGAATTTCTAGGAAATTGGAGGAAGTGAAATTGGGCTTCTGGATGTGGGGACATGTTAAGGTCAGATGGATATGTGAAATGAAAAATAATTTGAGTTAAATGGGAGGAGGCAAATGGATCTGAAATGAAGTTTCAATTGAATTAAATTAGTGCATATCCTGACCTACTGTGGAGGCTGCCTGACTCAACCTATATGCTTTAAATTTGTGCATATAATTTTTTTTTTAAAGAGTTAAATGTCACCCATCTATTGTGTGACCTTTATGTTTTCTTAGCTCAGAAGGTGGGTATATATTTACATAGTCAGTTGAATTTTGAAGCACTTTTGAAGAGGCCAAATTCGATATCAAGGGAGCAAGTTAAAAGATTAGATTGATTATCATTTGTTTAGTTAATTATTATGTTTATTTGAGGGGCGGGGGGTGGTATTTTTGCAAGTTCATTTCCAAAGTTTGTGGTTGAAGAAATTGTAAAAAACCCAATCAAATAAACATTTAGCACCTGTATGGTTCAATTAAAACAGTTGATAAAAATCCAAGTTTAAGTCGACAATTAATTTTAATCACATTTCATGGGAGCCACAACTTTTCAACCACACATTTTTTCATTTTTATCAAAATCAACTAAGAATTTGATATTTAGCAAAACCAAACAGGGGCTTCGTAACTTGAAGACTGGCAAATGTGACACATCTACCCATCGTTACTGAAATATATACTTTGCAAATCCCTTATGATCTAAAGTTCAACATGGAGATGATGAAGCTCTGTCTTCTTAATTGATATATATCTGTCACACGTGTCACGATCTGCACCTCGCTGACTTCCACAATTCAGGATTATGGTTCCCCTTATGTGAGGGCCACATTTTGTAATATGTTGAGGCATTAAAAGACATGCAAATAGTTCTTTTCTTTTAAAATATTTGGAGTGCTCATGAAACATCAAGATGCTGATTAAAATCAATAATGGGTCATTCAATAGGAAGGCAAACTTAGGGTGTAAAGTGGTGAAGGCCCACATTTAGGCTGCCTGGCCTAGCCGTGCGGGCCAGCCAATCTGGCTTCAAGTTTATATATATATATATATACACACACACACGTATTTTATGAATAAAGCAGCCCACTTGCTGTGTGACCTTTGATTGATTAGGCCTGCCTTACTTGGCTGGGCTGGTTCATACAAAGACTGCATGACCCGGCCTGCCTTACACCTGTAGGCAACTACAACTTGCTCCCTCTGATGTGCTATTTTTTGAACTATATCTTATTTTGATGATTATTATCTACGTGATTTCTAATTTTGTAAGGTATCATCTATTGCAATGTAAGAAGGCGGACATGGGTAATTGAGGCGTTCTTCGTTTGTGAATCGCTTCGAGGCGGATTGAGGCGTAAGCCACACAACACACCAAAAAATCTATTAAAAAATGATAAAAAGTTAAAAAAAAAAAAGAAGAATTTGAGAAATAAAAAACTAAAATGAGAGAGAGAGAAAACAAAATATCTGTTGGAGTTTTAGAACTGCTGGTTGCCTTGCAATCTTGTGGAAGAAGCTTCTTGGGTCTTGGGGGATTGGCAAGGCGTGGGGTTGTTTAGGTATTTTTATTGTTTAGTCAGACAATTGATTGGCCCATGATGGAATATTACAAGAGATATTATTTATATTTAGTTTCCAATTTTGATGCTTATTTAGGAAACACAATTAAAGTATGATTTAACAGCTTTTATAGTATTTCTTTACATAGAACATGGTCTTTTGCATTGTAATAAAAACAATTTTGACATATGAAATAAATGGATTTCCTCTTTGCCATCACTTCTTCTCTTTTTTGCTGCACCCCTTTCTTTCTCTTCTTCTTGTCCCTTCCCTTTTCCTATAATTGTTCAACAGCATCCTACATCAGCCCATTTCTTTTGTTTTTTGTTATTTACTGAGAGCAATATGGGCCCAATAAAAAATGCTCTTTCATCTGAAAGTCACGGTTGGACCTGGAAAAAAGAAAAAATAAATAAATAAAAAATTCAAATTTCACATTAAACCTGAGGCGCATGCCTCAATGAGGCACCACCTCAATAAAATAGCATTGTAATTTGCTCCTTGAGGCACTGAAGGTATGCATTTTCCACGAGGCTGTATTTTGTGGCGCTTTAAAACTTGTTTGGATATATAGCACGGTCTGATGGAGTCCATCCAATGGGAAAAAAGAGATGGAAAAGAAACCCCTTAACATGGATAAAACTGGAGCAGGGAGTCCTTGATAAATTTATTGCCTGTTTTCAGGTCAAAAGTCTGTGTCTTGTTTAGAATTAGTCCTGCCTGAACATAGAACCAATTTTTAGATTAAGCATTTTGATTTTCTAATGCCACTGTTGGACAACTATTTCCCGATTATTTAGAATCTGAAATAAACTTTTTTTTAAGCAAAACATCACCACAATATCAACGAGTTTTTAAACTCCACCAAGGAAGACTGATAGGGGTTAGGATTCCTCGACCGTATATATAATCAAACTCACGAGAACAAGAGGAATTGGGGGCATAAACCTGGCCACCCAAAAGCAAAACATTGCAACCTATAAAGAATGAAATAAATGGGAAATACTACTTCCTATACTAAGAAAGAAAATGAGAAGCAAACTAATGTCCTCTAATACTAAGAAGTCCATTTCTGTCAATTTGTACAACAGTACAAGAGCTCGCGATAGGTCAAGTGGTTCATACTCCAAAAAAAAAAAAAAAAAAACTTGCTTGGTTGTTTATGTTTGTGGGAATGCATTCCCTTCTGAACGCTACTCCTTGAACTATATAATAACTGGATTTCAATTGATCACAAAAAATATTTGCTTTCAAGTAGATTTATATCTTCTAGTATTTGGTATGTCATGGACATTTTTTTTGCATAATTATTTAATGCATGGAGATGACGTGGCAGTGTAGTGTCGTTTCATGTTCGTACTTTCAGTTTCCATCTTCCAGCTTCAAGATGTTTGAGTTTCTCTGTCTGCTCTTGTCTAAGCTTATTGGGTAGTGTTGTTTTGTATTTTTTGTCATTTAGACACAAGTTTTACAGAATATCGCTAGTCTATTAAAATTCTGGAACACAACTTGCACCTTGGAAGGTGCACCTCCATCTGATGCAACTGAATTTTGTTTTGTTAAGCAAATAATGTTGACTGGCTTGATGCTTGCTGGTAACAATAATCCAAGGAGTTCATATCTGGTTTGTCCATTTTGTTAATTTTTGGTAGCATGGAAGGTAGATGTTCACTATTTTGATCCATTACATAATCTTCTGATGTAAGGAAAATGGCATTTTTTTACGGTTATAATGCTTGATTAGTCTGAGAAGCAATAGGAACCAGTTAACTCCATTCTTCTGGTCACTCAATGAAAGGCTTTCCTATTCTGTTTGAACATACTTTTCTTAGTTGATGGTTCTTAGTTGTGACATTCTGTTGTAACGCATTTCCTCTGTCAAAGCCCAATTTTCAGGCTAGTGGAGAAAGTTGATAATTGTAAATGTTTTGAACTTCAGTTACTTTGTTAATGCTCGTATGTCTTTTTTGGTGTGTTCCTTGGTCTATGATGTAATGCACATATCAGTTCATTTGAATGATCTTCTCTCCATTGAATATTATTCTAAAGAGTTATTTTTGTATTCCTAGGATGCCAAGAAGGGGGTCTTGTTCATCGACTTCCCTCCAGTTCTTCAGCTTCAGCTAAAGCGCTTTGAATATGATTTTATGAGAGACATAATGGTTAAGGTCAGAGGCTAAATTTTTTAATGATTTTCTTTTATACCCAATTAAAGGTGGGTGATTCTATTATCTCATTGGTAATTGTTTTTTAATGTATTGAAGGTATAAGGCTTTCCTTCTGTTTCTATCCTCGCTCGCGTTATCGTCAGTCATGTACTTTTAAAACAACATAAATAATAAAGGCACTTTCTGAACCAGATAGCTGCTTAGTAATACATGTCATGAGTTGACACTATTTTCTTTATGACTAAGATGGCAGCTGACGTTTCTTCTGCTTAATAGATTTTCCTCAATTAGAATTGAGTAAAAAGGGGAAAGAATCTGCTTCTGTTAAAATAACCTCACAAGTTTCTCGTATGTGGAAATGGCAACCTTTTTGGGGGCCTTTATTTCTGACTGCCTTCTAGGTACACTTGATGCCAGATTTAATAACTATGCTTCCACAGGGATGCATTTTGCTTCGACATTATTTTCTTTTTCGAGATCTCCTTGCCATTGTCCAAATTTCTTCATAATCATCTGAGAACAATGTGTATATTAAGAGTGACTCTACTTTTTATGGACTGTTAACCACGTAACCTCCTAGACTTCAGTGGATGTTTAGTTTTAACTTGAATATTGCTCCCTATTCATATTATTGAATTTGGTTTGTATTATTCACTTTGTTTTGTTATTGAAACAGGAGGTTGTATCTTAAAGGATTCTTTCGTGTGGATTTCACTTTATAGAAAAATGTTTGAACATTTTGAAGTTGAAGCTCTGATGTATTACATTAATATCATCCTTTGATCTAGACAAGACAATAATTTTATGTTGGAGAAGAAAGTTTCTTCTATGTCCTACCAATCGGCCTAAAACTTTGAGTATTCTTATGGTTCATATTTTTTGATTCTGAGTTATTCTCCGTGTAAGACAATTACATCAAAGATATACCAAAAATCATTTTTAATGTCAGAGATAAAGACTTAACACACTGTTTTCTGATGAAAATATGTTATAACCTCTTTTTGCTATCTCATATTTCTAGCACCCTTTTTGTTGATGCAAGGGGTACCTTTCATTTTGGATCATTGTTAAGGGTTTGAGAGACTAGAGAGAAGCATTGAGTGGTTCCAAAAAAAGGACATGCTATTGGTTTGATTCTGTAGAAAATTAAAGTATCCTTGAAGAATTGGTTATTCTGTCCTAGGAATATAATTTTTTTTTTTTTTTTGAATACATGATTATTAGCTCAGAATTGAAAATGCTATTTTGTTCTCATATTTAATGTTTTCTCATGTTACCACTGATGCTGCTTAAGAAGATGTAGAGCGAGCATTGATATAGACCTGCCATTATTCTTAGTTTAGATACTGTGTAAAGTCTCTTCAGGGTAAACAGAAGCTGAGAAAACAAGGGAGAAGGATCATAACCAATTTTGAGCAATCAAAGTGTAATGCTTTTATTATATGAAAATCTAATGATTTGATTTAGGTATTCTAGTGAAAGTAATTCATTTCCATGAGCTAGCCAAAATGTCACGTCTTTTCGAATGGATGCTTTTATTTTGTGCATGACGTTCCTTTTGAGATATACCACTTTTTCCAACTGCTTGTGCAATTTGGTTGTATCCCCAGTTTTTGTTTGTGCTTGTGTTCTGATTTATATGTAAAAAGTTGGTCAAGAACTTGTCTTTTTGCATCTGTCTAGTACATTTTCTTTGTAATGGATTTTTTTCCAAATTATTTACTGGAAGCATATACAGTTTTATCTAATCTTTCTTTTTAACATTTTAGAGTTTATGCCTCGTGATTATCAAAGCCCCTGGCATTGATGTGATTTATTTATCATTCCGTACTATGGTATATCTTTTGATTCAATGTCTAAAAATTGCTTTCATGGTGCAGATAAATGATCGCTATGAATTTCCGCTGGAACTTGACCTTGATAAAGACAATGGTAAATATTTGTCGCCTGATGCAGATAGGAGTGTACGTAACCTTTACATGCTCCATAGGTAGTTTGCTCTCCCGCCATCTCCTCTACTGTCCGATGTATCCATTTATGTGCCCTCGTATGTGTCTGTGTCTGTGTCTGTGTCCATTGAACCTGCAAGGTGGGTAAGAAACTATCACTGAATTAGAAAGGTATGAGAAAGAAAACAAATGCTCGAGTAAGAAATCTCATTTCATTTAATGGGATGAGCTCCTCTATTACACCACCCCAATCGAATTGCCTTCCCCAACACGCATCTGGAGACCTGCATTGGTAGTTCTTGGTTTTTTAGCATTTGCTGATCCTTGTTTCCTGTTGAATCTTCTTGCTGCTTATAACATCCTGACTCACACTGTGTCTTGAGCTGATTACAATCTTAATAGTTAAAAAATTGTTTATATAATTTCTTAAAATTATTTGATTGTGTTTTCTTGGAAGTTGGAGTATCCAACTGGAAATCTGGTTACGAGGTGTGGATCAAGTGTAGTAATTTTAAGATGAAATATTGCTCTCTGTAATTGATTGATTTGAGTATACAGCTGGAAATCTGGTTATGAGGTAATGTGGATCAATCTGGAGTTGATTTATTTGAGTATCCGCTATTTATTCTCTTGTTTTCCTTTGCAACAGTGTTCTGGTTCATAGTGGCGGGGTGCATGGTGGACATTATTATGCTTTCATCAGGCCAACCCTTTCTGACCAGTGGTACGTGTCATTATTATGCTTTCATTCTTATATGCCGAGTGCATTTTTAATCACTGACTCGTTCATTTAGTCTTAGTTGTTTTAGGACTTCATTCACAGGCATCCCATCTGTACATGTTTATTTTTTTATTGGTGTATGTGAGAATATGAGTTTTGATTATGTTTTAAAAGTACTTGAACATCATATGAGGCTTGCTTTGAGGTTTGTAATTCCCTTTTAGGTACAAATTTGATGATGAGAGGGTCACTAAAGAAGATATGAAGAGAGCATTAGAGGAGCAGTATGGTGGTGAGGAAGAGGTTAGATCCCGACATTTATATCTTGTCGCACTTCCATTTTTATTCTGTTTCTAATATTCATTTTGTCCAACAGTTGCCGCAGACAAATCCTGGTTTCAATAATGCTCCATTTAAATTTACAAAATACTCAAATGCCTACATGCTTGTGTATATACGTGTGAGTGACAAGGATAAGATAATCTGTGATGTGGATGAGAAGGACATTGCTGAACATCTTAGGGTAAATTTGTTAATTTCTAGATGTGGAATTCATTCTTTCATCCTATTTGATTTATGGAGTCGTGTCATAAAACCTCACATCCTTTACTTATTCCAGATAAGACTGAAAAAAGAACAAGAAGAGAAGGAAGACAAGAGAAGATATAAAGCGCAAGCCCACCTTTATACTGTTATCAAGGTTGTCCTATTGGACTATTTTTCTCATGTAAGCTTGATCTGTGCTGAATTGGTTCGATGAAGCAATTTACTGGCATATGCAGGTTGCTCGAGATGAGGATTTAAGGGAACAGATTGGGAAGGATATATTTTTTGATCTCGTTGATCATGATAAAGTCCATAGTTTTCGAATTCAGAAACAGATGCCTTTTAATCTTTTCAAGGTGATCTTGCTTGTCTATTAATGAAATCAAACTTGAGATTGGATTTATTTGTTTCTGTGTAATGAATGTAGAGCAATTTATTATTATTATTATTATTATTATTTATTTTTCCTGAACATACGTTAGACAAACACATCCATGAGAAAGTTGCATAGCACTTGAGAACCCAAATGTGGTAAATATCCATGTTTTGAAAACCTGGATTGGAAATTGACCTGGAAAAGTTAAAGGCTCAAGGGTCAAAGGGTTGTATCATGGTCGAACCACAGGTCAAAGTATATTGAAAGAGTAAATGATATTTATTTAATGCCTCGGTACCTGATTATGCCTTTTTAAACACTGCATACCATAAAAGTATACAAATACAGTTTTCTTTTAATCAATGTAAAAACTAAAACCAAACTTTAAGGCTTTCTATACCTCACTGATACTTCTAACAACATGATATGTGTCAGGGCTCAGCCTCTCCTTAACTAAAATTTCTCTCTCTCTCTTTTCCCTGTTAATGTATTACTCAAATCCAACATGTTTTTCATTTCATTATTTATGGTGGTTTTTATTTATAGTTCTTATAGCATTGGTTTTGGCCAACTGGCGGATGGGGGGAGAGGATTAAGTTCGCTGTAGACCTTGTATAAATGATCTATCTTGCAAAGGAGATTCAGCCCCCCATTGAAGTCTTCCGCCGCCACCCTTCCCCTAGAAAACACATCCCGGTCACTATATTTATTCTCCTAGCTAATAACTGCCCTGGCTGGCTCTGCATTTCTCCATATTTCCATTGTAAGCTACTAAGCTTACATGGAATCACAGTTTATGATTCCTGCCATGTTTAATGCTTTGATATGGGGCATGGGAAGCAGTAATTTTTCTGTTCCTTTGTTCTTTATGATCTTGCATACAAAATATTTCATTATTCTAATTATTCGAACTTCCATTTTATTGTCCACTTATGATTGTCAATTGTCCGCAGCACGTCTGGGTTAAATAATTGTATCAATTTGATACATGTTTGTAAGTATATTTCTTTCTGCTTGTTACAGGAGGAGGTTGCCAAAGAATTTGGTATTCCAGTTCAATTTCAGCGTTTTTGGATTTGGGCAAAGAGACAGAACCATACTTATCGTCCAAACCGTCCATTGAACCCACAGGAGGAAGCACAGACTGTAATTTACTGTTTCCTTCTCCTTATTGATATTTTTACATAATGATGATGGTATCTGTGTTGATCACAACTTTAGTATTTGCACTTATTGAGTTGAAGGATTCCTATTCCTTATGCCAACTTAACTTTGAGAGGATGATTGGTTTATGATTTAGGCAGTCGAAGAGCACCAAGTTACAAACTATTATAGCATAATTGGCAATGAGATGGACCTAAAGAAGGTTTAGCTGTTTAGAACATATTGTAACAAGGTGGTTTCACTAAATGTTTGATTTATAATCAGTTGCAAGAACGTTTTGTGTAGGGTAGACAGTCCGTGAACAAAGACTAAAATGATTGTGGAGAAGTTGGATACTTCAAAGTGGCTAAATTAGAATTGATTTTCAGGTTTTAGGACAAGAATTACTGATAGATAAGAAAATAATTTCCTAAAACAAGTGGGAAATATGAAAAAAAGAAAAAAGAGAAGAAAGGCAAATGTGGAGATCATCCTGTTTTGAGTGGGTTTTGTGAACCTCTTCAAGAGCAGTGGTAAACTGTGCTTCAATGAATTTGTAACCATAAATAAAGAGAATGGGAGACACTTCTATAACCAACCTAAATGGAAACAGTAAGATTGGCTGGGATGAATGATATCTTTGCTAATGCTATTTTAAGGTTGTCTTCTATGTTGACATTTAGAGATTGAATAATTTTGCAGTTGATAGTTTTCTTAGACCTTCTCTGAGAGCATAATTGCTCATAGATGGCTTTAAAAATGGCACAGGACAGGGTTCAAAAACTCTTCCATTTATTTTCCTGTGGATAATTAAAACTCACGTGATTTTTTGTCTCTCATCTTGTGGTGGATTGGCATTGTAATCCTTAATTGAAGACATGGAGTACTTACCTGGAAAATAGTAAATACTTAGTAATCAATCAAAATCTGTCACTCCTAATCCACCAGGCTAATCAAAAAAGAAAAAAGAATCACAATTACGGTAGGGGTGACGAAGTTCTTCCATTGATTGGAAGCAAGTAATTGCACAACACTGGAACTATATTTGATTAAGAATAAGGATAGGAATGGAAAACGTTTAAAGCAGATTAGGATTGAAGATATAGTTTTAAGTTAGATTAAATTTCAGTTGTTTTATTAATTAGAATCTTGTTTATTTGATTAGTTTTTGATACATTAAAAGTTCTTTACCTTTAAAAAGGGAATCTAGGATTTCATTGTATTTAAACTATTATTGATTATTGATATCAAATTACAGAGTTCTTTCACCCTAATTTCGTCTTTCTTCTGACTATTTGCTCTTATTATCTTTCTGTGTGCGAGATCTGCATCTATATTACTGTATGGTCATTTCTCTCTTTTTCAACCTTTGACTTAGTTTTTTTTTCCTTCATTATAGTTCACAAAATACTCCATTAATTTATTTGCTAACATCTTCTTCGTTAGAATTTTTTTGTGAGCAAACAATCACCATCTTTCTGAATTTCATTTTTTCCTGATCCAAATCCATTAACAACATATTTAGTCATTACCATATGCATTTAAATAGAAAATTTTATAGCATAAGAACATTGTCAAAATATATCAGCTTTAGGAAGCCGAAAATTACAGTCTTAAGTCAATTTTATGGTGTGGTTTTTGTACGTTTGTTGATTTTTCTCTCTGTATGCTGGCTGGTTGCCTATTCACTGCCTTATTTCATTGTGACAGTCTAGGTTGATTTTGTCTTAATCACGTTCACTTTTGTTCTAATATTTTATGAACTTCGTGGGACATATCCTTTATTTGCTATTTCATTTGATTTTTTTAGCTTTAAAATATTTATTCACCTTGTGATAAACTGATAATGATACTGTACAGGTCGGAGCATTGAGAGAAGTTTCTAATAAGGCCCACAATGCAGAGCTGAAGTTGTTTTTGGAAATAGAATGTGGACAGGTATCGTTTAACGGTCTACTAGATAACCTTGACCACTGTCGTCAATGTGATTCTATGATCGTTCTGACTGTAATTTATTGTTAAATGCTCTATATATAGGATCTACATCCCGTTCCTCCACCTGACAAAAGTAAAGAAGATATTCTTCTGTTCTTCAAGCTTTATGATCCGGATAAAGAAGAGCTTAGGTAATTTTGTGCTTTTAAGTGTGTGTGTTTGCATATTTGTGTTTTTGTGTGCATCCAAACCTTTTGACTACATTATTCATTCTCTGTTTCCAGGTATGTTGGTAGGCTTTTTGTTAAAAGCTCTAGCAAGCCAATTGAGATCCTGACAAAACTAAATGAATTGGCTGGATTTGCTTCTGATGAAGAGATTGAACTTTTCGAGGTTTGTCTGATTAGTGCATTACAACATGCGCACACTGGCACCCAAATATATTATGCATCATCATCCATTGAACACAGCAATCCTCTTGTTTGTTAATGCTACAGGAAATAAAATTTGAGCCTTCTGTCATGTGTGAACGCCTTGACAAAAGAGCATCATTTCGGTTGAGCCAGGTATTTTTGTTATATTGGGCTGTTAAGGTATTGTTCTATATTTTTTATTTGCTAATTCCCCACACCATTTCTTTTCCTCTTTTCCCGCAGATTGAAGACGGTGACATCATTTGCTTCCAGAAAAAGCCTCTCCCTGAAAGTGAAGAAAAACTTCGATTTCCTGATGTTCCTTCTTTTTTGGAATATGTAAAAAATCGCCAGGTAAATTTTGTACTTTTTATGTGTTACAAGTGTTCGTCTTCATTTTTTTCTCTCTCCTCTCCACTAGCGGATCTAGCAAGGGGCTAGGCTGGGCTATAGCCCAGTCCTACCCCAACCCACATGGTAAAAGGAGAGAAATTTTATAGTTAAATTGGCTAAAATATCTATATTAGCCCAGCTTCATATTGAGTCCCAGCCCAAGCCCAATTATCCAAATATTCTTCCATGATATTAATAAAACGTGAACAATTTTATTACCAAGTTAGATTTTTATTTAATGCATATTTTACTTATAATTATATATAAACTTTTATAATAAATAAAATTGTATTTATTATAGCTAAAATAAATTATTTATTTTTCTAATAAATGTTTGGTTAAGCTTAAAGTAATCAAATCTATTAGTTTTAAAAATATTTTCATTTATGACTTATTCATGCTTATAAGAAAGAGACTTATTTTGATCATGAAATTGATGTTACTATCAAAATAAATAATTTACTTTATATTTAATCTTAAAATAAAAAAATATTTATAAGAACTTATTTGTTTATAATTAATAAGATTATATGTATATTATAGAAGTCAAATCAAACATGAACGTGAAAGAAATTAAATTTTTTTACCCTTGAAATTTTTTGTCGTTTTTTGACTTTGGGTGGATTCTTCATTCATGGTAGAATGTGTTGGTATAAAAGATTGATACCCACATTAGATAATATTTGAGAATGGTGACGTATAATAATGTATTTTCGGTTGCCTTTTTGGCCAAAACTTTCAGTTGTTTGAAACAAATGATAGTAAAGTTCTTGAGTATTTTTTTAGCTTTTGATTGATGGATATATATCATTTGCTTACTTTTATTGTGCTTCTATCTGTTTATATTTTCTAAGGTGAGCGTCGATTTATATTTCGCTAGAAAAAGTACGAATATGTAATGAGACATCTTAAGGCGAGAATATAGATTTGTACTTCATTGAGTGTCGGATACTATTTATCATGATTATAACGAGTGTAGTCTCCTAAACTAGATCTCTTGTAGCATGAGCTTATTTAGAATTTTTAAATTTTAGCCCACCCCCAAATCATTTCCTAGCTCCGCCCCTGCACTCTTTGCTTTTGATATTCGAAGAAATGGTGCATGCTTTATAATTTTTGTGGCACAATCAAAGCCTTCTAATTGAACAAAATAAAATAGTCTAACAAAAACACAATGCATATTTTACTTATTTGCAATTATATTCCTGTGATTGGAATGTATAAATGAGTGGTATACTTAAGAGTCATATTCTCAATAACCACCATATCTACAGTGGTTAGCGTCATAATTGATTGGCTTAATAGATCTGCACTGTAATCTGGGAACATGGACTGACTTCATACATACTACACTGTAGGTAATATATGTACATCGGGTTTCTTAATTCAGACTTGTTAAGATGTCCAGATACAGCCCATAGGGGAATCTCTCTCTCTCTCTCTTGGTGGAGGAGATATGATGCACTACCTACACAACAAAATAAATATCAAAAGGATAAATAGGTTTAACTTTGAGTTTTGGAGATTATTGCTGTTATGTCAATTGAAAAGATGCGAAGTATATGAATTTGCATTTGGATTATGCTATCAATTGAACTCGAGCCACAGACCATATGTGGAAAATGAGTGGAGCCATTTTTGTGAAGTCTGGTCATATCTTGCAATCTTTCAGTTATCACTTGCTTCTGTCCTCTCATCGCAGTCTTTTGACATTTTCAATGGGTTGTTACAATGTCATTCCTTCTTTATCATACTTTATAATTTTTTATTTTGTTGTACCGAGAATGTGAATGCGGTTCTTCTACATTTTCTTACCTCTTCTTCTTACCAGTTTTAATATGGATTTATCATTTGTAGATTGTCCATTTTCGAGCTTTGGAGAGACCCAAGGAAGATGAATTCTGCCTAGAGTTGTGAGTACTTTCCGATACCATTATTGCAGACAATGGAGGACTGTACTAGTAGTATGGTTATTCTTTTTTATGTAATTTTGAGCAACATTGAGCATTATGTGTTTTTAATTGTTTTGGCATAAATCTGTAGGGCAAAGAACCACACTTATGATGATGTTGTGGAAAGGCTGGCTCAACGTCTCGGCTTGGATGATCCATCTAAAATTCGGCTTACTCCTCATAATTGCTATTCTCAGCAACCAAAGCCTACTCCCATCAAATATAGATCAGTTGATCAGTTGGTAGACATGCTTGTGCACTACAATCAGGTTGCTCTAACATGAATTCTTCTGCATTTTTTTTTTTCTCCTTTTTGTTGATGGGGTGGGGTGATTAATCCATGGATTCATAATTTCTGGTTTCCTTTTGATAGATCTCTGATATTCTTTATTATGAAGTACTGGACATTCCTCTGCCACAATTACAATGCCTCAAAACACTGAAAGTTGCTTTTCACTCTGCCACAAAGGATGAGGTGTATACCCATGACTTCGATACTCTGTTCCATCTCCTCTTGACTTGATTTTGTGTACACCTTATAGCCATTGACAAAATGTTGTTTTCAGGCTGTAATTCTCAATATTAGGTTGCCGAAACAGGGTACAGTGGGGGATGTGCTTAATGTGATAAAAGAAAAGGTTAGTTCATTGCTCTAAGCATGCTAATCTGTACGTAATTATTTTCAAAAAAGTGAATCTTCTATTTTCTTCATTATTCCTTTTAAATTTCCCTTAGCTATTGGAGTTAATTTTGCTCTTCAGCTTTTGTCTTGTGGAAAAAATGATGTATAATGGAAAATGAAGTTGACCTGTAATAATTGATTTTCCTGGTTCCAATTCAGCTCTGCGTTGGATTCTTTAGGTGAGAACAAAACAGGGTAAGATTGACATTATTTTTATGTCTTTCTGCAGGTAGAGTTGTCACATCCAAATGCTGAACTTAGGTTGCTTGAAGTTTTCTATCACAAAATTTATAAGGTAATGTCTCTTTTGCTGAGGCTGAATAGATTGAGCCCTGATATTGTTGGCATAAATCTTTCTGAACTGTACTCTGTGGCGCAGCTTTTTTTGTAGGCTTGTCATATGCAGACTTGTAGAGTTGGGTTTCTGTATTTTGTTACGTTACTATAGAGAGGTCTTTTCTTCGATTAAACTGCTAGCAATACTCTTCTGAGGTTGTTTCGCTCTGAAAAAAATTGTCTTTACATGGTTTGGAGATCCTTCCGGGGACATACTCTTTTACAGGAACATGCTAATTTGTTATCATGAGCCACATTTGTGATTATTGAATGGATTTGAATCTTCTATTGAAACAAAGTTTTTCATTACATGATGTAAACTTTTGCAGATCTTTCCTCTCAATGAAAAGATTGAGAATATAAATGATCAATACTGGACCTTGCGGGCTGAGGAGGTGAGTTATTCTGCTTTCAAAATCTCCTTCTTGCTCGCTCCATTTTCATGCACATGCAGTTTTATCTTTGGTTTGAAACTTTGCTATTTATTATCTTCTGAAGTTAAAATTAAGACTGATTGATATAATTGAGGAAGAGCCGAAGGGCTGCGTTAAAGTTTCATATTTGCTCTTATGTTTAGCTTAGCAACACGTGTGTATTATTTTGGAAATTGTTTCGGTTTGTCCTTTCTTATATGAATATTTTGCCCCTTCTATCGGAGTTTTTTACTTTACTACTTGGATATTCATTCACAGTTTTTTTATTAATAATATAATTATGACAAGGAGTTTTCATTCAAATTTTAATTCCAATGTCTTTTACTTAAATGTGGTATGTTCTTTATCTCAGATTCCAGAAGAAGAGAAGAACCTCGGTCCAAATGACCGCTTGATTCATGTTTACCATTTTACGAAAGAGTGTGCTCAGAATCAAGTGGTACCTGACATAGTTTTTATGTTGATTGCATTTAATGCCATTTGATCGTATTTGGACCAAGTTACCGTCTCAACGATGATGCTCTTGATGTGGATATGTGATCTAAGATGCTGGCATTTTTTATTTTTATTTTTTCTAAACAGCAAATCCAAAATTTCGGGGAACCATTCTTCTTGGTTATTCATGAGGGTGAAATGCTGTCAGATGTTAAATTGCGCATTCAAAAGAAATTACAGGTTCCAGACGAGGAGTTTTCTAAGGTATTAACATTATAAATGCTGTATTGAATAATTATGCTTTTCTTGCTACAAGTTGCTTTTGCTGAGTTGTTTGTGTAGTTTAATTGTTAAAGTTAAACTTTTGCTCATTTGATTCTGTATTTAATGTTCAGTGGAAGTTTGCCGCATTGTCGCTGGGTCGTCCAGAGTATCTTGAAGACTCTGACATTGTGTCTGGTCGTTTTCAGGTCATATTTTTTGTTCTATTTTTTTTGTCTTATTATTCTTTTATTTAGTTGTGTTTTTTTTTTTTAATTCTTGAACCTGTATTATCCTCTTCCAGAGAAGAGATGTTTACGGTGCTTGGGAGCAGTACCTTGGCTTAGAGCACTCTGATACTACTCCAAAGAGGGCATATACTGCAAACCAGGTCGATTTTTTGATTGATATAGTACGTGTATGATTTATATTATTGTGCGGCACTGGATGGATAATAGGAGAGGCACCAATATTGAGAATTCTCATCTGATATTTCTGAAATATATTCAAATTTGAAGTGTGTTTCAACTTTTTATTATATTTTTATAGGTTTTGAGGTTTTCTCCAGAAAGAATATATATTTCCTGGACCATGTTTTAAATCCCTGTGTTTTTCTGATAATTGCAGAACCGGCATACATTTGAGAAGCCTGTCAAAATATACAATTAAGAAGAAATGCTTGCTCTGAGGCATCGGTGAAAATGTAAGCAATCTGAAGACTGGGATACTGAAAGGGAGAATTAAAGGCAGGAAAGGGAATAGCGTGGTGATTTTCTTTCTCCCCTAGTTTTTCCACGACGGTTTCTTTGGCTATAATTATTTGATTTAGCATGAGGAAAGGGGGTCTTGACTCCCAAATGTATCTTGCTTCTTGTGGTTGGTGCAGACCGCGCTACAAACTTCCTGTTTTTACCAGTATTTTCAAGGTGCTTCCCTGCTTTGAAAAATCCGGGAATTTTGTATGGTTTTGTGTAAAATTTATAATACATATCAACATTTTGGTTGTATAGTGGCTATAGTTAGGCCTTTAATAATCCAGCTTTTTCTCTCTTATTTCTTTTGTTCTTTCCTTGCTTTATTTTCGCATCCCCTTCTTTTAGTGAAGATTGAAAATTATGGCCCCTTTTACTGTTGATAAAAGGTTTCCCAAAAATGCTAAACAGCTGATGCATATACTTAGTATGTGGACTTTTGGTGCTAAACATCCGAAATGTAAATACTTAGTATGGGGACTTTTGGTGGATAATAAATTATTTTCAGGCGTATGATGCATATAAGCAGCTGATTTAGCCCTTGCCGTCAATCTCTCTTTTCTGCGATAAATTTTAATACAAGTATATAAAAGATAATTGTTGATCCGTTTATATATATTATCATCTCAATTACTATTAATTGTAAAATTATGTTTTAAAATAATTTCTTGACTCCAAATGCGATCTGTTTTTACCGAATTGCATCGTTAAATGTATGAAATTAGTAACTGAAGCGCCTGTAGCTCAGTTTCCTAGGCAGAAAGTCGTAGGTTCGACCCTACCTGGCGCGACTTTTTTCCAGTTTCTTTTGGAAGAAATTAAAGGAAAAGTTTTACAATCACGATTCCAAGCTGACATTCTAATTGTCGCGGACACAAATATTTATCAATACACTTCTAAACTTTTAATTAGTATACAAAGAGCCGCTCAAAGTGGTTTGAACTTAAATCGATTGATTGTTTCCCTATTTTCAGCATAAAATTAGTTGTTCAAAAAATTTAAACTAAAATAGTTTGGTTTCATGAGAAAATTTAAAGAAATTGAACCATCCACCCTAATTAGGGTAACTTGATAGTATCGAGATTATTTGTTAAATAACCT
Source organism: Fraxinus excelsior (assembly GCA_019097785.1). Classification (NCBI taxonomy): domain Eukaryota; kingdom Viridiplantae; phylum Streptophyta; class Magnoliopsida; order Lamiales; family Oleaceae; genus Fraxinus; species Fraxinus excelsior. The sequence continues at coordinate 12,594,598 of CM032630.1, forward strand.
AGTGAACGGGATATAACTGTTAGTGGATTGGATTTTGATCCAGATTCGGTGAAATTAATGGAGGATGAATTTAGGGTCTAAGTTCGATAATCCGATCAAATTTCGAATCCGATAATCTTTTAACTAAATGGATCGAATGTTAAAATCCGATCAGATAACAATCCGATTCGATTTGTTATAAATAGTTGAGTCGGTTAAATATTTTTATGCCATATTATTTGTCACTAAAATAAATAAATGAGAAAATAAGGAAATTTAAAATAAAAAAAGTCATCAAGTTTGGAACATTTAAAAAAAAATCAATTTATGTGTACACAATATTCTAAAAAGCGTAATGCGTGGAGGTTTCAGATTAGGCGAGTTTAGACGAAGCCTGCGCATAAAAAAGGTGTATATATATATATATTCGATAAATAAAATAAAATATAATAGTGTTAACTGAAATATTTAGAAAGTTTTAAATTTTTATTAATTAGTAAAAGATGGGAGAAACGATTAATTTAATAAAGTATAAATAACTATTTATATAATAGTACAATACGCTACGGTCAAATCAAAAGTACAATAAATTATAGTCAAACCAAATGTACAATGTACTACAGCCAAACCCAATGCATTACTATCTCACATCAAAAGTTTATAATTATTAAGCAACTTTTTGTGTCTTTCAATTCAATTGGCTAAGAGTTAAAAATGTTGAAAAAATTGTAATTATTAACCTCGTTTAAGAATTGAAAAAATTAATTTCAACATTTATTTTATTTTCTTAGTTTCTTTAATTGCAAATCACATATCCGTTAGAGTAATGCTAGAGGTACATTGGGGGCTACATAAGGGTGTCCATTATGGACACCCTTATATAGCCCCCAATGTACAAGTAGAACAATCCTATCCGTTAACATAGCAAATCAGACCGGGAAGAGTTCGCAAATCAGATTTTAAGTTTTACCAATGCAAAAATCAAGTTTCAAAAATGCAAAACTCAGGTATTTATTTATTAATTAAAAATATTTGTATTAATTAAATATAATAATATATATAATTAATGGTCACATATACATAATTATAGGTCACAACTTTTATTGGTCACGTATTATCAAATTAATTGGTCACAAATTATTTTGATCACAAATAAAAAATTTTATAGGTCGTTATTTCGTTGGTCACAGATCAAAAAAATCGTAGGTCACAGTTTATCAATCGATCACATATTTTCAAATTTTTGATCACGAATTATTAAATTTTAAGGTTACGGTTTAACGATTAGTTACAGAGAACTAAATAGTTGGTCACATATACCAAAAAAACAACCCCCGATCTCGATCCACCACCACTACTTGGTCACAAATCAACCAAATAGTTGTCACAAACACTCTTCATTCCGACACCACCACCACCACCAACAATACAACACCATGGCCACAACATCATCACCTCTCCACTATCACGACCACCATCAAACAAAATTTGAACCTACCAACCCACTACACACTGTATCTGCTCCACAACTGGTCAAACACCACACACCGGTAGTGCTGCCACCACGCCGCCAATACCACCGCACCACCACCACTACATCCAACCACACACTATCAACCAGTTCTGAACCCACCACACACCACAACTGGTCAAACACCACTACAACCAGCATCAACACCACCACCACACCCCGACGTAACACCATCACCACAACTCCACTCCACTCCGCCGTTGCACACACACACCTACCAGGCTGCCGTTCATAGCAGCTTCGCGATGCTGTGAACGACAATGTTGCGACGCTATGAACGACAGTGTCAGACGACGCGTCTGTCGACTTCATAGGAAAAGAGACAAGGGAGAGGGGGAGAGTAAGGAAAAAGAGACGAGGGAGAGAAGGGAAGGGTAAGGGGAGAGAGATGAAGGAATTGATAAAATTAGGTTATTAATATTATGTTTAATAATATTATTATATTAATTAAAGTATAAAATTATTACCTTATTTTTGAATAATTATACTTTAAACCTGATTTTTGAAAATAATTTTTTAAACACCTAGATTTGTGTAATTTCCGCAATCAGATATGAATTCAATAATCAAATATCCATTATATTATCGAATCGGATCAAATATGGATAGATCCGGCCCATTTACAGTCATATCAGATCGAATTGAATAATTATTCTTATCAATATCTCAATATTCTATAATATTGATAGATCTCAATATTCTATTAATATCTCGAATATAGATAAATTCGGTCCATTTTGAAGAATATTGAGTCCAATTTGTTAAGATTATCTCATATGAAATATTTAGAATATCTCATGTTCTAAATATGATTGCATTAAGTCCATGTTTGGCTCCAATTTGTCAAAACTCATTTTTTTTTTAAATTTATTCTTCATTCACATATTTTATGGGATCTGCATATGGATGGCAACAGGGGGGTCAGGGGCGCCCCGCCCTCGACCCACCAAGAAATTCCTCGCCATGTCCCCGCCTCGTTACCCGTTTAAGGCGGGGCGAGTAGGGGGACGGGGCGAGGCGGGGTTGGGCCCTTGCCCGCTTACCGCCCTGTTTAAAAAAAAAATTTATTAAGTTTTTGATAATTTATATTATTTCTCTCATTCATTAGATTGAGACAAATAATTTTAGTTCTCATTTTCTATTAAAACTAATAAAATTTTCCATTTAAGGTATTGAATTCTAAAAAATAAAAAAAATTAAACGGGGTGGGGGTAGGGCACCAATTACCCGTCCCCGGCCTCGAACTTGCCCCTTTCGGGGCGGGGCTTTGTGGGTATCGAGTTTGTCGAATTTTTTTTTTGCCATCCCTATATCTGCAACCTTTCAACAATAAACTTTATCAACTTTTATTAGAATTTACTAAAATATAAGTTCGATCGGTTGATCGAAATGGCAACAAGTTGTTCAACAGCAACCATTGGACAATTATATTTATATATAGGGCCCGTTTGGTGGGGATTAAAATTATGATTTTAATTTGAGTCAAATTCAACAATTAATTTCAACCAGATATTTTATGGAATCCACAATTATTTAACCATATATTCATCAACTTTTATAAAAATATACTAAAACTCTACCCTTCAAACAAGGACAGAAAAACAATACAACTTAAACTTGGCATGGGCAGAACTAATGCTACTGCCATGAAGACAACAAAGAAACGAAAAAAAAAAAAAAAATATATATATATATATATATATAGCATCAGTGTTGTTAGAGCATCAATTTAGGTGATTGAGTCATTTGATTTTGCATTTAAATGAATTTACAATTTAATGACATGTAATTATCACATAAACTGATGATTAACAACAGTGATGATAGATAGTATTACTCAAGAGAAAAACACCAAAAGAAGTGGATCAAGTCGACAAGGAAATGCTTTCTCCTTTTTCTTCGACTCCACTTGATGGCTCCAATGGTTACAATTAGAGAACCTATTGAAACTCATTTTTAAATATCGACTCTATAAAATAAAAAGTATTTTGTATTTAGAGAATCTCTTAAAGATGTTCAAAATCTTAAGTTTAATATAAATATTAGATTCAGACTTGAGGAACTATTATTACACCATAAAAATCTACAAAATCACCTCGTAAGCACCAACGTGGCAGTGAAGGCCACATAAGCATTCGAGAGTGGGACGCGTAGAATCTCCATGATTTCCACTCACTCAGGTAAATGTATGTGACCCGATAGGCTTCAATTTTGACGATATCATCATCCCTCATAGTCTTTAGCATAGGTTTCGCCCACCGATTGAACCTATAGCAACCAAACACTCATAAGCAATTGAGGGGTTCGACGATCGAAGACTCCCATGACTTTCGGATCCAGATCGATTCTTAAAAATCAATGCGTGATCTTTGAGGATAAAGGAAATTATTGTGGAATCAATATTCGTAAGGAAACCTAGTCGCATGAGGAAAACAGACCTGTTATAAGGAATTTAAGTTGACCAAACTGGGACTTTATGAACCCATGACAATATGACATATGAAATTGGGGGTGTGACATCTTAATTTAATTCCACAAGGACTAGTCCTTTAGTAAAAAGAAAAGCAAGTATTCTTTAAACTCTAACCAAATATATGCTTATTTATCTCATTGACACTTGATTTCCATTGTAACTTTGTACAGGACCGTCATAATATCAACAATTGCTAACCCATTTTCTCAAGAATGAACCCGGGACAAGATTACAAGTCGGGCTTCAATGTAAAATTAAAATTTTTACACCAAAAAATGGAGTGAGCTGGGGAAGGACCGAGCTACGGTCCAGTCCCGTCCCCCCTACATCCACTCCTGCCTTTTCTTGTTTATTGATTTTGGTAGTATTTGTCTGAATGTGCAGGAACCACGCTGATAGATAGAGATGTGACCATAGATCTTTTAACACCAAGGCCTTGACGAATTTTATAGGCAATCTAGATTCATATTTTCATTGTTGTTTACATTTAAATAGTATTAAAAATAATACAAAAACTAAATAAATTGGGCAATTATGGAGTTATTTTAATCCTCGACGAGGTTGGGAGACAAGAAAGACTGCATCGACCATGGTCTCGGTTCCTATTACGAATTCCGGTTAATTACATATTTGGAAGTTTGGGTACGGATTAGGAAAATTGAAAGTTTAGATACTTATATGAAACATATTTGAAAGTACAGATGTAGTCTAGAGAAAATTAAACGTTTTGAGTACCTACAAAATATAGAGTTCAAGTACCATTGTTTTTTAACCCCCAAATACGCGACACCTCTCTTTCAAAAGATACTCGAACTCGTATCAATAAGTTGGTAGGACTTCACTTTTATCTAATCTCAAGTCTCACTCAATTTTATATTTATAAATAAAGTTTAGGAATAATTGCAGCAAAAGTCTCAAACATTTGAAACGTTAACGAACTTTCTCTAAATATTTGATTTGTTGCAACCGTCATCCATAATATTTCCAAATGTTGCAGGTGAAGTCCTTTTGTACAGTTTCCATCCAAAATTCTGTCAGGTAACCAAAAATTTAACTTTAACCACATTTTTAATATTTTAAAAAGTGACAAGTAATTTCTCATTTATTATATTAAATAATTAAATAAAAAAGGCGCGCGCGCCTCTCAACCCACCCTAACCTCAAACCCAAAATCCACGCCAACCAATTCCACCTCCACCGCAGTTCTACTTCAAGAACAGCCAATTGATTATTATAGTCGAGCTCTACATAGGAAACATCTCCTCTCTACCTATGACAAGGAAATCCTTGTTCTTGTTTTGGAAGTGCAAAAATGGAGACCATATCTTTTGGGGAGGAAATTTATTGTGCGTACAGATCATCAACGTTTGTGACATCTCCAAACTCAAAAAATTACCACTTCAGCTCAGCAAAGATGGTGTAGTAAAAAAGAGGAAGACCCTACCAGTTTTGTCACTTTGTAGAACCCACCCACCAGTTGTGTCACTTTGTTTTATTCCCAACTAAATTCATCTCAAATAAATCACACACCTCAAATTCATCCCCCTAATACAAATTCTCCCTCCCTTTTCCCACCACCACTGGCCGCCTCCTACCACCCGTAATTTTTCTCTCTAAATTTCCATTTCCCATTTTCTCTCTTCCCAAAAACCTAACATCTTTTGGGGATATTAAGGATTTGGTAACTAGTACTAAGTTTGTTGTTAGGTTTGTCGTGTTTGTACGCCAGTTTCTTGATTCAGTTTTTTGGTGTGGTCTATGTAATGATTTGTTACAGACTGCCGACGCCCAAGTAACGAAATACAATGAATCTATGGACAGATACACTGACGATAACGCGTCATGGGTTTGAGTTTGCGGTCGAGGTGGAGGTGGGTTAAGAGGAAGAAGACTGGTGTGTGTATGTGTTTTAAATTATTTAATGTGATAAATGAAAAGTTATTTTTTGTTATTTTCTAAAATATTAAAAATGTTGTCAAAATTAAATTTTTGATTAATTGGCAAAATTATGAATAGAAACTGTCCAAAAGGGCTTCTTCTGCAACATTTGAAAATGTTAGGGGTGACGGTTGTAATAAATTAAAGGTTTAAGAAAAATTTGCTAATATTTCAAAGATTTGATGCTTTTACCACAATTATCCCTAAAGTTTATAGCCAAATATATCTTCAAATTCTATGTTTGATTGCAATTATTTTTCATAGAAAATGTTAGTTTTCCATCCAAATTCATATTTGAAGTATTTGATTGCTATTTTTTTGCATGTAAAATATTTTTCAACTTTTAAAAATATGTCTAATTTTCCTTGTTTTTAAGGAAAACGTTTTCTTTGAAGGAGTGGGTTTTTGTTTTCTTCAAAATAGAGAAAATATTTTTTTCACATCAATCAAATACAGAAGAGAAATTATTTTATGAAAATAGTGCATTTAAGAACGTTTTCTACCATTACAGTTCTGTATTAAGTACATATTATTGTCTTAGAGATGAAAAATTGTAGAAAATGTGTTTCAACCGGTGTTTCGGTTTTGTTGAGATTAATACTCTGTTTTTTGTGTTTCAAGTTTGAAGACAAAGGGGATGGTGTCCTCTTTCTGCTATCCCTTTTGCTCCGCTAAAAATTGTCAAATTTGCAGTTTTGGAAGGAAGAAAAAAGATTGTCTTCATATCTGAGTTTCAAACAACAGATCACACACCATAAATTACAATAACAAATAAGCTGTAGAAAACAAAGGGACGAACAAAGGGCAGCCCGCAGCAGCAATATAAGCTAACAGCCTTTACACAATTATTCGAACATATAGCCTGAACAGCATAACTGGGTAGAGAGACCATATAGATGGGAAACTATGAAACCTTCTACATGCATTTATCATGGTCAAAAACCAGACGGGAACCAACTTTACAAACACGCACCAGTTTTCGAGAGAGACATGCAAAGATTTGGCGCTTGATCGATCCTCGGACTGGAATCACAAAAGGGTATATTTTGATTTTGTTGGGCTTGTCAGAAAAGGGCTTCATGCTCTTTTGCTGCTCCATTCTGGGGATTTCTTAAGGGAGAAGGAGAGGGGAAGAGAATTGTTAATTACATGGGGCAAGTGGGCAGAGATTATATGAAGGGATTTTGCACCCATGATCCCCCGACTCTTGACTCTTATTTACTTCCATCCCAGATATTTTTCTTTTTAGTATCTAATTATTCGTTCTTTAGTTTTTAGGACATTTCTGTTCTTTCAACTGAAACTTCCTAATCATGTTACGTATTTATATTTAAGTTCAGATGGACAAATATATATAAATAAAAGTAATGTTATTCATATCCAACGACTGCATTAATCATCCTATGTGGTAACACATTATTTGATGCATTAATTTTTATTTTAGACAACACAATTAGAGACTAATTCCTCAAATAACTTGCAGCCACATAAGATGATTACAACAGTCGCGAATATGAACTTTACTCTATAAATAAATAAGAAAAAAAACCCTTCAAGAATGCCATCCTACTTCTCCCCATCATTGTAGTACCATCGAATCAAGTGAAAATTAGTCAAGGTCGAGCGGAAAGGGGACCTTATAGCATGACGGATGATTGTAGAAGGCAAATTAAAATTGCATAGAGTTGATTACCACGAGGAGTTAGGGATGACAACATGACAGTAGAGATCGGGATAGTCATTTTCACCTCCCATCCCATTGGATATTTTTGTCTCTTTACCCCGCTATCATACCAAGTTAAGGCACGACAAGACAGGTCCCTTACCCCTTTTACCATCCATTTTATTTATATTTTTATAATGTATTTAATTGGTGAAAATCATTATTTTTACATTAATTTATAAAACAATTCATGTTTCATTTAGAAATGATGATGATTCTTTTTCTTTTTGTGTGATAAAAAATTTATATTTTGAAATGAACTTTAAAGAGGACGGGTAATGAGGAGGAGATCATATTCCCCATACTCGTCCAACTCTCGACTCGGGGCAGCAATCCTCGTCTCGTCTCCATCCCACTTACCTGATTAGGCGAGGAATGATTGGCCCATGGATATCTAATTTATTAGATTTTTGGGATAATTGCAACAGCGGTCCCAAACTTATCATTTTTTTGGCAGACTTTATCTTAACCTTCACTTTGTACCATCCACAATTTCAAACCTTTCAAAATTAGTACATGGGGTCCAAATGGATAAATTCTGTTAGTGGACCAAATAAGTTTACTTTGACCAATTTTAAAAGGGGTAAAATGACAATTTTTAATTAAAATTAATTAAAAAATGAAAAACGAAAAAAAAAATCACCGTTCATCATCTTCTTCCCACATCCATCCCTTTCCATACCCCCTCTGACACCACCTCCACCATCGACACTAGAGAGAAAGAATAGCTTACTTCTATGTGAATTCTCCCTTAAAGAGGGAAGGTTGCTACTTGCTCCCTTCCTCCCTCAATGCAGTCGCCTCCGCGCAAAAGAAATTGAATAAAATGGATTAGGGCTCAAGCGGGTGTTTGTGTGCGTATTAGGGTGAGTTATGGACGCGGAAAGTGTCATGGTTCCCATTGGGGTTATGGGGCCAATCTCACATCGAATTTATGGGATGAAAATGTGGGGTTTATAACTATTTGGGCACCCTCCCCTTACTAGCTAGCTTTTGAGGGTGAGTTCTATCCAAGGGTTGTAACAGTGGTATTAGAGCAGGCACCGTGTCTTTCGATCTCGGTTACCACTTAGGGTGTATGGGCACTTGCTCGACGTGGACACCGAGTCGAAAGCGTGGTGATTTGTCATAGTTCCCATTGGGGTTATGGGGCCAATCCCATATTGGATTTATGGGATGAAAATGTGGGGTTTATAACCCTTTGGGCACCTTCCCCTTGCTAGCTAGCTTTTGAGGGTGAGTTCTACCCAAGGGTTGTAACAGAAAGTGAGGTGTCTTTTTTCTCTCCCTTCTTGGATTCGGGTTTCTTCTAATATTTAGCTATAGATCCTTCGAAATTCTAGTTTACTCCATATCAAAGCCCAGAAATTTTGGTAGCAGATTAGGAAAGCGGCTAAGAAAAGGATATGTCACAATCGATTTTCATACGAAAAGAACTGAACAAGTAGAAAATGGAAGCAAAGATTAGAAAATTCTTCGCTGTAAGTACATATATATTGTATAGCCTGTGGGGTTTTAGGAATGAATTCTCATTGTGTATTTCTTCACCACATTCATCTTCAAAATTGCATCTCTGCATCTCCTCAATTACTTTTCTTTTCCCTTTACACTTCCTTTACTGATGAAGGTATCGTCTCTTCTGTATTTCTTTAGTGTATTCCTTTAGAGGCGGTGTCAAAGGGGGTATGGAGAGGGATGGATGTGGGAAGAAGAAGGTGAACAGTGATTTTTTTTAATTGATTTTAATTCAAAGTTGCCATTTTATCCCTTTTAAAATTGGTCAAAGTCAATTTATTAGGTCAGCTAACAGCCAAATTAACAGAAATCGTCCATTTGGACTCCAGGTGCTAATTTTTGAAAGGTTTGAGATTGTGGATAGTACAAAGTGAAGGTTAAGGTAAAATTTGTAAAAAAAGTGATAGATTTGGGACCGCTGCTACAATTATCCATAGATTTTTTGCAATCTTGTGAGGAATAGGTGGAGTTTTCGCATGTATAACCCCCTCCCGGTCCCCACAACACGCACGCGCGCATGCACGCACTCTAGCTTATTTGAATTTGAAAGTAACTCTGTCCAAAGCACGAATCTACTCCATCAATAACTCTCATGTCATTCTTTTAGAGAGGGTTTTATTGTTGAATCCACCTATCTCCAAACTCATCTAGACGATTTTGAACTTATTACAAAATGGAAACTAGAAATAAATCAAGAGGTCATTAATTGACTAGGAGTATCTCCAAAAGATTCTTTATTTAAAAAAAAAAAAAAAATTTTTTGCAATTTAGAGCGTATCTATTAATTTAGAGAGAAAAATTTAAAATACTCCAACATCTTTATCTTTAACACTTACTTTTACTATTCTCAATATTTTTTATTTTCACCCGCTTCTCTCCCAATTATTATATTCTTTCATTTTCTTTGTAAATATTATTTAATTGGGTTAATATATAGAGTATTGGAAATTGAAACATTTTGAATTATAGGGTGTGATTTTGGTTCTTTAAAATAAAGAGTGAAGAACTAACCCACTCACAATTTTCAAATGTTAATTTGAACAGCGTCTTACAACATAATTTTAAGTATTGACTCTTTAAAATAGGGAATGTTTCATTTTTACAAAGTGTCTTATACATCCCTAACCTTGTGGAGGTTTTTCTGGAAAAGGAAGAGAAGCAAGAGTGCTCTAAAAGTTAAACGGTGAAGAGTTAAATATCAAAAAATTTAAAAGTTGTGAAACAAAATGCAAAATTAATTAAAATTTGGGGGTTTACATGCTAAAATCACTTTTGTGCCGTGTGGTGGTAGACCTGACCACATACACAACTGCGCGAAAATGGAGATCTTGGAAGTAGGAAGGATCCTTGAAACTTCGCAGGTTAAGAAACTACTTTACATATATAAACAACCCCACCATCAAAACTTTTCAAGGATACAAGTTTTCATGTGTAATAAATACTTGGCACTTGGCCCAGTTTGATTGAATTTATAATACATTTTTGGATTAATAGCAGAATATCACTAAATATGTTTTCATTTACGATATATTCTATATCTATTGAAAATCGCAAAAAATTCCCCTATTTGAAAACTTTTGTGGGAAAACCCTCGTACCATCAAATTTCAAATTATAACGGAAACTCTTTTATGTACCACCCACGATTCCAAACCTTTAAAACTTTATTTTCCACCCCACCCCATTTCATCTTCTTCCCCTAAACTTTGTTATTTTATTTAATCCCTCCCAAAACCCTAACCAAATTCCTCATTTCTTCTTTTCATTTCCAAGTTGCGCTAAAATCACTATCGTTTGATAACCCCACTGTTTTCGCCATTGCATTCTGCATCATCACTCCCGTTCTTCACGGTCAGCAATTGTATTTCTTGCAGCATGAAGCTGATCATTTCATAGTTGATTGCTTGCTCGGGGTTTACCAAAAAGATATGAAGTACCTAGTGTGGAAGATCTAATGCAGGACAAGCACGCTAAAGGAAATGTGGAATTTCTGGGCTTCGAGTTTCTAAGGTATGTAATCGCACTCTTGTAACTTGCTATTTTATCTGCTGCTACTAATATTATGGCATTACTGAAGAGCTTTAAAATTTATATAAATAATTTTTTTTTTTTTTTATTTCGTCGTAATATATGATCAGACCATGCAAAAGAAAAGTAACATATATTTTAGCACTGTGTGCTGTTGCTGAATCAATTCGTCATAAAATTTTAAGCCATTACAATGCGAATTTTATATGCAACATGGTTCCTCAAAAGCAGACTTGGTTTCTTTTTCCAAATCGGGCCACGTGTGTGCTGTGTGCAGTTATCATAAAATTCTCTCTTCTATATGCTGCAGGGTAAGGGTGGGGTGATTTTAGTGTAATTTTTTTTTTTTTTATCCAAATTGGGAAGAGGGTTAGTGATGGCAAAAAAATCCGTCCCCGCCCCGCCAACCCCCGGCCACGAACCCACCCCGTGAAGAATAAAAATAAATAAATAAATAACTACGAATTACAAAAACACAAAAGATGCAACTGTTATTCAACCCTAAAGTCTAAATCTCATATCTTCATATCATCTGCCCTTCTCTTTTAGTTTCAGCATTATTTGCTTAGGATTTTAAAACTCTAAATTTCTATTTTAACTGGAAATTTTTGAAAAATAAAAAAACGAGGTAGGCCTCGTCCATGCCCCGTCTAAGGCGGGGCCGGACGGGGGTGTCCCGCCCCGTTACCATCTCTATTGTAATTTTGGGAATGAGAAGAATAAATGAAGAACTTGGGCGAGTGATTTAGGAAGGTTTTGGAAATGATTAAATAAAATAATAAAGTTTTGGAGAAGAAAATGAAGTGAAGTGGAGTGGAAAGTAAAAGTTTTAAATGTTTGGAATTATATATGGTACATAAAAAAATTGGGTATAATTTGTAAAAAAATAAAAAGTTTTAATACTAAAATTCAAATTATTACTTTTTTTTTTATTTTGACATTTTTATAGTTTTAACGACAAATTTGACGATATGGAGTTTTTTGCACAAAATATTTCAAATATGTGGGGTTCCTGTTAATAAATGTAATAGAAATGACAACATCATCAAACCTTTTAGTCAATACGCCAAGGCACTCTCTTATTTGACCAAAAAATTATTCTAGATAATTAAATCTAAACCTTCATTTAAATCGTGAAGCACGTGGGTCATTGTATTGTTCCATTCAACCAGTCGCTCAATGACCGAAATGAGTAGAGAAATTCTTCTTTTTTTATTTTTTGCCATTGGTGTGTAAAAACATACGTTCCACTTGAAAACAATCCGAAATCTAAAGGAAGAGATTTTTAAAAAAATTAAAAAAAAAAATCAATCTTTTGCCTTCATAACTATATCTTTTAAGAACCCTGCTATTTGTATCGCGAGGGAAGGGAGCAAACCCCGCCACCGACCACTCACAAATAGGGGGTATGTGGCTGCATAGCCGGTTCTGTGTTTTACAGGGCCCGATCTGTGCTATATGATGACGACTTCTTATTTATAAGCAATAATATGCTCCACCAACTAACAAAATATTTATGTAGTATTCCACATTCATTCTAATCGCCGATTCATTGGATGAACCTAGATTTTTTTATTGACAACTCTGTTGTCGTTAATTGAAAGAGAGTTTAGTCAAAAAGAAGAAATACCAATTTTCAGCCAATTAAAAAATTTCTTTGAATTGTTTCCAATTCTACAATTATTGAAAAAATACTACAATTCTCTGTCTCAACCCAACCGACCTTGTCCTATCTTTCACCCGCAAGGCTGAGATGGAAAAGAATACTTTATTTTCGTTACCAAAATAATTTTACCGTAATATGTAAATATTATTATTTCTGAATAATGGTTTATCTAAGAATCTGATTGGTTTGGAACTTGCATTCCTCAAGACATGTATTGTGTGGCATCATCCATGTCGATCAAATTAAATTAAGCTCGACAAATTCTTTAAATTTTATTTTTCTTTAAATTCATTTTTAATAATATATTTAAAAAAAAAATTGCGCGTTACTTTTTAAACACGTATTTTTTCACAAAATCTATTCTAAAAAAATTTATATCAAACAGACACTAAGTATTTTGATTGTTAGTTGAGGATATGCTTAATTGCAGTATTAAGAATTTTTTTTTAAATGTAGTTATGGTATTAAATGAGTTTGGTTCATAATAATATTTTAGATTATTTAATGTCACATTATCTACTTTAACTTGACAAACATGTCATGATATAATTACTCAATCTTTTTTTTTTTTCATTTGCCAAAAGAATTGTTAGAGGGTTATTATTATTATTATTATTATTATTATTATTATTATTATTATTATTATTATTTAAAATAGATTTTAAATGTTAAAAATAATAATGTCATGATTTAATGGATATGTTATCGAACTCAAATCTTTTAATGACATGATTTAATATTTTTCATTTTTGAAGTAATTCTACTATGCTTTAATAATATATTTATTAATGAATTTAATATTTTCCTTAATTTAACGTAATTATTTATTTAGTAATTTATGTATTTATAAATAAATAAATAAATTACATTCCGAATAAATAAATTACTAAGAATAAAAAAAACGATTAAACACTATTCATTTGGTGTAATGATTGGAGATGAATTTTAGTTAGGTACAAAATTTGATACAATATTTGGTGCAAAATGATGCAAATTTTAGTACAACGCTGGAGATGGTTTTACCCTTTCAAATGATGTTGGAATCCAATTCAATAATTTAGTAAACTTTCTCTTTTACCACTTAAATTAGGTCTTGAATCATTATGTGGTGGTACTTGAGAAGTTTTAAGTTTTTTTCTTTTCAAGGCCAAGATGAAAAAAATAAAAAAATAAAATCACTTTTTTTCTTTCCAAATTTCACCCATATGTCCAAGAGAGACTAAAATCTAATTAAATTTACGACCATTTGAACTGGGCTTTGATCTAAAAAAAAAAAAAAATTTACTCTTTTCTTCTTTTTTGTTAATACCACGTTCTTCATAATGAAAAATAAAAATATTGTTTCATTCAAGATGACCCAGGGACGGATCTGGCGGAGGTTGGACCTGGCTACAGTCTGGTCCAGCTACGGTTTTTTTTTTTTTTTTTTACGTATTAACTCGATTTGTAATCCGATCATGGATCCATCCCTAAATTGACATGTAGACTTATTGTTCTCTCCCTCTCCTTCTAATCTTGACATGTTGTTATAGTATTCCACATTCATCCTGATCGCCAATTAATTTGATGAGTAAAATAACCAAGCTCGTAAGTGCAAAATTGGGAATGGGTGCTCCCACACTTAGCAACGGTAAGCAGCTACAAACCCCGTGGCTTTTGGACGAGGAATCTGCTCCAAGTACAGGGAGCAAACTCACTGGGGCCTGCCAGGTAACCCCCCCCCAACCCCCCAACTACCGTGTAGCATCACTCTGCATGACAAGCTTCATAATTTTGGGGCAACGAATTGGAGAAATTCAAAATTGATTTTTAATCAACCTTAGATTCCAAAACCCCAATTTTGTGCCTTGAAATACAACAACAAGATAAGTGGTCAATCGGGGAGTAGCTGATTTAAAATCTGGAAATGCGCTTTGATGAGATTTGGAGATGCCCTGTTTCTACTCTGCTATATATGGACAAATTTACAGTTTTGAATTAAAGAACAAGAAGATTTTCAAACAAGAAAAGATTAAAACCAGAGCGCGCGCGCGCGCACATATTATTTATATATATATATATATATATATATATATATATATATATATATATATATATAAATATATAAACATCACAAGCTGTAAAAACTACAAACAGAGGGAGAGACGTACAATACACACACACAGGCTGTAGCTGCAAGCCTGCACTTAATCCACAATTTTTTGAAAATACAAACAGACACCACGTATAACGGTATAGAGAGATCATATCTAATCATGGGGATATTATGAAATCCACAACTCTACAAGCATCGGCGTCCTCGGTCGTGATTTTGGTGAAGAAACAGAGGTTACAATCAGCTAGCTTTAGTTTTTTCAAAAGCCAGGCGAAGATTTGTCGCTTTATGGCTCCTCGGACGGGAGTCACAAATGGGTACATTCTGCTTTTGTTGCGCTTGCCTGAAAATGCAGAATCAGACTCGAAATTCTTCATGCTCGTTTGCGCCTCCATGTATGGATTTCTTCACAGAGTGTGTGGGTGGGGGTTTGTGTTCGTGTCAACGGTGTCCCTCCATTTATAGAAGGGATCTTTGCATTTGTGATCCCCAAATTTTAACCATTTTGTACTTTCATCCCATCCTGTTTTTGCCTTTAATACCTAACTTTTAAACATTTAATTTCCATAACAAGGGTTAATTACATGAATTGTCACTGAACTTTAAAAATTATACAATCATTAAACTTTGTAATTCGTTATCTTATCCATCACTCACGCAATGGCGCGGGGATCCTTTATTTACAGTAGGGATCTTTGCATTAGTGATCCCCAAAATTTCTAAATACCAATAAATGAACTTTGTAATTCGTGATACCATCAATCTTAATTTTAAAATTGCTGAAGTGGACGTCAAGTGGGAAATAGATTGTCACGTGAGCAATTTTGTCAGCCACATCAACAAATTTGTCAATTTTTTAACTGTCGTTTGAGTGACCGATATGGAGTGATAGATGCTATAACAGAAAGTTTAGTAATTATCAGGGTAAATTTTAGGGTACAATGACCTGATGAAAACCTTACACGGTTTAATAATGATTCAAGTGATTAGCCCTCTATAACAACATTGATCTTCTTAGTGGAAAAGTTGAGAGCAATTTTTAGATGCGTTAAAAAATTATTTTATCTTCAACTTCAGATCTACAAAACATATATATAAAAGTAAGAAAAACTATTTTTTCAATAGCCTCATCTCGTCTATGTAATACGTGTATATCAAGTGAAAATTAATCAAAAAATAGAAATCAGTTGCCAAAAATAATGTAAATGGATTTACAGGGAGAAATGAGGTATGTAAAAGTCACAACGAAAGAGAGACTAGAGGGGTGATACGAGTTGTCATGCATGTTGGAAGTGGGTGGGATCTAATGTGAGGTCATTATAGCGTTTTTTCGTTATTTGAACTCGAAGGTTATAGTCTTTCTGATAAACTTAAGGATTGTTTTGTAGATGGTTTGAAAATTGAAGGTTAAAGAATTGAATATGAAAGAAACAAAAAGTTGTGTAAACAAATATGCTTTTAAGGTGAGGTGCATTTGCTAACTCCCCGCATCCGCCAACTGGAAACATCCTGGAAATTGCACCCTGAAACTTAAAAGTAGAAATTGAGATAAATTTCATTGAATGCGGCTATATGCTCAATCATAATTATTGAAAAATACTACAATTTTCTGTCTCAACCCAACTGACCTTGTCCTATCTTTCACCCGCAAGGCTGAGATGAAAAAGAATACTTTATTTTCGTTACCAAAATAATTTTACCGTAATATGTAAATATTATTATTTCTGAATAATGTTTGCTCTAAGAATCTTATTGGTTTGGAACTTGCATTCCTCAAGACATGTATTGTGTGGCATCATCCATGTCGATCAAATTAAATTAAGCTCGACAAATTTTTTAAATTTTATTTTTCCTTAAATTCATTTTTAATCATATATTTAAAAAAAAAATTGCACGTTACTTTTTAAACACGTATTGGCTATCAAACAGCCAAAAAGCTGAAAAATGGAAAAAAGAATTTCCAAGTTTCATGGAAAATGAGGTGATCAAATAGGGCCTAAGTATTTTGATTGTTAGTTGAGAATATGCTTAATTGCAGTATTAAGAGGTTTTTTTTTTTTAATGCAGATGAGTTTGGTTCATAATAATATTTTAGATTATTTAATGTCACATTATCTACTTTAACTTGACAAACATGTCATGATATAATTACTCAAATCTTATTTGAAACAATGCCCAATATCATTGGTCAAATAAAACTCCTTTTATCTCTCACACGGTATAAAAGAGTGGCCCACTTCAGTTTAGTGGTATTGTTATACGAAATTCAATTGTGAGTGGTTTTCGTAAAATAACTAGGTGAACGAGCCATCTTGTATGAGTGGCTCACTCGTATGCAAGCTAGCATGAACGTGTTCCAACAATGACTCTCGTTGTCAGTTTATATTTAAAAATAAATAAAAAATCCATGAATATGCTCCAAAAGTTAAACCTCGAAGAGTTAAATATGAAAAAATAAAATTAAAATTGTGAAACAAAGTGCAAAACTACATAAATTTTGGGAGTTCACTTGGTAAAATCACTTTTGCCGTGGGGGCGGTAGAGTGAGTATACACGCAAAATTGATCAAAAGGGGATAATATGAATTAGGAAGTATCCTTCCTTGAAACTTCGCGGGTTAATAAAATAATTTACATGTTCCTTAGTTTTTTTTATATATAAATTAAACAATTCATCCATTACAAGATAGAAAACTTTCCTCATGCAATGACTTTTTACTCAATAACAATATAAAAAATTATTTTAGATAATTAATTAACCCACAAATTTAAATCTTCAATTTGTTAAGTACGTGGTTCATATATATTTTTCCATTCATCCAGTCACTCAATAGAGAATTTTTTTTTCTTTCTTTTTCTTCGCCATTAGTTAGGAATAAAGATTCGATTGTTCCATTGAAAAACAACTCAAAACCTATTGTGTTTGGAACCCATTTTTGAGAAATTATAAATTTTGGAATAGCGATCGATGGAAGAATGTTTGGTTGAAAGTAATGAATTTTTTTAGATTTGTATGTAACATTATTTTATTTGGAGAATATGTGATTATAACGAAGAAAGAGAATTTTTAAAAAAAAATAATAATGGGTGCCAAACACCCTCGGAAGAGAATTTTTCGAAAAATTCAACCTTACCCTTTCAAATGATGTTGGAATACAGTTCAATAATTTAGTAAACTTTCTCTTTTACCACTTGAATTAGGTCTTGAATTGTTATGTGGTGGTACTTGAGAATTTTTCAGAAGTTTTTTTTTCTTTCCAAATTTCACCCATACGTCGAAAGGAGACTAAAATCTAATTTGAACTGGACTTTGATCTAAAAAAAATATTTACTCTTTTCTTCTTTTTTGTCGACACCAAGCTCTTCATAATGAAAAATAAAAATATTGTTTCATTCAAGATGAATTGACCTGTAGATTCCTCTAATCTTCACATGTTGTTATAGTATTCCACATTCATCCTGATCGCCAATTAGTTTGGTGAGTTAAATTACCAAGCTTGCAAGTGCAAAATTGGGAATGGGTGGTCCACTACTTAACAACGGTAAGCAGCTACAAGCCCCTCCCCTGTTTTGACATCATGCATGACAAGCTTCATAATTTTGGGGCAACGAATTGGAGAGATTCAAAATTGAATTTAATCGACCTTAGATTCCATAACCCCAATTTTGTGCCTCCAAATACAACAACAAGATAAATGGTCGATCGGGAGTAGCTGATTTAAAATCTGGAAATGCGTTTTGATGAGATTTGGAGATGCCCTGTTCTACTCTGTTATATATCGACAAATTTGCAGTTTTGAATTAAAGAACACGAAGATTTTCAAACAAGAAAAGATGTGCGCATGCGCACATATATATATATATATATAAACATCACAAGCTGTAAAAACTAAAAACAGAGGGAGAGAGAGACCGGAGACGTACAACACACACACACACACAGAGGCTGCAGCTGCACTTAAAGCATAATTTGCAGCCTGCCTATCCACAATTTTTTGAAAATACAAACGGGCACAACGTATAACAGTATACAGAGATCATATCTAATCATGGGGATATTATCAAATCCCCATAACTCTACAAGCGTCAGCGTCCTCGGTGGTGATTTTGGCGAAGAAACAGAGGTTGCAAGCAACTAGCTTTAGTTTTTTCAGAAGCCAGGCGAAGATTTGTCGCTTTATGGCTCCTCGGACGGGAGTCACAAATGGGTACCTTCTGCTTTTGTTGCGCTTGCCTGAAAATGCAGAATCAGACTCGAAGTTCTTCATGCTCGTCTCCATGTATGGATTTCTAGAGAGGCTGTGTGTGGGGGGGTGCGGTTGGGGGGTTTGAATCCTTTGGGACGATGGGCGTGCGGATCGTTTATTTATAGAAGGGATCTTTGCATTAGCGATCCCCAAAGTTTCTAAACACCAATAAATGAACTTTGTAATTCGTGATACCATCCATCTTAGTTTTTAAATTGCTGAAGTGGACGTCAAGTGGGAAATAGATTGTCACGTAAGCGATCTTGTTAGCCACATCAACAAATTCGTCAATTTTTTAAATGTCCGTTTAGTGACTGATAGATGGGACAACAAAAAGTTTAGTGATTAACGTGATAATTTTTAAGATACAATGACATGATGAAAACCTTACACAAAGTTTAATGATGATTCAAGTGATTAACCCTCCATAAAAATATTGATCCTTTTAGCGGAAAAGATGAGAGAGAGCAATTTCTAGATGTGTTAAAAAATGATTTTATGTTCAACTTCATATCTACAAAAGATATATATAAAAGTAAGAAAAACTATTCTTTCAATAGCCTCATCTCGTCCATATAACACGTGTATATCAAGTGAAATTTAATCAAAAATAGAAATCAGTTACCAAAAATAATGTAGAGAGATTTACAAGGAGAAATGAGGTAGGTAAAAGTCACAACGAAAGAGAGACGAGAGGGGTGATACGAGTTGTCATGCAGGTTGGAAGTGGATGGGAGCTAATGTGAGGTTGTTTTAGTGTTTTTTCGTTATTTGAACTCGAAGGTTATATTGTCTTTCTGATAAATTTGAGGATTGTTTTGTAGATGCTTTGAAAATTGAAGGTTAAAAGAATTGAATGTGAAAGAAACAAAAGTTGTAAACAAAGATGCTTTCAAGGTGAAGACTGCATTTGCTAAATCCCGCGGAAACATCCTGGAAACTGCACTCTGATTCCGACCCACCCGTCTATGTTGTTTAAGTTACCAAAGTTGGAGCACAAAATATTTCATCTTGGCATAGACTGGACGGAAATGAAATTCAACTTGACAAGATCCATGAAAACCATATTTTTGAAAATAATAATAACACCAAACACTAATTTATGTGTAAATATGTGATAAGTCATAATAAATAAGTTATAAATTCATGTATTTAATTGAACCTATAATTTAGTAATACAAGTGAAACTTTGAGTGCTAAATAGCATTACTAACACGAATAAGAATTATTGATTTACTTTTATAAATTCAGCATTTTACTTTAAAACCCCATTTAATATTAACTAAAACATAAAAATACCACAATCAAATTTATTTTAACCATAAATTTTAACGTACACATGTCATTTTAAAATATTATTCATGATGAATAAATACTCGGAAAACAAATTCATCAATAGCATTGGGGACGGCGGACTGTAAAATTGTTAGACTTAAGGTCCGTTTGATTGCAATAGTTAAAATTTTAGATTTTTTTGTTCACGTTTGACTTTATTTTACATGAAAATTATCCATTAAAGTAAAAAAAAAAAAAACAATTGGTTATGAAATTTGTTACCATTGCCAAAAAGTTGAAAAAATAAAAAAAAAATTGCTCGAAAACTATTTTTTCATTAAAGTTTATTGTTCGTTTGACTTCATTTTACATGAAAATTGTCTATTAAAGTGGATATTTCTTACAATTGGTTATGAGATTTATTTCCAAGAAAAAAAAAATCAGCCAGAAGCTGTAATTCCATTTTCCCACTAAAAAGTTGGGAAAATGAATTCCTTGGAAAGCTGGAAAGAGGTACGTGGGTGGGAAAAAAATTTTCATGCCAAAATTTGTCTATCAAACAAGAGTTAAGGGTGAAAATGAATTTTTCTTTTTTTTTCCTCCATTTTCCATGTAAAAAGTGGGCTATCAAACATAGCCTAAAGGTTAAAATTTAGCTTGTGTGAAGTTATTTTTTTTTTTTTAATGGTCTAATTTAAGGGAGAAAATTTAAAAATACAATATCCTAAGTACACAATTTCCCTTTTATTAAATTTAAAATGTTCAAAAAGCAGGTGATAAATCATATATATACAGACACGATTATGATTTACTAAACACCGTACTTAGTTAACTATACAATTTGACCATGTTGGAATTTCGTAATCCATGTATGAATTTTCATCTTATTGGATTAGCGACGTTGAGCTAAGTGATGGATGAATAACACGAAAAAAGTTGAGCAACAAATTAAATACATTTTAAAGTACAATTATTAAGTAGTAATTGTGGCTAAACTTGAACATAGCCCCTGCTTGATTTGGATTAAAACTTGATTTAAATTTCAAGTCAAAGTTAACAATTAATTTTAACCAGCAAAAACTCCTCTAAAGTTGGGGACTGCATTTGCTAAATCCCGCCGTGTGTCGATGTGTTCGTAGTAGACTAGACCATAGTAGGGACAAAGCCCGCGGGAAACATCCTGGAAACTGCAGTCTAATTCGTCCCCTCTATTCCATCTTCACCCACTTTATGGACGACAAAATATTTCATCTTGGCATAGACTGGACCGAAACGAAAAGAGAAACCGAAGCATTTGTTTGAGCCTATTTTTATCAAAAATTCAGGAATCAGGGGTGGTTTTCTTTATCATTTTCTATTTTCGATATTCTAAAAACAATGAAAACACGTTTAATTACCTATTTTCAAAAATGAATTTCGGAAAACAAATTTAAAATTTACAAAGAAAATCGGTGTTTTCAGTTAAAACCAACCCAAAATTTTCAAAACGTGTTTTAAGTGTTTTCATCCCAACCCCACCATCGCCGCATGCACCAACCACCGCCACCACCAAATCGCAGCTGATTGCACCCACACCCACCACCACATCGCAATTGATAGCACACAACCACAGCCGCCGCCACTGAAATCGTGACCCATAATCACCACGAAAATCGCAACCTAAAAAAGAAAGAAGGGCAACAACGTCGCGACCACTGCCACTATCAACCACCGAATTACAATAGATCTCACCCATAGCCACCACCGCCACAGCACTACCACCGAAATCGTGACCTAAAATCACGACCCAAAAAAAGAAAGAAGAATGACAGCAACATCGTGACTGGCTAAGTGACCACAGCCACCGTTACCATCAACCACCGAATTGCAGCAGATCACACCCACAACCACCACCACCGAAATCGCAACCCAAAATCACCACCAAAATCGTGACCAAAAAAAGAAAGAAGAAGGACATCAGCGTTGCACCCCACTCCTTCTGGCCGGCGAAATGGAGCCTGGCGATAGGAAGATATACGAGAGAGGGGGAGGGGAGAACTTGTTTTGGGTGTTTTTAATTTTGAAAATAATTTTTCAAAATGACAAATAAAACATATTTTCAACAAATTTAAAAATGGACACTTAAAATACAAAACTCAAAACACAAAATTGAAACACGAAGAGAACGTTCCCTCATTTTTTCAAAACTCACTTTCAATCACGTATTCTCCAATAAAATAATATAATATGTAAATCGAAGATTTTTATTCATTTTTAACCACACATTCTCCAAAAATCACGATTCAAAAATGTACTTTTTTTCCCTATCAAAATGGAGCTCAAACAAGGAAAATTCAACTTGAAAGATCCATGAAAACCGTATTTTTGAAAAAGATGTAAGAAATAGAAACGTGTTGAAACATTAATAAAAATTATTGATTTACTTTTATAAATTCAATATTTTACTTTAAAAACCATTTAATATTGACTAAAACATAAAAATGCCATAATCAAATCTATTTCAACTGAAATCTCAACGTATTTTTAAAATATTATTCATAATGAATAAATACTCAAAAAATAAAAATAAAAAAATCATCGATGCTAATCAGGGACGGCGGACTGTAAAATTGTTAGACTTAAGGTTAAAATTTTTGTGTGTTTTTTTTAAAAAAAGTCTAATTTAAGGGAGAAAATTTATAAATATAATATTTTAAGTACAAGATTTCACTTTTAAACAACTTTAAAAAAATAAATAAATAAATAAAAAAGCAGATATATATAAACTCACACACCGTTTTGAACTACTAAGCACCGTCCTTATTTGGCAGTTAAGTGGATATGAAAATATTAATATATTACACTAATGAAATAAAAACTACTAAGCACTGTCCATATTTGGCAGTTAAGTAAATCAAAAATATTGTTGGGCTTTGATGGTTTAAAATAGCATTTTGAAAAGTGTGATTTTCTGACTTGGCCGTAGTCAACTATAAAATTTAATCATCTTGTAATTTCGTAAGCCACGTGTGAATTTTCGTTTGGTTGAACATTGAGTTGAGTGACCAATTAAATACATTTTAAAGTATAGTTATTAAATGGTAAGTGGGGCTATACTTGAGTGACCATTCATATAATTAACCCACAGATGAACTCTTAAGGGCCTCAACCTGAATCGATAGACCATGGCCAAACTCTTAGGGTGCGTTTGGTTTATTGTTTTCAAGATGTTTTTAGTTTTCTGTTTTTCAAAATACTGAAAATGTGTTTGATCTATTATATCTGAAAATGCATTTTTTTGAAAACAATATTAAGTTTATAACATAAAACTCAAAACACATTTTTGTCATTTTTAGTATTTTTAGTAAAAATTCTAAAAGAACTCACAACATAGAAAACAAGCTTTCGAATATAAATTTATTTAAAAATATAAATTTATAACATATAAAATTTAAAAAAGAAATTGAAAAAAAAAACTCAAAAAAAAAAATTCTCAAAAAAATATAAAAATAAAATTAGTTCAAACTCTTAATGATAATTTACATAAAAAATTTAAAAGATATTTAAATAAACACAAATAAAATATTTTTAGTCCACATTATTAATTTTAATTTTTCTATATTTCAAACTCAATTTATCATTTATCATTATAATTTTTCTTAGCCAGGAAAAAATGTTATAAAATTCACTAACTTTAAATGTATATATTCATTGGTAATTCTAATTTTATTAATATTATGTTTGGTACACATTAAAATTTTCATTTTTCATGTTTCTACTCATTTTCAACCACACATTTTTCAATAAAATAATATTTTTATCACATCAATAATTTTTTCTTCTTTTTCAACTACACATTCTCCATCAATATACTATTTCATAATACGTTATTTCAAAATAATGTGGTTCAAACACACCCTAAATAATTAAATTTCATAAAATAAAATATTATAAAATAACTTTATAAAATTTGAAAACAAACGTATTTTCTAGTTTTCTGTTAATTTTTTAAAATAACAAACCAAACGCGTTTTAACAATCTTAAAAACAGACTCTCAAAACAAAAAATCGAAAATAAACTCAAACTAAAAACTGAAATATAAGCCAAACATGCTCTTAACCTTTGCACAGACAAATCCATTTGTTTTCCCCTATTTCCTTCGAGAACCCTTGTTTGAGCCTGGAAGCCAAAACTAACCCTAAAACATTATATATGACATTTCATCTCCATCTCTAGTTATGGTTATACTAAGTTGTTTTTTGACTTCTGCATTGCATATTCTTCTTTCTTTTTCCTTTATTTATTCATTTATGCTTCATGTATAGGTGCGGTGCGGTTCACACACTCACAGAAAGGGGTGGATGGGTAATTTTTTTTTTTTTTTATTTTTTTTAGGTGGGGGACGTGAGAGGGTGTAGAGGTTCACCTACATTTAGGGATAGTAGAAAAGTTTGTTGGCTTGGGCTCGATCCGAAAAAGTCTGAGCCGAGGCTCGGGCCGTCCGGTGTCACCGCCGAAACGGGTCGAGCCTCATTTTTTTGCTCGGATTGGCTCGGATTGCGCCAAAAAAAATTCGGCCGTGTTTTGTTCAAGCCAAGCCTGAGTTTCAAGTTTCGGCTCGTGATTCAACTCGTTGACATGATTACCTACATTTGACTTAATTCTTATTTATTTGGTCGCCTAGTCTAGTTCCAAAAATTTTCGAATTATGTGTAAAATTATCTCACGAGAGAACGTAGGATTTAAAATGAATTTTTAAAAGAATAATGTTATTTATTATCATGATTCATGACGATTGAATATCGATGACGTGTCAATCAATTATCCCTCACATTTTTTTCTCTTTCATCTCTCCCCATCTCTCTTGTGAAAATTTAATAACACAATCTCATTATTTCATGTAGATTATCATATTATCGATATTTTATCATCATAATAAATAACATTATTATTATTATTATTTTTAAAATGAGTTTTTTAAAAGAACGGGTTTTCATATGGGGCCAAACACACCCACTCCAAAGACGACGACGTTGACGTTTTTATTACCTTTGATCACTCATCCTCTAGCAGCCATCTTCGTCCAACTCCACTCCATTTCAGGGAAAGTGCTCCGTGTTCTGTAAACGACGCCATTTTAACTTCTCTTTCACCCGAGAAATTAACGTGGGGGCACGGTGTCGCTTTGATAAACTTTTTGATTTTTTTTTTTGGTTTGTGTAGGTGGTGGAAGGAGGCTAGAGAGTCTGTTTGCAGTGGTGATGCTATTGCTGGGGGAGTAAGTAGTGGCGTTGTTTTGTATAATGGGACAGTACGATTGAATGGTGCTGGTGAGGATGAGAAAGAGGGTATGTGGTGGGGCATAGACAATCCTGGATTCTGGTGAGTATGAGAGAGGAAGGGATATTAGGCTCCGTGTTTGATAGGGTACATTTTTCATTTATTTTCCAACTTTTATAGTATTTGATAGACAAAACTTTTCGGGAAAATATTTTCCAACTTTCAAGATTTTCCACATGTTGAGGAAAATAAATTCTTGATATTTTGGTGGGTAAATATTTTACATTTTTTTTTTTGCAATTGAAAAAAATTCTAGACACAATGTAAAAATTTTTTTTCATTTTTATTAACAATTTCTATACAAAACAAAACCAAAAAATGGTGTTATTTTTTTTCTCAATTTTTTTGGCAATTAGAACAAATTTTAGATCCAACGGTAAAAAAACATTATCACTTTAATAGACAATTTTCATAAAAAACGAAACCAAACTTTCAACATTTTTCATGAAAAATAATACCAATCAAATACAATTAATTATAATTCCCAGTAAAATAATTTCTAAGCAAATCAATTCCCTGTAAAATATTTCTTTCCATCAATTTTCCACATTTGCAATCAAACGGACCCTTAGTAAAGAAGAAAGGGTTTCAAGTGAGGGGGATTTTGCATTTGTGTTGGAGTGGATGTTCTTGACATTTCTCAAATGGTGAGCGCTAGTTATCATTCAAATTTGTTGATTTCAAACTCTTTGTGCTTGTGTAGTCATGTAGCGAACTAGATTAGTTACTTCTTGTGCAATTATTTTGTGTTAGTTTAGTAGTTGGAAAAAAGTGATGGATATTAGTTATCAAGTTATGAACTTTACTTTTAACATTTTATTGTAGATAGTTAACCTTGTTGCCTGTTGGTCATTGCAGCACCTGTAGCATCTTCTCTCGTATGCAATTGATGGAATAGTTGAAACAACCCAATCTTGGTCACATTACGGTTAAACGTTAAGTCTGAAAGTTTATACTGTCGAGCACATCTATTGAGCTCGTGAAAATTGAAATGCTTGTAAGTTGTCAAGTTGTTTGTGGCTCTAACAAGAAGAACCAAGTTTTGGCAATTCTTACCATGCCTGAACAACCAAAACTCCACTTCACAACTTCATTAGAACTTATTTACTGTTGGAAAAACTGAAAAATGGGCTGACTTTGGCACTAGTTTTGAGAGGGACCCGCTTGGCTATTTTGAAAGATGAAAGTTGATTTGTGTTCTCCTCCGTGAGTACATCGAAATCATATATTTACTTGTCAAAAATGATGCTCGGGTGAATGAGAAATTGAAACTCAAAGTATGCCATGTGAAAGGAGTTTATGTTGGTGGGAAAGCAAAAAATTTAAGCTTTGTCCCACATAGGAAGTTGATGAAAATTAAAACCACTTTATAAAGGATTGCACTTTAGAATGGTGTAATCATGTGTAGCATAGAGGCTCTCTCCACGTGCGCGCGCAGGGGGAGGTGCAAATCTTGGACCGAAATTTTGTCTATATAGTCATCTCGTTTTTCCAGTCTGCAGTACACGAATTCATCTGCATATTCATCTGTCTGCAATTTCTGTTTCTCCTACATACAGTCTCCGTTTTTGCATTTTTTTTCCCGATCTTGTTCGAGTCCGGTGGTGATATTATTCAGACACATAGTCAGTTCGCCGGAGTGGTCTCTGTGGTGCTCAGAAACTACTGGTTCTACCGTTGTATCCTGGGAAGCAGACGTTCATATCAATCCTCAAGCACGTACGGTGAGGGGGCGAATCTGTTTTAAGGAAACTGTGTTTGACACAGGCCTCGGGTTAAAAGTGTTATACGGTTTTAACAGATTCTGGTTGTTCGATTTTGCATAATTTTGTTCTGCAATTGTTTTTGATCGTTTACTACAATATATATATATTTTACATTATATTATAATATGCGCAAACTGTATTTGTAAATACAGTTTTTATTCTGTTCATCAAAATTGGTATCAAGTTGTAAATCCGGTATTTGAAGTTGAAACAATTTTCCTACATTTACAATCCTATTGCTATAGAAGTTGGGAAACTGAAGAAAATTGTATTAGCAAGAATTTATTAGGAAAGATATGTATTTTTTTTCTTTTCCTAGTTCTTCTTCACTAAGATATTTCTGGTAAACTGAATCCGTGGGAAATGAAATTCGTGACTCGTTGTGACCGATTGTGACTTGAAATTCTGGAAATTTTTTGGAAGTTCTGGATCTCTTTAAAGCTGGAAAATGCAAACCAAAAAGGATGGTGCTACAAGTATTCTGATGATCTGAAGATTGATTGTAATTCTCTTTGCTGTTGAATAGAATTATAATTTTGGTCATGTAAATTCCCTGGTTTTAAATTAGTATTTTTGATAGGCAATGGATTCGTACGTTGGTTTTTGGTATGAATTTTTGTTCAGCTCTGCTTTGTGGCAACACAAATGAATTGTGCAATGAGATTTCGAGTTGACAGAAATTTGAATTTCCTATTGCTGCTGACATGATTTTTCTCTTCTTTTAGTGTTTTGATAAAATAATAGTAGTTGCTTTCTGGTGTTATGTTGCTGTTGTAATTCTTGGTCACAATTAGTCACATTGAGTACACACTTGGTCACAATTAGTAACAGATGAGACCTAATAGCAACTTGATTATATAAAGTGACTTGAAATTTTTTCGGTAATTTTTTTAGGACGTGGAGGCAGGGCGAGGTGGTGATAGGTGGATTCATAGGAGTGGGGGTGTGATTTTCAATTTTTAAATTTTTTGAAATATTTAATTCGTCGGAGTGGCAGCTCCAGAGTGTTCGCCGGAAAAGGCGTCGGAAGTTCACTGGAGACGTCGCTGGAGCGGTCGTCGGAGCAGATGGCCGTCTCCAGTGGAGGGAAGGTGGTGTAGTGGGGGGAAGGAAGGTGGTGTAGTGGGGTGTCATTGGTATAAATAATTAATGTATATTATATTATATTTTAATATTTAATAAATTTATTTATCACCTGATTTTTGAAATATTTTAATAAGTTTGTTATTTATGAAATGTTAACTTTAAAACTAGGAGTTATGTATTGTTCCCTTTGATTTATTGATCGTGGATGCTGTTATTCAGAGTTGGTAAAAGTAACTCTTCTATAAAGCGACTAATACTTGACTTCAATTCTGTGAGCATTAGATTTTTGAAATGCTGGGTTTCAAACTACAATATTTGCAAAATTCAGAAGGTAGGCCAATAGGGAAGAGAAGTTACTAAATTTTGAATACATGCACGCAGCACGCATAATACAGTCAGATATCCAATGATTTCCATTCTTTTTATAGAAGTAGATATGGCTTGAAGTAAAATGTGTATGTTTATCTTTGGTTGTGCAGGGGCATATAAAAGGTGAAAAGTTGGTAGGGCGGGCCCTATACTTTGGTATATATTATAAAGAGACTTTATTAGTGACAGTTGCTGACTTGCTGTTATGTATGTAACTTACAAAGATTGCATGTGGTACCTCCTTTACTGGAAAAAAGCTGTTTGCTTCAATTGTTCATATACTTGTCGAAAATGTTATATTTGCATTTCTGCCTTGCATTGGATGGGGCGTCTGTAATAGTTTTATTTATCTTAGTTATCAAGTCAGGATACAACAGCTCGTTTTTGGTAGAATTCACAACTGACTGAAAAGGTAAATGCAAAATTCAGTGCTCTAGAAGTTGGCACTGACGTAGTGTAAAATAAAACAACGGAAAAAAAATCCATTTAGCCTAATCTTCAGCTTTTACTTTCATCTTGTTGATTTGAGCATAGCTCAATAAGACTTCTGTTACACAAACAAACTCATAAAACCTATATGGAAAAAAAAAAGTTGGAGTATTGACTGGTTATGATGGAATCATGGAAAGAAAAAAGATGGTTTTACAATTTTATTCAGCAGAATGCCACTTGTTCATATAACAGCTAGGTATAAGCTACTTGATAGAGTGTCTATTAAGTTTAAATATTTGGTATGAGATAATTGTTGGTTTTTTAAGAGTTTCTTTTATCGATGATCTGACACGCTCTGTATGCATTCCGAACTCCGAAGGATAGTTAGTTTGAAGCTTTCCAAAAAATACTGAGCCTCTCTTGGTGAGCAAGTGATTCGTTACTAGTGTTTTATCATTGATTCTTTTCCTTGAGGGTTGATCAGTCTTAATATTTGACAGCGAATCTGGGACTTCACAGAGCAGACAAAAACAGTTATTCACGAACAAGAGAAAGTTATTTAGGGATTCAGGCCAATCAGATGAAGTCATGAAGAGGTACTTAAATATGTTACTGTTGTTGATTGTTTATGTTTGCTATGATCAGATGCTGTTCAGGTATGTGCGGAAGTTTGAAAACCTGTGATAAACCTAGAGTGTACCTAATCTCAATGGAAAAACAGACGTTACATAATTTTTATCTTATTTGGTTAATATAAATGTTTCGTTTGAGTCAAGGTCAAAGAAGGATTTGTAAAAAAAAAAATACAGAATAGAAGGAAAAAGAATTTGTTTTAGAACTATGAATTATGTGTATTACTGTTGTACATTTGCAATAGAGCAGAAATAGTGTCTGGGATGTATTTATTAAAAGCTCATCTTACACTGGGGTCTGGTAAGCATCTATTTGCTGGTAAGAAACGATGCTGGCTAAGTACTAGCTATTTTCTGTTTTTCTTAGTTACTGCATTTGTAGATGGATGTATAAGCTTCTGGAAATTGATATGTTTTATTGATTCATTTCTTCTCGTTTACTGAATAATTTCATGCACGAGTACACCACAGTCTGTTTCTGTCTATGCAATTGACCTGTGCTTTTCTTTATGCGATGATGTATTATAATTAAGCCTTTGGACTTGTGTGCTTTTAACCCAAAACGTTCATGTTTATGGCCTAGGAAATCTGACTATGCACTTTTGGTTTCTGTCTTTCTGAAAATGAATTATTTATTGATGTTCTGGTTTAGTCTTGCTAGCACCTATTCAATTGCTTAGTTTTCTAATTTTGGTTGGAATACTTTTAGGATGGATTTCTATAATCGATATTCTCGTTTTGATTAAATAATAACTTATGGGACATGATGCCCTTAAACTTTTATGCTATGGATTTGGATACATTTTTCTTATCTTGTTTAGATTTCTAATTGCCCTTTATGTTCTTGTTTGGCATTTTTATAAGCAGATTGTTTGGAGTTACAAGTCTATGACTTCTCTTATTCTAATAAGGATAGAGAAAAGGGAAAAGAGGATATGATGGTGGAACAGTCCATGAATGATGTTCCCTTTCAGTTTCAGCGGTTCACTTAAGATGATGAATGGGAGCGTGGATAAAGTTAATTGAGCAATCTTCACCACATGGTAGAGGCTTTGGCTTCGACTTTGGGTTTGACTGGATTGTATAATCTTGGAAACGCTTGTTTTATGAACAGTGGTATCCAATGCTTGGTGCATACTCCCAAGCTTGTTGATTATTTCCTGGGAGACTTCAGAAAAGATCTAAGCTTTGAAAATTTAGAAATATATATTTGTTTTACATTTAGACCATGATTAACCCTGGTGAAAATGGAGTCATGATGCAGTAGGAAAGTGTGAGGATGAAGAATGCATACAGTAACTTGAGACTTGGTAATTGAAACAGTAAATTTGGAGACAGGTTCTCTACTGAGCTCCTCAGGTGTAGGGTCTTTTACTCTTAGGACAGCTATTAACGAGGGATATGCTTTTCTTAATGTGAGATTTAGACCTAAACTATCTTCGGAGCCGATGTAGTATATAACCCGATGCGCGATAACGTGAAGTATGAAGTGGTCACATAAGATGTATCATTGTCTATCTTCATTCTTTAGCTTCTAATTAAGAAGCTTGTGAAGTATTTTTCATTTAGACTTTCATTAATCAAGTATCAGAAAGGTCACACATCCGCCTAGTATCAATAAAATACTCTACCTTTGTGGATACATAATCGGCCGTACGATGAAGCGAATCATGAAGTAGCTCCCCTCCCCCTCTCTTAGACGTTAAGAAGTCGCATTTGATTATATTGTCAAATTCTGAGCGTTCAATGTATTTATAAAGTTTAATTACGAGAACTTGCTAATGAAATGCTATTATTGGTCACATAATTGTAAGGAACTTTCTGTACTTATCCTCATAAATAAATGTCAAATACTTGTGTAGTTGAATCAATCCTAAGTAGGGTTTTATGGAGATAAAAACAAACAAATAATCAGTGCAATAATGTATATAAATTATAATCATTGTGTGTGTGTGTGGGGGGGGGGGGGGGGTGAAGTATTTTTAGACTTGAATTTGGCCATTCTCTTTTGTAATCAATAATTTGTCACAAAGATGGGTCCATTCCCATCAATTAATTGCATTCAGAAAAAAAGGTTCACTATAAGTCCTCAACGTATTTCCTCCATTACAAGTTAGTCTTCAACCTCCCAAAAAAAAAGAAAAAAAAGGCAAACGACCTCAAACCTACATTTTAGTAGCACATTCAACAGTTTCTAATGGCGAAAATAACATAAATATTTGTTAAATTGTCACTTGACTGTCACATGCCTAACTTTATAATGTTGAGTTTTACTTCTCAACGTGGACCGATGACTAGAGATTTAAAGCAAGACACGTTTTCATGAGAATCACGTGATGATTTAATGAATATTAGATTGTTATTTTTGTCATTTGAGATTGAATGTTAATCTATATGAAAAGTTAAGAATTAACTTATTACTAAGAGCGAAATGTTAAGTGTACGTGTGAAACCCACAAACGTACAAGTAATAGATTTTATGAGTTAAGAGTTTTGTTCCACAGAAAATAAATTCAATTCAAGTTTACTAATTTTTTATGAAATTCGAATTATGCAAACGAAAGAGATTTGAGTTTTATGATTACTCTAAATTAATTTAAGAAATCTATATAAGTCTGGTTTTTATCGAATTATGGATTATTGTATAGGATTTCGAATTCGCCTATTGCTATCTATTTTATTTTTTTTATTTCTAATGCATTCTTGACAATCGATAAAACTAATATATTTAACTTTTTCAAAGACAAATGATGTCTATCCTAATTACAACCTGAATTCATTTCTAATTCAAATTCAAATTCGAATGAACATAATGCATTAAAATTTAGATTATTTACATGATTGTACAAGTGATAACTATTATTCTCAACATATCTTGTACATATGTTAATTTTGCAACGTTCTAAACGGGTGTGTTTGAGCCACAATATTTTGGAAGAATGTATTTTAGAATAGTAAATTGATGAAGAATGCATGGTTAAAAATAAGGAAAAGTTATTGATGATTTGAAAAATATTATTTTATTGAAGATTGTGTGGTTGAAAACGAGTAGGAAAATGAGAGTAAAAAAATTAATGTGGCTCAAACAGAGGATTATTATGAGTCTTTCAACACTACGACAAGCAACCAATTATCTAATTGGTAGTCAATCAATTAAATAATGCACTGAATATGCAAAACTAATCAAGAAATACAAAAAATAAATTAAACTAATAGTCTTGAATTAGAAGTAAATAAAAAAATATGGCTCATCTTAATCCAATACAAAAAATGATCTAACCTAACATATTAATATATAAATTACAAGAAGTATAAATATATCATCAGGATCATGAAATAATTCAAAAGATGTTGATTTTCAAGTAAAATATTGAATTCTTCAAAATTTTGGGGTGTGTTTGAGCCACATTATTTTGAGAGAATGTATTCTGGAATAGTAAATTGATGGAGAATGTGTGGTTGAAAAAGAAGGAAAAGTTATTGATGTGATGAAAAATATTATTTTATTAAAGAATGTGTGGTTAAAAATGAGAATGAAAATTTTAATGTGCACCAAACGACGACTTGATATAATTGACTTTCAATTTCTTACTAGAGCTAGACCTCATCTCTCAAAATATAGTAATTTGCCCATTGTTCTTGATGAATTTGATAATGTGATTGTGTATGAAGAGGCAAGTGAGGGTTTTTCAACGTGTATCCCTTGTTTTGCATCTATAAGAGTCGAGAAATAGGTAAAAATCACATCCAATTTGATTTTCAAAATAGTTTGAATCACAAAAGAAAACTACTCATTCATCAGAGGAAATAGCCCGCACGCACAGGCATAACCCTATGCACACGCCATTGAGTAGTTTTGTTCTCGGTAAATAATATATAGGGTTGTGCGCACGCGTGCATGTTTGCGTTGTTTCGTTTCTACACAATTTTCGATATTTTGGTCATAACTTTCTTTTTCGATATCCGATTGAGATGGTTCAAAGTGTATTGAAAAGATAATTCAAAGTATTACAATTCTTCTATAATACAATTTTTCCACTTCGAACATTTTCTATCCAAAAAATGAGTTTCAAATTGAGGCTAAAAATCCGGAGTATAATTTTTCAAGTAGAAATTGATTTGTGAAAGTACTTTAACTATATTTCACTCATTTGACGTCCTATTGCATCCAGTTAATCATATGTGATCTTCAATCATCATTTTATGATTTGAAACTATAGAATGTTTAACACTTGCGGGTTCATACTGGTGGTAAGAGGTTGGATTCAAATAGAACTCACAACTTACTATGTGCAAAAATACCACACACCGCTATTGTTGGACACGCATGGCACGAAGCATATTTCACGCATAAGTAGGGCATGTATCATCTAGAATCCTTGGGACATACCATCCCTCCTTATTTAGGAGCACCTACAAATCCTATTATCGAAGCATAACTTTATAAGACAGAGTTAACGTTGCAACAACGTGCATAAGAGTTGAAATAGGAATAGGTCTCACTAATTAAGCATTCTATTATAATCACATCAATATTCGTTCACAACTACAATAGAAATCTACGTACGTACGAAAGTAGAATTCACCACGTCAATTGGACAAGGCTCTCACTTCATCTTATTATGCTTTTTGATTAATCTAAGTTAGCCAAAATTATGGAACAACATGAAATATGTTTGGTTTTGTGTGAACATGTTTTCTTGCAACACAAAATCCAGTTATCAACTGAACTGAAATTTGCATGCATAGCATAGGATTCTCTTTCTATGAAGAAGAAGACAAGAATGCATAGCATGTGCTTCTGCTTATACATGTCCAGTGAAAGAATTAATTAATTAATACCCGACAAAAATAAAAAAAAAAATTGGTAACCAAATTTGATCCTTTTTTTCTCATATATTTGATACGCAGTACTCGATAAAACTGATCAAATTAAAATAAAAAATTTTAACTTTTTTTTTCTTTATTAAAATTGGAGGGTCTACCTTATCAAATAAATAGATAAATGCATTCAAACCCAAATTTTTAGTTATTCAATACTGAAATAATTATGTTTCATCAATAATTATATCTTATTATAATGCATGCTTTGAATACTCTTATCAATCATAATTATTGAATCGAGGTAGTTAAGTTGAGTTAATTTATCCAATGATCATTTCTATTAAACCTAATTCCAACATATAACTTTAAAAGAAACCTTTTCAAGAAAAAACACTTATGAGAGCCATCATTTTTCACCTTCGCCAATTATCTAGAGACTTTAAACAGATATTAACATTTTTTTTTTGTTTTTATATATTAACTTTCTTATCTAAAATTCTTGGAAATGAATTTACGGGTGACGATTGAATGAGCCGACCATTCAGGCTCGATTGGGCACATGTGCCTAGTCGTTAATAATAATAAGCTCCTGTTTGATTTCACTAAAAATAAACTTTTTACTAAATTTTGAAAAAAGCTGATGAAAAGTACTTTTAAAAAATTTATAAAATTTGTGGGTCTTATTAAAAATTGTAGTAAAAATTAATTGTTGATAATTACAAATTGATCGATGGATCGTCTCAACTCATAGACGATGGTAGAACGAGTCGAGCTAGCTCGCCAAGCTTACTAGTCTATTGCCATCCCTATATTTAAAAAAAAAAAAAAAAAAAAAAAAAAAAAAGCGCTCACCTTTGGTGTAGCCAGCCTTGAATACAACGTATCACCTACAAAATCCCACACTCTCGCAGAGGAAAATGATTTGAGTTGTCCAGATTTCTCCTTCCCATAAATCATAGCCGTAGATCAACTTGTGTGCCAGCACGTTCTGACAACTCACGATAACGGTTGGTGATTACACATCTAAAGTGGGACCAATCACGTTGCTCCGTCATGCCACATCGTCTTACGCACGACAGCCCCCAACCGTTATCCACGTTCTCCTACAGTTACACTCCCTCTTAGGTTTTTGCGATCAATCATTGATTTCTTGTTTTGACCAATTAGCCCTTGCTAAATTCATCATCATCATGCACTCCAACCGAAAATTTCCATGTAGGCCATGGACAAGGGGATAATTACAACTTTTTGTTAATTCTATCACATCTTTAGTTACAATTAGGGTCCGTTTGATAGTCTAAAAAATGGGTGAAAAAAGAAAGTCTTTTCTAACTTTAGTCAATTAAGAGTGTTTGATAGCACAAGTTTTTCTAACAAATATTTTTCACATTTTTCTATGTACAATCATTTGATGCACAAAAACTCGATTTTGTTTTCCCACCTATTTGATGGGAAAACATTTTCCACCATTTTTTTTTTTTTTGCAATGAGAACAAATTCTAGATATAATGATAAAATTAATTAACAAATATCATCTTTCAATTTGTTCCCATCGGGACCGCGGACCGACTAGTGACCCGAGCGGGCTATTCACGAGCCAAAGAGGTGTGACCCGCGGGTTTAGACTTCACGGGCCAGCGGGTTGAAAAAAAAATTAATTTTTTTTTTAAAAATCTTGCAATTAACAAATATCATCTTTCATTAACAAATTAATTTTTTTTTTTTTTTTTTTGCAATGGGAACAAATTCTAACATTCGGTGGAGTTTTTAGACATAAATAATAAAGATGATATTTGTAATTAATATAATATCGATGATAAGAATGTAATGAAAAAAGTCGGTAACATAATTATACAATTAAAATGATTGAGGACTTTAAGTAAAATTAAAATACAACGTAACAAATAAAAAATGTGGTCTCATTTCAAAGCACGTTGATAAAATATTTGCATAGAAATCACCATTAGAGACAATATATGCTAATTAATTTAATGTTAAAGATGAGAATAAGAAGGAAAAAACTTTCGAGTTTGTATTTTGAGGTATGTTTTAAGATAATAAGAAATGAGTTTGATTTATCATCTATGAAAAATATTTCTCTAAACGGAATATTGAAAAATATGTTTGGTTTAAAATTTTTAAAAATTTACATAAGTACCAAAATTGAGGGATTTTATTGTAATTAAAAAGTGGTGTAATTAATCAAATATGTGATGTGAATATAATTTTTTTTTTTTTCAAATGGATAGTCAGTAAATATTTGCTTTAAAAATATCAACAATATTTTATTGAAAAAACAATTAAATGAAACAATACAAGACACTAAAGCAAAAGAGATCAAAGAGAGCATGAATTGATGTGTGAGAGATCATTTGACTAAGACTTGGAAAGCCTTTGTGGTCCAAAATTGTTATTTATTGTATTTGTTTTAATGGAAAATAATCCATTGCAAATGACACGAGTTTACTGTTTGTACATCAAAATTGTACATAATATGATGTAGATGAAAAAGCTGACTGTATTTTAAACTAACAAATGATAAAGTGTCATGTAATTTTATGTAATTTATTATGTAACCAGTGATATAAATATAGCACGATCCCAAATGACAATTGATTTTTTTTTTTTTTTTAATTTTTAGTTGTCAAACACAAGGTGCATTCATTTCACATCATATTGTCACTAGCAATTTTAAATAGGTCCAACCACTATACAAGATAAATTGATAAAAATGGACATACCATCTAACTCGATAACTTTCTAAATTTGGTTTAATTAAATTTTTTTTAAAAATAAATGAACAACAAAAGTCTTCGAAAAAAATATAACATATCGACGCCTCAAAATTAATCGAACCCATCTCTACTCTTTCATCCTACATCACAGGTCCAAATTTACAAACATTAGGGAAGTTGAATTTATCAAATCAAATCAATTGTCTATTTTATAAAAAATAAAAAAAAAAAAATCTACGACTGCATATATGATAAATTAATATAATTTCTGGTTTTCTGAATCTTTATTTTTATTCACATTTCACACCAAGGAGTGGCAGTTTGGTCATTTTATAATTCTATCCATTTCTTTTCAAAAATTCATCGACATTCTCCACGAAAGAGAAATCTCTCTCTCCCCCTCTGTCGAACCACACAACTAGAGACGGTACACACCAACTATTGAAGAAGCAGCCTTCGAATTTCAAGCACATAATTTTCGTTTTACTCCAAAAATCCACAAATATCACATAAGGTACTGGTTACTTAGGCTGCCCGAGTTTTAGCAGTTTTTATAACTTTGTCATGATCACTGTTGTGCTTGGTTTTGACTTAATTTTACTTACTGAATTTGTTGGATCTTTGTTTTATTTCGATCTTTTTTTGTTGGATTATATGTTTGAAATTAGTGTATGTTTATTATTTGTGCATTCTTATGCTCTGTTTGGTTGCTGAGAAAATAAGATGTTGAAGAACAGTGTCGACTGCTGATCTTGAACAATTCTCTTCATTTGGAATTCAGAACTGGAAAATGTCTTGTGGGATTTGTTCATTTTCCCAGTAATTGAGATACAATTGTCTGAAATTACCGTGTCAACTAACATTCTTTGGGTGATTTTTGGATTGTTTAAGGTGCTTTCTGAAATGGAGTCTGAAAATGGGGTTAAAGATGAAAAACGAGATGTCATCGAGA
Organism: Fraxinus excelsior; assembly: GCA_019097785.1. Lineage (NCBI taxonomy): Eukaryota > Viridiplantae > Streptophyta > Magnoliopsida > Lamiales > Oleaceae > Fraxinus > Fraxinus excelsior. The sequence continues at coordinate 12,633,182 of CM032630.1, forward strand.
AAACTAATGGGGAAGATTCAACTCTGGATGGGATCAAAGAAACAGAGAAAATCAGTAAAAGCCAAGAATTTTCTGTTGGAAACGAAGTATGTCAAAATGTATCAAAGGAAAAAGATGTTGATTCATCTGGGGCTGAGGTTGAATTGTCCCAACCTGTTTCAAAGAGTAAAGACTCTAATGAAGGTGAACTAAAGAACAATAAATTAGCCAATAATCAATCCAAATCACGGGTCTCGAATGTGCTTGCCCGTAAGGCAAAGTCGAGCTTGACTCAAAGTGTTTCATTCCCAGTCCGAGGCCGACACTCCGATGTTATGAGAAAGAGTATTGACGTGTACCCAGTTAAGACAGATGCTCATAAAAATGGTGCAAAAGTTGAGGCCAAAGTTTATAATGGTACAGTCACTTCAGGTTCACGCTCCAATGTAGCCAATAAGGGTGTGGCAAACGGAGGCAAGGCAGCCAACCGACGAACGACCATAGCATCTGCACAAAGCCGTCAATCTGTGAAATATCATTCTTTAAATGGAACTGCAACAAATAATGTATCTGATGCGTAAGTATTATTACTGTTACTTGATCTATGTATGTTCTGACTATTTGCTTGTTCCACTATGTACTGACAAGTCAAATATCTAATTTGACAATTTAAGTGTTGGAATTACAGATTGGTTGAAAGGAATTCAAAATCCGCCAACTCTAAATTGCTTGTTAAGGATGAAGATGATGCTCGTTCTACTAGTTCATCGTATTGTCATTTCTTAGACTCCAGATTTGTCATTTTCTCTCTGCGCATTTTCATGCATCTTCTTTTGGTTTTCTATTGAATTTACATGCTTATGACAAGTTTACACTTCAATCAGAAATGCAACTCCTCAGGCCCAGCGAGCATTCTCCTTCAGGTTGGAGCAACGTGCTGAAAAGAGGAAAGAGGTAGACATGCACATACACCATTATTATAGCATTCAATCATATTCAATCGTCCCTACCAAGCATGCACCAAATTTCTACTCTTACTTCTCTGATTTCTTGTGCATCTGTGTAACTTATATCCACTTTTATCATCAGTTCTTTTCAAAGATAGAGGAGAAAATACATGCAAAGGAAATGGAAAAGACCAACTTGCAAGAAAAATCGAAGGTGTTGGAAATCTCTCTCACACAAAGAAGAATATGATGTCTGGTTGTTCGTCGACTTAGAAGACTTTTGGACCTAGTTCTTATTATTCACTCTGTTTTTGTCTTCTTGGAATTGTTGTAGGAAAACCAAGAGGCAGAAATAAAGCAGCTTAGGAAGAGCTTGACATTTAAAGCTACTCCTATGCCAAGTTTCTATAAAGCACCCCCTCCAAAAGTTGAACTGAAGAAGGTAAAATCCATGTATCTTTCTTAATTGCTCTATGTATGCTTTGCCACTTTACTACGCCTAATCTCAGTTATTTGTTTCCTCATCAACAAGAAACATACGATTGTTTGTGGTATCTATAAGCTCGTATATTCTTTTATCTTGTAGTTCTAATTGATATAGTGAGATCTTGTATTTATTTGCATATCTTATCATTGAAGCGGTCATATTTTATATTGAACTTAAAAGAGAGCATTTAATTCTCTTTTTCCATGTAGCTAAGCCATTTTCTCTGTAGAAGCTTGCTGAAATGTTATCGTGTTTGGCAGCGTGGAATTTAGAAAAAATTAATAAATTGAACTCAATCTTTTTCATAATCCCAACTCCATAGATTTGTATTGCATTTGCGATAACTGCAATACAAAACAATGAGTAAAATCCCTGGTTGTTTTGGGTAACTGAAATTCTATTTGGTGATTGTGTTACCGTACTTTTATTATAATATAACTGGAGCTAATTGAACAGGTCATTCTGCTTAGGATGTTTACGTTGTCCATGTTTATTTCTGCTTTCAGTATTTGCAAGAAACCATATTAAGTACAATCTTATCCCCCAGAAACATAAATTACGTGAAAATGAGTTGTATCTCTGCAAATGGAGTATCTCCATGTTAATATACTTGACTTGATACACTAGAAGTATTTTTATTTATATATTTGCTACTCTCTGAAGTTAATTGTTCGACAATCGACTCCTTTTAATATTAAGATTTGGGGTTCCATCTTAAAAGGTCAACATTCATAAGAGGAGTAGTCCAAGATCTTTATTAATTGGTCTATGTCAACATCATTTATCGACGTGGGATATATATCCCTTAACACGCCCCTGCAAGATGGTAGTTCATTTGAGCAGACCAATCTTGAAATTCACGTGCTCATTTTAGAGTCTTAACGGGATCGAATCGCTCGTTGGAGCATAATGGGCTTTGATACCATGTTAAGATTTGGGGTTCCATCTTAAAAGGTCAACCTTGTTAAGAGGAGTAGCCCAAAATCTTTATTAATTGGTCTGTGTCAACATCATTTATCGATGTGGGATATATATCCCTTAACACTTAAGTTTTCCACTCAATGCTTAGAAAGCAAGTGCCCAAGTTTGAATCCTACATCAATTCTTAAAAGTTCTGAATTTTAATATGTTGAATCATTGGTCTATTAGACAAAGTTTTATGATGCATATTAGACGTCATGATCGAACTAACGTGACCTTAGAAATTCAATTTTCTATGAGTAGGTAGATTGTGTATACAGAACATTGTAATCCACCTGGAGTGTGAAGCAGCTTGAGCATATTAGGTTTTCTTGCACAACAAATCAATAATATACTTATTTTATTAATCACATCCTCCGTCAAGGACCCTCTATGCTATAAAAAATCAGTTGAAATGTCATAAGTTAAAGATTAGTGGCATTTCGGTGGTGAGGATGTATGGCATTCGGAAAATTAAGAACCAAAAATCTTGTCTGTTATTGTGTCTAGTGTTACAAACCAAACATGATCTAGCTGTTCAAGCACTTTTTGCTCTTTTTAACCTCTAGTTTTGCACATTAATATGATATATTGTTGTCATTATTTGTACAGATACCGACTACACGTCCAAAATCTCCTAAGCTTGGAAGGAACAAAGGCACTGCCTCCGCAGTTAGCAACTCCCTAGAAAATGAAGGATCGTGTCTTATTCCACGAGTCACTACTGGCAACTCACCGAAGTCGACTCCCAAGGCAAATGGTGTCAGGGGTAATGCTACTCTCAAGAAGTCCGTCAAAAACTCCCAACCCAAGTCGCATTCCCAGGAATCTATTATTGACAAAACTCGAGAAAAGCCAAGCAAAGTGAAAGCAAAAAATGCAGTAACCGAGGCTCGAGACGAGAAAACTTGTGCTCAGAACTCCGAAGGAATCCCCCCAAGTCAACCTGTTTGTCACCCTGAAATCGAAGATGGGATGGAAAAGAGTCCTGAAAAGAATTCTTCTAACAATGGATCATCTCTGGCTTCAATGCCAGAGACATTGGCTGCTGAAGTTACCGTTGAAGGTTAAAGGACGTATATCATCTGTAATTTCTGTTCTTCGCAGGATTCAAATATTAAAGCTCTATTACTGTGAATAATGTGGTTGTATGTTCATGTCCAGTTATATATAGGTTGTCTACAGTCTTATACAGTCGTTTGTTTTATTTATTAAACTTCAAGGAGTATTCATATATACTCTATGGCTTTTGGTGTATTGCACTGGGTGCATATATTGTATTAAACCATTCCTTTTTTTTTTTTTTTTTTTTGTAATATTTGGATAATTCAGAAATTGTCTACTGCGTTTATTTGTATAATGGATTCATAAGCTTACTTTCCAAGTTCACTACTTACCGTTTCTACTGTACTAAACTAATCGTCTTAGTATAAAGTATCGACAAAGCATCTCCATTCATCCAACTTATGCCTACATTCTATTCAAATCCTCGTTCATTATTAATAATCAAACTTATGTCACTATCGGAACTTAAGAGACTTATATTCGCAAGAGTGATGTGGAGAGAATATATCAAAAGAAGGGGTAGACCAAAATTTAAAATCATGTTATGATTGCTAAAGATCAAATTACTTCGCCGTTGTATGAAAAGAGTGGTTCAGGGGCGGACACAGGGGGTTCGGGGGCACGTGCCCCAATCCTTTTGAGTTTTTTTTTTATTCGTGTTTGGTATCGATTGAAATTTAAATTTTAATATAAATCAAAGTTAACAATAAATTTTAATAATATATTTCATAGAATTCATAACTGTTTTAACTTTTATCAAAATTTACTACAATTTTGATTTTAATTTCCACCAAACAGGGGCAAAATCATAATAAATTTGAATTTCGATAACATGCTAACTTTAAAAATTCACCAACGATTGTACGCTAATCAAATTTACAAATTACTTATATAATCTCTAAACTTATTTCGATAACTACATTATGGGTATATCGAATAGTTCAAATAGATATCGAAAATAGTTAAAAATACGTTAAACGTGAGTTTTAAAGAAAAACGTTCAACTCACATTTTTTCAAAAAAAATTCAATTATTTTATTAACATTTACTATTTTTGCGATACACCTCAATGTAATTTTCATCATTTTATTAGAAAACTTTATATGGAATATGACATCAAAAAATTTCGAATTTTTACATCCCAAAAAGTCATATCCCATGTAAATTTTCGGATGCAAAATTACATGGGATATTATTTTTTTTTTACGTAAATTTTTGAGTGTAAAATTTATCCCAACTTCTTTACAAGTTCGAGTGTGCCCCCCAACTTTTATCTTCTGCATCCGCCCCTGAGTGGTTGTCGAAAGGAATAATGTTACTGCAATATTTATCTTATATAACAACTTGTTATTTGAAACATTAATTTCTTGTAATTTTATTGCATTAAATAACAAGCTATCACATAGAATAAATATTGTAGTCGCTGACTTTGAACATCATTACTTTATTGAATGTCCTCATCAAAACAATGAGATACAGCAGTTTATTTGGAAAATAACTTTTGCAGTGTAGTAGTATTTTATTTGTTGATTGAGAAAAAATCATAAATCTTACTTTAAGTTTACACTATTTCAAAAATAACAAAACATTTTTCACATTTCAAAAATCAGATTTTTGACATATACATATACATACACATATATATTTATATATTTTATATAAATAAAAAAGATATATATATATATATATATATATAATTAACCCACCTCCACCTCCCATGCCACTCCGACGATCGTTCCGACAACTATTCTGTCGATCGTTCCGACGACTGTTTCGATTCTGGCGACTATTTCGGTGACCGTTCCGCATCGATTAATTTCGGCGAATGCTTCGATTTACAAGTTCTACCTAGAGCATTGTATATTTAATTGATTAAATATATTAAAGTCACAGGAATATACAATTTGGTCACAGATTCACAATTTAGTTAGTCACGTATTAATTTTCGATCACAAATTAGAATTTTCATTTTTCAAATTATTTTACGATCACAATTCAAAAACTTGTGTATGTCACAATTTGTTCATCGATCACAAATTGATAGGTCACATATTTTTCTTTGGTCACAAATCACAAATTTTATAAGTCGCGACTTATTTTACGGTCACAGTTCAAAAAATTTATAGGTCACAATTTTTTTTATCGAATCACAAATCAAAATTTTGTAGGTCACAAATCTAAAATTTTATAGGTCACAAATTATTTTATTGGTCACGAATAAAAAAATTATATGTAACAGGTCACGTGTTTTCAAAATTGTTAGTCACAGGTTCTTTTTTAGTTACAAATTATCAATTTTAAAATTACAGTTCAATAGTTAGGTCACGGACACCAAAAAGAACTACCACTATCGTTGACCTCGCCACAACACCGCCCAGTCAAATCCACCATCGTTGCCACCACCTCACCATCACCGACAGCAACTCCATCGTCACATACATAACCGCTGCATCCTGCTCCAACAACCACCCACGTCACCACTATTACCACCATGGCCACCAGCATCACAACCTCCACCACCCATGCAAACATCACCACTGCACACAACACACCGTACCCACGCACCACCACGCCACACCATCGCCATCACCACAGCTACAGTCGCCCACACCAACTCATTGTGACCTCCAGCAACCATCGCCACTACAAAACCACCCCCTGCCACCGCCAAATTCAATAAAACCCGCCCAAACTACCGATCCACCACCACAAAATCGCCACCACACAAAACACCATCCAAACCGACAGATCCACCATACAACATGGCAAACCATCAACGATCACAGCCAAAAAAAAAACCCCCAATAGCTAATTGAAGTGTCCCTACCAATCTGCACGGCAGAGCTAGTGGCCCGTTTTGATGCCCGGCACCAAACCACCAACCACAGATCACTCGCTTCCCTTCTAGCTCTTCATAGTTGGGCTTTTCGCCTTTGAGCCCCACAAGAACATGTCGTGCCACCGCCGATTTGTGCAGAGTCCATCAGATCCACACCGCCTCCGCCTCGAAATCTACCGTCGATTTGTGCAGAGTTGCACGCAGCGGCTTCTCGTGCCTGAGAGTGTCTTCATCGGCGGCGATCTCCGACGGGGTGGTTTTCAGAGAGAGAGAGAGAGTGTGTGTGTGTGTGTGTGTGTGAATTAATTAGGGTTTGGAGTATATATATTTAGTAAAAATATAAAATTAATTTTTATAATATTATTATTAATATTTAATTAAATATAAAAACTATGTATCTATATATAAAATATCTGATTTTTGAAATTTAAAATTTAAAATCTGATTTTAGAATTTAGATCTCTAAAAATAGGGAAGTGTGTAATTTCCTCTTGGTTGATTTGGTATAGGCTTTCCTTCTATAGAACTTGAATACTAATGGATTGGGCCCAAAACAGACCCATGAAGACCTTTCATGGTATAGCTGCAACACAGACTCATAGATGGGTCAAGTTTTGGGGAGGTCATTCTTTTGAAAAAAGGAATTTTGAATAGTGATTTTAAAAGAATGCGTGATTAAATAGTAGAAAAAAAAATTTAGATTTACGTGCATAATATTTTATTATGTGAATATATAGTTGAAAATGATCATATAAAAGAAAAATCTGAAAAGTATGCTATTCAAACAAGGGCTTAATTTGGTTCATCTTAAAAATTGGATTATATGGGCATGTGAGGGTCTATTATAATTAAGAGACAATATCAAAGATATACTTTAATTTTTATGTCAGTAATAAAGAATTTTCTCACATTTAAAAATCACATTCCCCATATATGTATCAATGACGTGTCATATACATCCATTGGTGAATTCGAAACTTAATTCAAATGTTGAAACCCACCATAAATTTATCCATCGATGGACTTGTATGATGTGCGTGTGTATCAAATTTATAATTAATTGAAAATTAAAGTGTTCCTTTAATAATACGTCACTGTTTGTTTCACATTATTTTGTATATGAAAATGAGAGTTTTGATCTCTTTTTTTTTTCCAAAAAGTGGGTCCCACTATGAGACAAGGTAGTCAAAGATTGCGACCGATCCATTTTGCAACGGTAAAAATTCTTTTAATAATGTGAAACAAACATGAGCTTATTAATACTTAAAAAAGACTTTGTGCAATACATAATTCATAATATGGATGCTAGCTTAAATCTAAACCTAAAATTTGTAGAATAATGTAGTAATCTTCTTAATTAATTGCGTATATACATAATTTTAATATTAATAATAACAATTCATAAAATATTTATAACAAGACGTTAAATATAAAAATGTACTATTTACAATCCAAATACTGTAGCTAAAAACCAGTACAAGTTAGTTCAGTAAAATATTATACACTGTCAACATGACATATTAATTATTATAATACAAAGTTATATATTCGGACAAATAATATTACTTATAAAAAATAAGTAAATTTATACTACATCCAACGAGCTCTCTATATAATTTGTCAAGTTATATTTTTATAGTTACTTTTCAACAAAAAAAAAATAATCAGCTTTTTTCTTCAAAAATGGCATTTTAGAAGATATACCGTATACGGTTCAAAAAGCGGCTAGAGACGTGCGATACTCAAAACTATAAATATGGGAAGTTAGTATGATTTTTTGAACACGAGTGAGTATTTATGATATTGTCATTAAAGTTCACAAGGTATCTCTGATATTATCTCTAAAATTAAAATATTTACCAACGGATATTTTTTATTTATAAAAAAGTAAATGAAAAATAAGAAGGGAATTGGGTCGAACTTATTTTTAGTTAAAAAAAACAAAAAGGCAAATCATATATACATACCACATATTTTGTGGGTTTTCCCCCATGTACAAAAAGAAGACCACCAGAATTTGGCCTGAGTACACACGAATGCGCGGGATCTGCCATGTAATTAAAAAAAAAAACTTTAAAAAATGTACAGACCCACAAATGTGTGTATTCTGGTGAAATTCTTTCTGTACATCTAGCCCGGTTCATATTTTGTTAAACTGCACAACATTTTAATGAAGATTCCAAACTTTTGCTTAATTTGACACTTGTGTCCTCGACTTTTTTCATTCCTTTCTTATATATTAACATTCAATTAATTAGCACATCTTGTCTATACAACAATTTCTGTCCAAATATTCTATTAGCATGAGAAAATTATTTTATTAAAATTTGGTATTTGTTGTTTATCTTTCGTATTTAAAAATACGAGAGGTAAATAAGTTATTTTTACACCTCCTAATGAATTTCTTGACCGTCATTAATGATAAAATGTGCAGATTAGTAGAGGTCAACAATAAAAATACGACACGAAAAATTTAAGATATAATTATGAAATTTTAAAAAAAAAATTAGATACTTTCATGGCAATTAAAATATGTAGTGTGAATTTACCTTAAAAAACTTAATTTTTGTTTCAACTTTTCTTTTAAAATTCGTTTTTCAGAAAAATTATTTTTTTAAAATGTAGACGCATCACTTGTTCTGTATGCATTGATCCTATTCTGCATAAAGATTGGAATTGAAAATGGACTTGTTTATGTGTTTGTTTTACTTTTACCCAATTCCCAGTCAAATAATAATAATAAATTAATAAAGTCAATGGCTACCATTTTATTTTTAATTATTATTTCCACCTAATAATTCCTTTCCGTTGGAGACAGAGAGTTTAGCTGATTGATTATTAATTATAAATAAATAAATCACTCACGCCTATATATTTTTATATATTTCAAAGTCCAGACCAGAGGATCAATTTCTTTAGACATGTGCATCAATAATTCACAAACATATATATATTTATATTTATATTATTTTTTGTGATAAGAGGGAGACTGGGCACCTTCCTTCTACCACTAATTATTAATACTACCTTCATCTCAAAATTATAAAGCTTGATTTCTTTTTTTCTTTTTCTTTTTTGTCTGTTCCAAATTATAGATCGCTTTCTTTATTGAAATTATAATTTTTTTTAATTTTCTAGTATTTATCAACAAATATAGGACTATATTAGGAAAATTGTAAGAAAAGCTTAATGGAAAGGGACGGATTGTATATACATGTGCATAAACTGTCTGTCGGTAGAACAAATTTAAAGACAAATTTTTAAAAATTGATATACAGTTGAAGTATTAATTATTATAACAAAAATAAACAAGAAAACTTTCTCCTCTGAGGAGTTACTTCAATGCTTCGTCATCGTGCAAATGGCCAGCTTCGAAAGAAATTTAATCACCCCATCAGTATAATTCCACAATAATTTTTTATTGTTTTCTTGAGAAATGGAAAAAAAAAAAGGATTTATTGACAGTGTTGTCCAAAAGCTCCAAGCATCGTACATGCCATTTCCAGTAACTTCCCTGCTTAACATTTGAAAAGTTGGATAAGTCAGTAAGCTTAAAGTCTTGAAGTTCCATCTTAAAGCGTTAACCATATGAAAAAGAGCAGTTCAAGCTCTTATAAATTAGTCTATATTTTTTTCATTTTTATTCGATGTGGGATTTTATTTTTTAACAAGAATACCCTAAACCATTCTCATCCACAAATACCATATTGGCAAAAAAGAGGCAAAAATGGCAGCTGTAAAAGGATGACCACTACCAAATTCAATGAAGAATAATACAGCTAAGTTACATCCACCAGAATTGACATGCATTCAAGACATACTTTTAAAGTCTTCTTCGAATATATACATGGATTATTATATGCTTAAAACAAATAATTAAATTATATTCTTTGCTAATAATTTCAACTTTTAGACAACATGGTGCAGCAATTCTAAACAAATCCGGCAGGCTAGTCGACAAAATATAAGAACTCAAAACACCAGGAACGGTTTTCAACAAAACTCGGAATCCAATCACATACGAATAACAAAAGCAAGAACAATTGAAATGAAAGAGCAAGCATACTCCTTCAACAAATGGATCAAAAAAACTAGAAAAAATGGCTAAAAAACATACCTCTTCTTGGCTTTGAGACAACCTTAGCAACAGGAACAGATTTAGGAACAGGCTTGTTTTCCTCTGGAGGAAACAAAACCCCATCAATTCCCTGAACAGAAATTCTCCCATCTGTGTAAATATCCGGGTCGAACAAATATGCGGATCCTTCTCCTTGCCCGAATTTCACTGACCCGTCAGTCTCCTCCGCCACCACCTTATGCGGCAATCTCAGAGTATCATACTTCACCTTCCCAAATCTCCTCACTGTACTGTACATACTTTCCTCTGTTTGATATTCAGGAATCAAATGATAATACATTATTTGCTCCGGCGCCCCCGGTTCGCTTAATTGATCGGCGGTGAGTTTCGCCATGGCCTCATCATTCGGTGCAAGAACTGTAAGAACGTACCCCTCAGAGACTAATCTTCCCATTTCAGAAGCCAGTGATGTGAGATTGACTAAAATATCGGCCATCTCATTGTAGCCACCGTAATGCAAGAGGGTTTGGATGAAATCCTTCACCTGACTTTCACCATCGAAATGGTGGTGATGTCCTCCTGGCCCAGGTGCCGGCGCCGGTGCCAGGGATGGACCGGGTGCCATGGCGTCGAAAATGGGCAACACGGGCGGTGCACCGACTTGGACCGGTGGTGCCGGTTTCTTTAGTCGGTGGGTTCTTGGGTCTACTTCCGGTGCTCCCTCTGGTAACACAGCAGAAATAGACCTCAAACTTCGCCTAGTGTTGAAATTCATTTGAACGGATTTCGGAATCAACACACGTTCAATTCCGTGAATAATCCCATCGGGGCGAATAATATCGTCTGCTTTGATAATCTTCGCCATGCCGACAAATTTCTCTCCATTTTTCCCAATCGCAGGAATTTTTTCATCATTACACAGGCTGGTGTGATGGGTAGGATTGTTTTCCTCTACAGGCCAATGCTCGGACTCTAATCGAGCCGGAATCATATGGAAAAGCAACAGATTCTGCAGAGATTTCAGATTTCTAGGCTCGAGCAAGAACCTCTTAAACTCAGGATCCAAATCCCGTTCCAGTGCCTCATTTTTAGGAGCAAAAATGGTTATATTATGCTTGGACACTGCTTCTTCAAGGTTTTGTAGCAAAAGTGCCTTTTCCACTAGTTCTGAGAGCTCAGTGTAGTGAGAATCCAAAAGCGCTACGAGAACTGAATTGGAATTGATCTGGACTATTGAATTCGAGTTCCCAGAATGCTTCCCCCTTGAATTTTCTTTCAATGCACTACTTGTAACAGCAAGAACAGCTAAGAATGTGAAGAGAAATGGTACAAAAACGCCACCGATCTGAAAATCCATGGCGCTTGAAGAATTTCAGTTTCTCAGTCTAAAAGAAAATTCTTTGCTCTATCTCTATAGATAAAATACTGTTTGTAGCTTTGCTTTGGGTAGTGGTTGTGTTGTCGGTGGAATATTAATGTCCTTTGAAGTAAATTATTAACCATAAGCTAAAGAAGATAACCCTCTTTACAAAACACACGAGAAAAAAAAAATTATTAGAAATTTGGTTTGACATTCTGGTAAAAATTAGTCAATGTCAATGACGTGGGGGCATTAGAACCCTACCAGATTTATGAGAGTACGGTTGAATGATTCATGCAATTACGGTAGATGAAAATGGCAATCAATGTATTGAAGTTTAGGTTAGGTTAGTTCACTTAGGAGTTCGACCTAATATCAGATAGCGGTACAAAGAGACAAAAGAGACGAGCATTCAAAAAGATTTTAAGAATAAAAGACACAGAAGTGGTCAAGAAGATGTGACCAAATTATAAAATGTTCAGCACAACGTGACATTGTTATTTAGTCGATCACATGCCACAACTCAAAAATGTATACGGGTCAATTGTTGTTTTCGGATCTTGTTGCACGACACATTTTGGCAATGGCCTATGGAATTTGTCTCTATTGTGTTAAGCTCTTCAATCTAAAGTTTATAGTTTTAACATTTTCCAAAACAGTAGATACAACAAATCATTTACTCTATTCTCATAGAAGTATTTGAAATGGTGACACCGTGAATAAAAAATATAGGGCAATCTTAGCATTATGATGTTAAAGTTGAAGATGGTGTTGCATTATAACTGCATACACATATAAAGAAAGTTAACATCAACATTAAATATTACATATTTATAATGGTATACCTATAGTACAATTTTCATTGGTTGAGCATAAATTTATAACTATTACATACTTGAAAAAAGAGAGAGAGAGAGAGAGAGAGAGAGAAATTTACTCGATAGGAAATCAGTTAATTTATAATTTAGCGATTGAAAACTAAGGATCTGATCTCTTTACCATTTTCAAGTCATTTTTTGTTTTCAATTTTTAAAATAGTGAAAATGCATTCTTTTTCCTATTTTCGAAAACGCATTTTTGAAAACGAATTAAAAATTTACAAAGAAAATCCAAGATGACAAATTTGTTGTTTTAGGTGTTTTCAGTTATAATCAAGACAAAATCTTCAAAACTTATTTTGAGTATTTTCAAAATAATTTTTCAAAATGTCAAAAAGAACACATTTTTAACAATTTTAAAATGGGAACTCAAAATGCAAAACCCAAAATGAACTCAAAACACAAAACTGAAATACAAAGAAAACCCATAAATTTCTTGGTTTGAACCCAATTTATTTAACTCGGAGTGATGGTGAAAAAAAAAAATGCCTAATAAGGTGCGAATAAAGGCCAAATTTGAAGATACATTGCCATGTCTACAAAATCACGGGTGCAAATGTTACACCGGACCCTCACCCACCCCAATAATATCTTTTATGGCGGCTAAGCTAAGCTAAGCCAGGCAAAGAGGAGCTGCGAAATGGAGCGGCTAAAAAACAGAAGCAGAGTGTCGGTCGTGACCTCAGCAAAAGCCAGAAGGCAAGCTGTCGCTGTCTGACCATGAATTAAATGCCATCTTTTTAACGCCAAGCTACAAAGCCCACGTCCTTTCATAACGCGTGTAAAGCGTGAGTGACATGTAGGGTTGCACAATGTGAAGGGAACATTTTTTTCCAGATAGATGAATCTTTGGTCATCAATTGCATCTCTTCGCGCCATTTTGTCTTTAATTTCTATATACTTTGGCACATCAAACTTCAATATTTTTCTTTACTTTTTAATTAAAATAAGGATATAAAGCCTGTTTGGTAGGTGCCATTTTTCATGGAAGTTGGAATATATTTTTCAACTTTTCACTTTTTATCATGTTTGATAGGTAAAATATTCAATGGAATTTGTTTTCTAATGAAACCTCACGTGATTGACTTTTCCTTGTTTTTGAGGAATTAGTTTCCCATCACTTTGGTGGGAAAGTGGTTTCCAGCCTTGCAATGAAAACAAATTTTATGGACAATTGTTAAAAATAAATAAATCACTTTAAGGATAATTTTCATGGAAAACAAAGTCAAACGAATATCAAAAGATCCAAAATTTATACATTTTTCAGGTGAAAAATTATATCAATCAAACATAATTAATTAACAATTTCCAGTAAAACAAATTCTAGGCAATTCAATTTCCTGTAATTCATTTCATTTCCACCCAAATTTCATTCTACAATCAAACGGACCCTAATAATTTTTTCAATTGATATATCTTACATACGAAAGTAACGAAACACACAATTTTTTTAACAATGTATCTCATTCATATAATGGTTCATGTGGCTAATGGAGTGCTTACTGACGGTACAATTGGCAAGTTAATTATGCGAATGATACATCAAACTTTAAAGTACATTCAATAATCTTCTTTAAATATACTTTTTAGACTCCAACAACAATAATAACTACATTGGACCTATTTTTAAAAGAAACATTTATTGATTACTCATCGTATTTTATTTAACATAATTCTTAATTATCAATCAATTCAAATATAATTTCAAGAATTTAAGGAGTTGAATATTGAAGTATGTGACTTATTAAAAACATCATTATGAATTAAGAATAAATAGTGAACTCAACTTTGCATCAGAATCATAAATTAATTTACTTTTGTCTAATAAAATTAACTAAACAATCCACGTGGCAAATAGAGTTCATTCGTAGAAATGGCGTGATCGACACTTGACATTACCCAACTACTTCATTTAAATAATATTTTTAGAAAATCTAAATTGCGTTTAATTTTAAAAGAACACAACATGCTTTGAAGAGATTGGTGAGAATTAGAGACGCTATCACCACCAAGTGTAAAATTCATAAATTATCCCCCATTGAGTTTTTGGTTTGGGAAGCACAATGATAATAGTTAGGCTTCAAAATTTAAAAGAAATGTTATGTTCTATTCCGAAATTGCAAACATGAGGATTAGTGAGTGGTAATAAAAGTGATTTTTCTTTCAATTGAAGCATTTAGAAAGTAAATGTTTTAGTTTTATAGATATTTTCACAATTGAACATATATTTAACATCACAAAATAGTGTATAAATTCTACAAAAATCATTCATATGTTAATAAGGAATGCATCACGATATCGTTTTGAGAGGGATGATTCTATGTTATTGCACTCCCATTCGACGCTTGCAATTTGGGAACAAATTAATAAGAAATGTGATTCATAAGAATAGAAGATGTTGATAACTAAAATGACGTGACCGTTCTAGATCAACTTAAGGAAAAAATAACATAGTAGTATTGATTCTTGGAATTTTACTCAGGAAATACTCGTGTTTTTGCTTGAAATATGTTTAATAGCGTATTACCAAGAGTTTATTAAGCGTGGCTCTCTTCATTGGGTCCTTTCCTCATTATATATGTCACAAAATTGGGATCGGCTACCCTTGTCTTGTTAAGTTACATTGTTTGCCCCCGCCCTAGTTTGGAGAGTTTTCATTGGTTGGATAGTTCGTTGATGATGAATAATCATGATACCTAGATCATAGTCTGTAGCATAGGCTATCATTGCTTTTCTTTTGTTGGTGGTGACGGACGGCGCTGATGTCGGGGAAGACACCTTCTTGCTTCTGATTAGTTGTAAGGATTGGTGCTAACGTAATAGGGTGATATTCTTTTAGCTTGATCAATGTGATGTCTCTCCATGACGTCATCTATTAGTTGACCAATTAAGATGAGGCTCCATTGCCCAACCTCAAGCATTGACCACTTTGACTTATCGAGAAATAAGCTCCTCCGACTACTTTGAAGTGGGCCCCCGTATGGTCTGAGGTGGCCTCCTCAAATCGGACACCAACATAAGAAAATGCCCCATCAATCTCTTTAAAACATGTGTTTGCCTATGATTTTGATAAATGGAGGTAAATTTTATATATGATTTTGATATCTGTCACATGGGTTATTATGTTAATTTTGACTGGCGAATGTTAAATTATGTATAGATGCTATCCAAATTTGTGAACTTACATATATTTTTAATTTTTTATACAAAATAGAGTTCATATATCAGAACTAGAAGTGACAATTGAGTCGAGCGGCTCGCCCGCTCTGCTCGTACTGTTCACGCCCACGAGCCGCTCTGACTCGTAAAAAAAGAGCACGAGCTGAGTAAGGCGGATCGGCTCTGTAGACGAGCCGGCTCGTGAGTATATTAAAAAATAAAAAATAAAAGGGCGAGCAACGAGCCGCTCGGCTCGTGGCTCGTCCAAAAAGATAAAAAAAACTTAGTGACCGTTTTGGTCCTCCACGTTTTTTTTTCTATAAATACCCACCTAAATCAAACTTTTTTTTCCAATCTCCGATTCTCCATTTATCAATCTCTATTCTCTCATTATCTACTCTATACACAATTTAAATTCTCCAATCTCCGATTCTCCATTTATCAATTATCAACAAATATCATTCATTCATTCTATAATCATCTTCTACATTTCTACATTCAATTTCTATTATTCATAACAAATGGATTCACGATTATTTGTTGAAAACTTGTTCGGTATGGAGAACGAAGCACAAACATTTGCCCAAAATCAATTTGGGAATGAATTCTCCGGTCTCAACGAATTACCAATTCCAGAAAATATTGAAGATTACGACGTTCATGAAGGTAGTCATCCAATTGATTTGGATGACGTTGATGTTGATCCTAGTGTTCCAATTGATTTGGAACAAGATGAAGAGCATACTCAAATATTATCGATGCAAGAGGGAAGAGAAAGAGGAAGAACAAGGCAAAATGTTGGGACCATTTTAAATTGGTTCAAACCGATCGTTTGGTCGATGGGATCCTCGAAACCAAAGCAGTATGTAAATACTGCCAACAACTACTGACATGACAAAGAAGCATTGAAACAACCCACCTCAATCGTCACTACAAAACATGTGTGACCAAACATGGGTTTCTTCCAGCTGGTCAAACTCAACTACAGTTTGGTTCTCCAAGCGCCAGTAGTACTACGCCACTTTCTACATGGATGTATTCAGAGGAGGAAGTTCGAACGGGAATAGTGAAGTTTGTTGCTGCGTCTGAGTTGCCACTAGCAATAGCGGACAACCAACATTTCGTGAATTACGTCAAAACATATCTTCAGCCGAGGTACGTTGGAGTAAGTCGAAATACTCTCCGTGCTGATACAATTAAATATTTTCTTCATACAAAACAACTATTGATAAATGATTTAGAGAAATATGGGGATGTGATATCTTTAACTTCTGATATGTGGGAAAGACATAATAAGAGAGGTTACATTGCTGCAACTGCACACTATATAGACCCACTTTGGGTCATGCATAAAAGAATTATTGCTTTTAAAATTGTTGAGTACCCGCACAACGCCCAAACTATATTTAATGCTATCATAAATATAGTTAAAGAGTATAAATGCGAGAGCAAAATTCGTTATTTTACGTTCGACAATGCTACTATAAATAAAGTTGTTATCGATAACTTGCATAGAGTACTTCAACCTGATTTTGGTGCTTATTTATTTCATATTCGATGTGTATGTCATATTTTTAATTTAGTAGTACAAGACGGTTTAAAACATGTTAAGGATGAAATTGACCGAATTAGGAGTGCACTTATATATATCACGATTACACCTAGTCGAAAACAAGCATTTGAAGAATTTTGTTCAGAAAATGGAATGACAAATATAAAAACCTTTATTACTGACGTAGGCCATAGATGAAACTCCACTTACTTATTATTAAAATCATGTGAAGGTTTCGAACATTTAATTACTGAATTTTATAACAATAGGCATGTTAGAGATGAAGACGAAACTATCTTGAATGAAACCGATTGGAATATAGTTCTTAAAATAAAATAAAAATTGACGACATTTTATGATTCTACAAATATATTGTTTGACGTTTATTATCCTACAAGTTGTATGGTTCTTGAACGTCTTTATATAATTGTTAGGACTTTTAAAAGATTTCAAAATGACCCCGATTTTCATGCAGTTATATATTCCATGAAATTAAAATTCAGAAAATATTGAGAAGAATTACCTATGTTATTTCATTTAGCATGCGTCATGGATCCCCGATATAATTTATCGGGTACTAAATTTGTAATTGATAAAATTTCAAATGCTTTAACTTTTAATATACCTATTACTTATAGGAAATTGGAAGAAACATTACGTGAAATGTACGAATTATATGCTTCACAAATGGGTACACATATTACTTGTGTACCTACATCTACTCCTCCTACTAATCAAACGGATGACGACGATGTAGTTTTAGATTTATTCGAAAGCATGAACCCATATAGATTTAATTTATTTGCATATGTATGTGGTTCATCTGGTGGTGGTAGTAGTAGTTTGTCTTCCATTGCATGTACTCAAATTTCGAGTAATAGTCCAAATGCGTTGCCATCTGAATTAATCGATTACTTTCGTCATACTTTGCCTAGTAACAAAGAAGTTAAGAAAAATTCAGAAGAGGTAATTAAATTTTGGCGAGATAATGAACGTCGATGACCAGTAGTTTTTGCAATGGCAAAAGATCTACTAACACCTCATGTTAGCACTGTAGCTTCGGAGTCTGCTTTTAGTGCAGGGAAGAGGGTTCTCTCTGAGGTCAAGAGTCGACTAAAAGAAGATAATTTGGAAGCGTTAATGTGCGTGAAAGATTGGGAAGACGCTAGTTATCGAATTCAAGATAAATATGTTGAAATTGCCTGTAACCAAGTAAGTGATATTTAATTTCACCATAATCATCACAAAATTTAATTTTCATACATTTATAATATTTTTAAAAAAATTGTACACGTAATAAGTTGTTCGTGTACAATTTTTAACTCCGCCTACTAAAAATTGAAGTAGCCGGTCCCAAGCCCGGATAAAGGAGGATGGTCTATCTTTATTTTTTTATTTATAAAAAATAAAAATATTTTGAAAATGTATATTTAAAAAATGGTTTACAAAATGTGTTTATACTTTACATATATATATATTTTTTTAAGTTTAAGTATAAAATGGTAAACAAAAAATATATTACTCAAGTAACTCAACAAAACAATTTTTGTTTTTATTTTTTAAAAAATTATAAATTTTTTTGAAAATGTATATTTAGAAATTAATCACAAAATGTGTATATATATATATATATATATATATATATATATATATCTTTTACAATTAAACTAGTGTGTGTATATATATATAAGAACTCGGGCACGAGCCGAGCTCGTGTTGGCAGCCGGCTCGGCCCATTGCCACCTCTAATCAGAACAAATTTCCTTGTGCAAAGATTTTGAACATCGGATGCCAATGCCCTTGCCCTTGCAATTTTCCGAGAACTCCATAATAAATCTGGGGACTTTTAAGATTTGTCATCTGTTGACGAGCAAACTAACAATTATTTGGTGCGTTTGGTTCATGATTTTGGAATTTATAAAATTAGAAATTGAAATTTTTTTGAGTGAACCCTTGTTTGAGCCCCATCTTTGGAGGAAAATGTATTTTAAAATAGTGATTTTTTTTTTGGAATGTATGGTTAAAGAAATCGATTTACTTGTAAGATTATTTTATGGGATGATTTGTAGTTGAAAATGAATTTTGAAAAATTGAGTTTTTGAAAAATGAGACTCAAGCAATGGTGAAATTTTGAAGACAGTAACTTTTATATGTAAAAGATCTCGAGTTTAAATTTGCCTAGAGTGTAAAAATATTATCTTGGATTTGTTTATAATTTGTTCAAACAGTGACTAGCAAACCACGTTCAATTATATGTTTGATACGAAAAAATATCGATAGGCCCAAACTCGACCTATTGAGCCCGACATTGGGCCTCCATATTTGGTCATTTCATAACGTAGAGTCGAGCTCGAGTTCAAGGTCCCAACATAAAGACACATTAGTCCTTTTTAGGCACAAACTCCTACTTCATACGAACTTTGCTCTAACTCCAATTGTGTTATCCCTACACAACACAAACACCTAAAATAACTAAACCTACAGGAAGTTAAGTCCTTCCTGGACTCCCCCTCCAACATCTATAAATACATAACTTAGCCTCATTATTAAGGTAGTTTTTTACATAAAATCCAAATATACAGTTTTTCACATAGTTCTCTCTTTGACTTAAGTATCGGATGAGTGACGAGGACACACATCGAACCCTTAATTTCAAGTATTGGAGATCGGATCTGGCGGAGCTTTTCCATCTGACTCGAGTTAGCTTATGTATGAATTTTGGCATCATCAATGTTAATTTTTAATTATAAATAATATTTACTAGAAATAATATTTTTTTTCAACCAAAGAAAAAACTTAATTTTTTTTTTTTGGCAAAATCCCTTAAATTCTCATTTGAATCAATTTTTTATTTAATTTTTTTTTTATTTTTTTGTGGAATGAATACATTTCTTGTAAATGTGTTGTACACTTAAATCACACGTGTCAACCAAATTGAAATACACAGAAAACAGTTTGGATTAAAAAATAATTAATATGATAATTGTTGCAGATTCTGTCGGTGCCAAATGTAGCCAATGATGGGATCCAAATATGCCAGATTAATTAAAATAAATCCACAACTACTTTGAATTGTTACATGCATCTTTGAGATGCAATATTTAAAAAGATTAAACACGTAATGTATGAGTTTTTATTTATTTTTTAATTCTTTTAATGTTATTAATATTAATGCTCACATTATTGAACGTAACAAAAAGAAATGCAATTTTAATTTCTACTTAATTGTTTCAATAATCATTGAACATAATGTTTTTGATTGCTCACTAAATTTAAAAATGTCGAGATTTGACCACTGAACTTATTCAAATATTGAATGTTACTCAATGGCTTAACTTCCATTTATAACCTCTAACGAAAATGGTGACGTGGCTGTGGAATGTTTAGATAACGCTATGTTACCGCTAACATGTAAAAAAAATGTTTTTCGTTGCTCATTAAACTCTAAAAAATATTTTTGATTGCTCATTATACTTTCAAAAACGTTTTTGATTGCTCTCTATACTTGAAAAACGTCTTCGATTACTCAATGCACTTAAACATAGTCGAATTTTGATCACTGAACATGAAAATGAAGCCAGTATGTCTCAAAATTTTCCACCAAAGCTGACTTCATTTTCATAAGTTTAGTAGGCAAAATTCGACCATTTTCAAAATTGAGTGAGCAATTGAAGATTTTTTAAAGTATAGTGAGCAAACGAAAACGCTTTTTTTTTTAAAAAAAAATTAGACATTTTTTACGTGATAACAGTGACGTGGCGCCACTTGAACATTCTGTCGGCCACATCTCCACTTCCGTTAGAAGTTATAAATGGAGGTTAAGTCATTGAGTAACGTTCAATATTTGGATAAGTTCTGTGGTCAAATCTTGACATTTTAAACTTTAGTGAGCAATCAAAAACATTGATATAAGTTCAATGATTATTGAGACAATTAATTCTTTAATTTCTTTCTAGTTACGGTTTGAAGAGGGGTGAAAAATTGCTCGTGACTCTGGAAAGAGAACTCAAAAAAGATAATATCAACTTATTCTCGATTTGCAAGTATAGAAAAAAAATATTGGATTATCTCGTAAGCTTGTCAAGCATATGTAGTAACAATCATTTTGAGAACTCGTTTAAAAAGTGTATAAATGATTTAAATTATAAGTAAATAATACTTACTGGTTGCTCGAATGAGGCAAACATAGGCTAAATCTATCCGTCCTTATTGGGTTTAATAACCAAATAAATATATAAAAAACATTAAAAAAAAAAAAACTTAAGAAAAAGAAGAATGTTGAAATAAGACGATTACTTAAAAACTGGCACAAAATCTGGTTGAAAAGAGTGGTAAACGACCAGGGCCGGTTCTGTGCTTTACAGGGCCCGAGGCGAATTCCCCAAATTGGGCCCCCACCCCAAGATCAACGTAAATGCAAAATTCAACAGTGCATTATGCAACGTATAGCTAATTTAACACTGAAGAGTAGAACAACAAACAAATGTAAAGAACAAAAGATTTATATTATAACGTAACAAAACCGACAAGAGTTCAAATATTCAGTTAAATACTATTCGTCTCGCTGTTTTAGAGGCAAAAACATTAATCAAATCTGAATAATCTATCTGTTCAACCATATCTTTCTCTATTGATAACATAGCCAATCCATTCAATCTTTCTTGTGACATAGTTGATCGGAGGTAAGTCTTGATCAACTTCAATTTGGAGAAACTTCTTTCTGCGGATGCAACTGTAACCGGTATGGTTAACAAGATTTTATAAGCAATATAAGCATTTGGGAAACAAACATGCAATGGCTTCAAATAGTGTAGCACTTCAATAGCTCTCGTTGCTTCACTTGATAAATAGCATCGCAAGACTAGTATCTCCGAAAATAAATCATCTCCACTAATGTCTGAACGCCCGTTATGTTCTAATTGTTTCTCAAGATTCATACAAGATTTCATCATAATTGAATGAGTTTCACCCCTTAACCTCTTCAAATTGAACAAAAACCCAAAAGTGTCGTCATATTGTTTGAATTGTTCAAATCGAGTCCTCATAGAAGATAGAGCTTGATCTATTATAAAAACAAAGTATTGAACTCTAAAAGATTCTTCGGGCGATTGTTGTATTTCATTACCTCCGCTTTCATCAAATTGTTTTTTCCTTCGAATTATACGTTTTTCTTTAAATACAGCTTCAATTCCCATTTCGTTTGCCTTCTTTCTCGCTTCATCCATGGCAATAGCAAATCCTGTTTCTCTATATTCTTCAAGAAATGAAACAAGCCCTTGCAAGAGGTCGATAGCACGATCAATATCCATATTTTCGGTTTGAAGAAATTTACTCACAATATTGACTGCATGCAACAACCTGTACCAGATAATCAATGCAAGCAAGAACTCAAAACTCTCAAGATCATTTGTTGCTATCGAATTGGCTTCACATCTTACGTTAGCATCTTCGTCACTTTCTACCAAATCAACTAACGCATCTCTTATTTGTGCAGTTTGCTCCATTAACAAAAGAAGGTTGCATCGCTTCTTTATCCTGATCCTCAGTCAACTCATTTACACACGTGCTTTTAAAGTACTTGTCCATATCGCCTGCTTGACTTAGAGTCAACAAAAGCTCATTTCGTTTCCTTTTTCTCTTCATAGCTCCAGACTCATATTTAGGAGGCATGGCGTATGCGTATATATCTAATACCCAATAATTAGCCTAAAAGACAATTACAAAATCCATCATCTCACAATAAGGTTTCAAACAATTTCAATTTTCAATATCAAGTTAGAGTCAGCCATTGCTTACTTGAAAAGTAGAAAATCGACGAAAATTGTGGAATCACACCCTATTCCAGCGTTGCATCGCAGTTATCATAAACCTGAAATTGAATCATTCACAATCAAGCTATCTATAGACTTTTAAATAATTCTATTATAAGTAGGAAACTGAAAAAAGAAAATCATATTCTATGTAGGAAGAGAGAAATAAAAATCAAATTCAACAATTTCACTCATTCAACAATTTCAACAAAATCAAAACCAAAAGCAAAATCTGATGGATTCTTTCTTTCTCTCATTCAACAATTTCACTCATTTACTTTTGCTTAATTTACCAAAGCATACAAATTACATTTAATACCTTGTCTAGTTCAAATTACGTCTCTAAACATCAAGGCTCAAGCGCGCATACAATAGGGACGATTAGATAAATATTGAATATTTGAAAGAAGAAAATAAGCTATAAATTACCGGTCCCGGAAGCCAGAGTCAGGCGAGCGACAGGCAGACTGGCAGAGGCTCAGGCAGTCAGGGGGCTTCTCCTTCTCGCACTGTCGCGGCGTCGCCCACAGCCCACTGTAGAAGTTTTGCCAGGGGCCAGGGCTAGACGGAGTCACCGCACCGGTCACGGACTGACGGAAGTTATGGTAGGGAAGACCGGAAGAGAGTTGAAGTTGGTTAAATTTTTCAGAGACCGGAGACGAGTGACGGAGTGAGAGTCAGAGACAGAGTTGGTTTGAGACTATTTGAGGCTTTGAGAGTCAGAGCAGAGTTGCTGCTGAGCTGGGAACTTCGAACTTGGAAGTGGATGTGCCGGTGGCCGACTGGCTGTGTGGGTCGTGGGATTTTTGGGAGGGAGAACTGAGAAGGAAACAAGCGCGGTTCTGGTCGGCTTGTAGTGAAGGAGACGGTAATTTTTAGATTTAGGTTACAAATAAAATTTTGTCCCAAATTTTGAATTGGGCCAAAGGTAGAGGCAATTGGTGTCCCAAATTTTGAATTGGGCCTATTTAGCCCACTTTATAAAAAAAAAAAAAAAAATTTGTAAGGGGGCCAAAAAATAGGCCCCCTCCAGTTCTGGGCCCGAGGCGGGGGCCTCATCCGCCTCGGCCCAGAACCGGGCCTGTAAACGACCCAAACTAGTTTGTAGTATGGGCTTTATTTAAAGCTTGCTGGATCTTTTTAGGCCCAAATTAATTTTTGATTAGTTTTTTTTTTTTTTTTTCCATTTTCAGTAAATTTTGATAAAATTGATAAAATATATGATTGAAAAGTTGATAAAAAATTATGGATCCCATAAAAGATGTTATTAACAATAAACTAAAAAAAAATGAGTTGAGAATGGGGACCAATAGGGGCTAAATTGATGACGTGCTAAATATTTGGTAAATGGGGAATTATATTACCATTTTAAGATAAAATGTGAAAAATAAAAAAAGATAAAAATTTTTATAAAGAGAATTGAGAGTCAAAACTCGTGTATTTTTTGAAAACTAATTTTTTATATTTATAGGATATAATTAGGATAAAAGGATACAATAGTCATTCACAAACAATATTTATGTAGTATCATTTTAGATTATTGTCAACGACGCCTGAATGAGAGAGATGAGTCCTGAAATTGAAACTTCACAAAACCCTATAATTCTTTGTTCTATTACTATCTATTTTGGAAGAAGACAAATACATTTTTATTTTTATTTTTTAAATTTGAATCCATCTCCCCTCAAGATAAGCTTATTTGAAATGCAATGGTATCATAATCCAGTATTTATGTTAAGAAGAAAAAGAAAATATGTAATATTATATTTTAAAACTTGCAAGTAAACTTGAAACAAGGACAAAAATTAGACTATATACTACCCATTTTTCTTTATGTCATTTAGAACTTGTACAAGGCATCCAAAACCTCGAGATTGACCCTAGACGAATTTGCTTTTAGGGTTGGCTTATTATTTCCGAGCCTTATGATGTGACTAACAATTCTACCTATTAGACATTTTTTTTTCAATATATCATAGTCCCTTTGACCCCAAGTAGGCTACAAATGGTCCATGGATTCTCAAGATGATCACGTGACTCGTTCTTAAAACAAGATTTAGTGACAAATAACGATGCAAAATAAGCTAACTACTACTGGATAGGCTCAACCTGGAAGAGTAGTTGTCAATGTTTTACATGTCGAGTGAACTTAACAAGATCAAAAAATTATAAAACTCAAGACATACAAGTTTTATATGGAATATAATATCAAAAATGTTCGAAATTTTACATCCGAAAAAGTCATATCCCATGTGAATTTTTGGATGCAAAATTACAGGGGGTATGATTTTTTTGTACGTAAATTTTTAATTGTAAAATTTCTCCCAACTTTTTTGCAAGTTCGATTGTGCCCTCTAACTTTTAATCTCTGCATCCGCCCCTTCCCAAATCAAAGAATAGGAGTAATGTTAGGTACAACTTGTACTGAGCACCAGTCCATATATCTACCCATCAAATATTTTTACATTTTATGGGACCTATCATTATATTGTGGTGCCAGAATGACTACATATCATACTCTAAACCAAATTGTAATTGCAGTCTGCATGGCTTGGGTAAAAATATCAAATTATTAGATTTTTGGGTACATCATCTACTTGAGTGTTAAGTGAGTGGATCAAGTTGTATGATCCATTAAGGTAAGAAAATACTAAATATGTCCGTATTGAGCTTCTAAGTAATTCTAAATCCGAGATCATTTATTTAGGTACTTCAATGGACCCCAACTGGAGGTTAGGTCTCTTTGGCCAATGCCCTTCAGCTCAATGATGCTGAAGGGCACACCTGATGTGACTCTTCTTGAACGACCATTCTTCTAGTGGTTGTAGTAACTTGCCACGTAACTTCAATAAACACAAGCGTAATGATTGCTAAACACGTGGTGCTACATAGCATTCCATAAAGATACAATGGTTCCCCATGGGATGGCTATGTCAAGCTTGGGTGTAACAAATATTATTATCACAAAATTTCCGTCCAGCGTCCTCTACTAGAAAACTTCATCGAATGGACAAATGAGATAAAAAAATTCTCTCGTCAACCATTTCAAACTTTTAGAAAGAACGCTTAAAATTTGGGGAATCAAATAAGCTAATATGATTACTTTCTCTTGACTTAAGGTATTTAGAATTTCATATAATTCAAAGTTGATATACTATACATCACTTAAACATGAAATTTAAAGTACGTGGTCATCAACTTCTCAATCAAGAAAATTCATCTTCCTCTCTTTTGAGCAGTTCTGGCTGAATAAAATTATCGCTTTTTTTTTTTTTGTCTTTGCACTGCTCCTGCCACATTTGGGGATCCCCAGGACTGAGTTGCCATTTTTCGCAATGACTTTTATGAGTCTTAACTTCCTCGATGATTTTGCTGTATTGCTAAATTAATGACCCTTTTGAACAATGACTACTGAGCCACTAGCTACTGCAAGGCTGCAAGCTACTATTGTGTATTAACACGGTATTTCCAGATGATCAGGGAGTAACAACAATTGGAGCTGGGGGAACCAACTTGACATTTGGTAAGCATTCCCATCCATTTTCCTTGCTGTGAGATACTGTAAAATGCTTAGGAACCCAATTTTCATCTTTTAGCTTTCTTTCTTTTGCAACCTCTCTCTGCTTCTCCTCGACCAAGGTCTTTGCTTCCCTCGCTTTCTCCCAGCACTTATGTCGAATAGCTTGGCTCACCTCAGCCCATATTACTGCTGATTCACTTCGAAGAACACCCTTACACATAAAAACCACAGGATCGGAATCACAAGTAAACAACCAAATAATATTTGCAACTTTTTTGACATCAGAACTCGAGTATTCTTGCTAATAACAGTTGAATCACATCCATATATTCATTCCTTTCCAAAGAAATTCATTAAGCTTCCATTTTAGTTGAAAAAATTTAATCACACGGTGAGCACATTATGATTGACTACTGTGAATCATTTGCCAATTGGTGAAAGACTAACTATATTCAGCATAATTGGAAACATCATTGTTCATGATAAAACATATGAAGCCTTCAATTCTGTAAAGATTTTATATGAAAATTAGTTGTTAGCTACCTGGAATCGTAACAAATAACAATTGAGGTTATCGGCTCTGTCAGACCAAGAGATCAAACAACTATTTGTGGAAATAGTTACCTTTGGATCTTCGACTATAGGAGTCTTCAGTCCTGATAGCACTTCATTCGCATTGTAGATGGTTGTGACTTTTTCATTGGAAACATCTTTGATGGTGACAGTTCTACAATTTAAGCAAGGAGAAAGGATTAAAATACTGTATCGATTTTGTAATCTATTCCATCATCGGAAGATAGATGTATATTGAGGCACTTCATCTATTGCTAGGAGTTTGGCACAAGTTTTCTTTAAAGTGGGCACGGCCCTCAAATCTTAAACGTGAATATATATGGTGAGAAGTCTTTCCACGTACTTCATAGTGGCAAGTAATGAGTCTTGTGCAAATAAAAGATAATGAATCCACGTTAATTATGAGGTACCTGTCCCATTGGCCATTGATCTCGTAAATGGTCTGTGATGACGTAGACAGAAAGATCTTTCCTTTAATCGACCTGTGTAATGATCGACGTGGGAAAAATGAGCTGCCTCTATAACAAAGCTCTGCTTCAAGGCCAGTTTCTTTGCATCGGACTGTGATGTTGCCCAGCCATTCAACCCTAGGAACAGGTAAAAATCTTATCACAAGCTTTGGCGAGTTCATTACATAAGTTTCATTCTTATCAAGGAGATTCAACTGTCGTGCCCCATGCACCTCAGTTTCAACATGAGTGCCTGTAATTTTGTAATTAGTATATAACAATGATCCACAAGGAAGCATTTGTAAATTCATGTATACAAAAGGATGAGCAAAATTATATCGGAATTAGGCCAGATAATGAATAAACCAGAACTGCCATTCCGGCTCGCCCTGAGCCTGATTCAGATTTCAAGTTGGAGATGGCTGCTTTTACAATTAGTGCTTGTTTGATAAAACTTGCTAAAATTTAATCAACTTTTCAACCAGTCAAACTTTAACTTTAACCAAGCTGGACACACAACTTTTATCAACTTTAATCAATTGTATATACATAAAACAAAATGTGGTTTAGCAAAGAAGAGTTGAATACCACAGAACTTTGGAATGGGTGAATGACACCATATCATCTCAATGTTTTCTTTCTCATCGGTAGCATGAAGTGCAGTCACTGGAGGATGATGCGACACCTGACATCATCAAGTACAAAATCGGACGGCTTAAGGGACATAAAACACATATATGGCTAGTTGAATTCTACTCGTGGCTTTTGGCTAAGCATAGCAAGTTAGCTACAGCGAGCTCAAATTGCGTATCATTCTGATCAACAGTAGAGATCAATTTTCGACAGAGTATTCTATCTTACATGAAATCCTAACTAGTCGTTTTATTTACAAATACGGCAGGGGTCCATAGGTGTAAATACCCAGCAGCCTTCATAGAAGAAGAGCAGAAAATTAGTAAGGTACAATTATCAACTGCAGAAAATCTAAAACGTATACCTGTTCCAGTAGCACATTAAGAGTGCCCCGCGAGACATGATGAGTCTCTCCGAGAATAGGATTGTAGGGAGCCACGCCAAAGATCAAAGGACGCAAGGTGGATATGCTCCAAGCAATAACAGAGATGAATCTGTCAAGAGGGCTTTCCCCATGGTTGCACATGCTTAACAAATCAGTATTAATGCAATACACTGATTCTCCATAGCATTGAAGCTGTGACTTTGGAAGGTTGAATAGCGGTGGCAACTGCATTTTTAGCCAAAACAATCAAAACCATATAGCATAAATCTAATATTATCCAAAATATCAGGCTCATAATTCCGAATTCCAGTTACCCATACATCTATCTTAACTTCCTCCTCGTTTCATACACACTGAACAATTCATCCTTTAAGCATTCAGTAGCAGTGTAGCACAATGCATAATTGATCAAATAATCGAAGGATTAACACGAGCAAAATCAACGTGCATACATGCTAATTTGTTGGAAAATTCTAACATATACGGGGCTACATGTAATATATTAAAATGTGTGGTGCTATTATTTAAAGAATATTAGTCAATTAAAGTGATCCAATAAAGATGAATTTTAACTAATGGATATTAGGTTTCATGGAATTAAAGTGTTGAGACCGGAAGTTTATTTTAGATTGTTGAAGGGCCCGATTAGAAACAAATAAAAGATAATGATCATTCATTATCGTATTGTTTATATGGGGTCATGGTCTCCAATTGTTGGTTTGTTCTTGAGATTCTCTATATCTCTATCAGTAGAAATCAAAAATTGGAGTGAAGACCACTAATCAATCGGAAGATCCTAACCCATCCAGGCAAATAATCATATCACTATGGATATAGGTATGTTTTATGTTTTGTTATTTTCTTGGATTTCAATATGGAGATAAATTTAGGGTTTATATGAGAAAATTATTTGATTATAGTATTTGGATTGAATCTATAATCTCTTAGACATTTTCTATCAAGTGGTATCAGAGCCACTCCATAGTTGAAATTCATGAGAAATTGAATTTTAAAATTTTGAATTTTTGGGTTATTTGATTTTTTTTGTTATGGATCTAGAATTTGGAATGTTATTACATAAATTCTGGCTTATTATTATATGGATCTTGTGAAATAATTAAGATTTTCTTCAAAATTCGGATTTTGAAATAAAGAATGTTTTTTTTAGATCCGTTAAAATAAAATTTCAGTTTAAAAAAAATAAAAAAAATTTGATGCAGTCGACGGTGGGGAGGGGCAGCCCCCTGGCCCTGGCGGTGCCGGACGACGTCGCCAAGGGTGGGAGATGAAGGGTACCTTCTTCATTTAGGGTTTCAGTTTGGAAGATGGAGGGGGCTTCTTTCATTAAGGTTTCAGTTTTGGAAGATAAGGGGGCGGGGGCATGGACTGCCAATTAAAGATTCTAAAGCTCATACTTGCAATTTAAAATTAGAATTAAATTTTATAAATCAGTCCCTAAAGTTTAAAGTTAATCCTATTTGGGTCTTAATGTTATGAGTTTTAATAATTCAGCCCCTGAAGTTTTGAAATTAATTAATTTTGGGCTATTTAAGTTCTGAATTTAATAATGAAGCCCCTGAACGTTAATAATTAATTTAGATTGGCCCCTAAAGTTTTGAATAATTAATTTTTGGGTCCCTAAAGTTTTCAATAATTAATTATTGACCCCTAAAGTTCTGAATTAATTAATTTTGATCCCTAAATTTTTTGAATTAATTAATTTTGATCCCTAAAGTATTGAATTATTAACCCTTAGAGGCTTAGACCCTTAAAGTTTCATAATAAATAAAATTAAGTATTCTGCTTATCAAATTATGGTATACAGGTTTCATTATGAGATTATAATATTCGAAAGTGAATTGATTGAAGCAATATGTTGCCAAAACAACATTTCTTGTGGAAATTAATAACTTAGAATATTAGAAGAAATTCGTGTGTGTGCTTGTTCATGCATATATTAATCGGCCTAAATGAAGGTTATATTTGGCCGAATTACATGCACACTTGTGGTGGTAAACATGTTACAATTATAAGATTTCCATGTGAATAATAAATCAATCTAAAGCTGAGTTTATTATTTGATCGGAGTTATTGTCAATGTTTGATTACTACACCAAGAGTACTACTTACAATTAATATTACTGTCCAAAGACTTGATATTAATGATGTGCTAGGTATCTTAAGATGGGACTTACCATGATTTAAATTTATTGATTATAGAATCTTAATATTAATATGAGAATAATTCTTCTATTTTCTCTTTACAGCTAGTTCATATGTTACTACCATATCTGCCAATATTAACTCTATTCCCAAGCTTAATAGGACAAACTTCAAGGATTGGAAAGAGAACGTGTTAATTGTTCTCGACTGCATGGATCTAGATCTTGCGCTCCGGATTGAGCAATTCGCTCCTCTTACGAAAGAAAGTTCATCTGATGAAAGAGGAACTTTGAGAAGTGGGAATACTCAAATCGCACAAGTCTGATAATCATTAAGCGTTGTATTTCGAAAGCCTTTAGAGGCGCAGTATCTGAAGAAGTGACTAATGTCAAGGATTTTCTTGTCGAAATTGAGAAACATTTTGCTAAAAACGATAAGGCTGAAACAAACACATTTTTGTAAAGCTTGATTTCAATGAAGTATAAAGGCAAAGGAAACATAAGGGAGTACATCATAGAGATGTCTCACATTGCTTCAAAGCTTAAGACACTAAAGCTTGAGCTGTCTAATGACTTGCTCGTACATCTGGTATTGATATCACTTCCTGCACAGTTCAGTCAATTTAAGGTCAGTTATAACTGCCGAAGGAGAAATGGTCTCTAAATGAACTCATTTCATTTGTGTGCAAGAGGAATAACTATTGAAGCAAGATAGAACTGATAATGTTCACTTGGCAAACACTTCTAAAGTTAAGGGCAAGAAAAGAAAGAATGAATATCAAGCTACTCCTAAGGGTCCAACATAAAAGAAACAGCAAGAGGACAATAAAGATGTATGTTTCTTTTGCAACAAGACTGGACATGTGAAGAAGAACTGTACCAAATATCTCGCCGACGTGCAAAGAAAGATACAAATCTTACTTTGGTCTGTTTTAAGGTTAATTTAGCTTCGATACCTAGAAATACTTGGTGGTTAGATTCTGGTGTTATTACTCACATAAGTGTTTCTATGCAGGGTTGCCTATGCTATCGAAAGCCAAATGATGGTGAAAGATACATCTATGTTGGTGATGGCAAGTCGGTGAAAGTTGATGTAATAGGCGTTTTTAGACTATTGTTGGGAACCAGTTATTATTTAGATTTGAAAGACGCTAAAGTTGTGCCATCTTTTAGACGGAATTTGGTTTATGTTTCTTTGTTGGACAAATTTGGTTATTGTTGTTCATTTGGAAACAATCATTTTAGTCTTTCTTTAAATTTCAATATTATTGATACTGTTTTATTATCTGCATATAATAACTTATATTTGCTTGATACTGTTGCATCATATAATGAAAACCTGCATGTGGAATCATGTGGTACTAAACTCAAATTAAATAATGAAAGTTCCACAAAATTATAGCACAAGCAATTAGGTCACATCTCAAAAGCTAGAGTTGAACGACTTGTGTCAGATGGTATTTTAGATTATCTTGACTTCACAGATTTTGATGTATGTATTGAATGTATCAAGGGAAAACAGACCAAAACAAAAGGATTAGGTGCTAACAGAATTTCGGATGTCTTAGAATTGATACACAGATATTTGTGGACCATTCCTTACGATTTTTTGGAATGATCAACAATATTTTATATCATTCATAGACAATTACTCACGTTATGGGTACTTATATCTTATTCATGAAAAGTCCGAGTCACTGGATATGTTCAAAGTATTTAAAACTGAGATTGAAAATCAACTCAACAAAAGGATAAACATCGTTAGGTCTGACCGTGGTGGTGAGTACTACGGCAGAAATGACGGTTCAGGTGAACAATGTCCAGGATCATTTGCTAAATACCCAGAGGAATGTAGAATCGTCCCACAATACATCATGTCAGGGTCGCCTAGCATGAATGATATATCTAAAAGACGAAACATAACTCTTAAGGATATGGTAAGGAGTATGATTAGTCATTCTACCTTACCTAAATCATTTTGGGGAGAAGCATTAAAAACTGCAGCTTATATTCTGAACAGAGTACCAACTTAGGCTGCTGCAGCCAAAACACCTTATGAGTTTTGGACATGCAGAAAGTCTAGTCTAAAGTATTTTCATATTTGAGAATGTCCAGTTGAGGCTAGGTCTTATAGGACATATGAAAAGAAATTGGACTCCAAAACAGTAAGTATCTACTTTATTGGTTATTTTGAGCGATCAAGGGGCTATAAATCTTATGATCCCACAACTAAGTCAATTTTTGAAATGGGAACTGCAACATTTTTTTAGGATGTTGAGTTTGGGGGAGAAATAAGGTTAGAGACATTGTCTTTGAGGAAGAAGTTGAGGAAGGATCAGTTTCGATTCCTACAATTACTTTTGACAATGTAAAAGTTCATATACATGTCGTGGATCCAGAAGTATATCCAGAACCTTAACAAGACAATGTCGAAGAACCTCCCATCCAAAATGAGGTAATTATTCCAGATGTTTAAACTCAATAACCTCAAAAATCAATATCTTTAAGGAGATTCACGAGAGAAAGGAAAATGATATTTCAGATGATTTTATAGTATTTCTCCAAGAACATGAGGAAAATAATGAATTAATGAAAGATGATCCAATGAACTTCTATCAGGCCATGCAGGGTTCTAATTCTCAAAAGTGGATTGATGCCATGAATGAGGAGTATAAGTCTATGGAAGACAATAAAGTTTGGGATTTTGTCTCGTTATCAGAATGTGTGAAACTCATTGGTTGCAAATGGATATTTAAAACCAAAAGGGATTCGAATGGTAATATGAAAAGATATCAGGTTCATCTTGTAGATAAAGGCTTTACCCAAAAGGCAGACATTGACTACAAAGAGACTTTCTCTTCAGTATCAACGAAAGACTCTTTAAGGACAATTATGACACTTGTTGCGCACTTTGACCTTGAGCTACATCAAATGGATGTTAAGATGATGTTTCTCAATGGTGACATTGATAAGACGATCTATATGGTGCAACAAAAAAACTTTATGTCAGGAGACCTAAAAAATATGCTTTGCAAATTAAAGAAATCCATTTATGGGCTCAAGCAAGCTTTCCGTCAATGGTACGTCAAATTTCATCAAGTAATTATCTCATTTGATTTTGAGATGAATGTTGTTGATAATTGTGTATATTACAAGTTTAGTGGAAGTAAGCATATTTTTCTGATTTTGTATGTTGATGACATACTGCTTGCCACTAATAATATAGGCTTGTTGCATGAAATCAAGATATTTCTATCAAGAAATTCTGAAATGAAAGATCTTGGTGACGCCTCTTTGTATTAGGGATTCAGTTATATTGGGATCACTCTCGAGGTATTCTTGGATTGTCACAAAAGAGTTATATCGATAAAGTACTTAAGAGGTTGGCATGCAGGACTGTAAATCAGGTGACACCCCTGTCGCTAAGGGATGCAAATTTAGTCTCAAACAATGCCCACAAAATGACCTTAAAGTTAAGGAAATGCAGAAGATTCCCTATACATCAGCTGTTTTGGAGTCTTGTGTATGCTCAAGTTTGTACACGTCTAAACATAACATTCATTGTTGGAATGCTAGACAGATAGTTGAGCAACCCTGGAATGGATCATTGGATAACAGCCAAAAAGGTTATGAAGTATTTGAAAAGAACAAATGATTACATGCTCACCTATATTAGATCGGATCAGTTAGAGATCATAGGGTACTCTGATGCCAAGACAGTAGGAGATCTACATTGGGCTATATTTATCTGTTAGTTGGAGGAGCTATTTTCTGGAGGAGTGCCAAGCAGACACTTATAGCTTTTTCTACCATGACAGCAGAATTTGTAGCATGCTATAAGGCATCTAATCATGGAATATGACTACGAAATTTTGTCACTGGGCTGCGCATTCTGAATGGCATAGAAAGACCACTAAAGTTATATTGTGACAATAACTCAACAGTCATATATTCCAATAACAACAGGAGCTCATCTAAATCAAAGCACATTGACATCAAGTTCCTGGTTGTGAAGGAAAAAGTACAGAGTGTACAGATTTACATAGTGCATATTGGGACAAACTCCATAATTGCGGATCCGTTTACTAAGGGATTGACATCCAAGGTCTTTCATGAGCACACTGCTTGCATGAGTGTTGTATATCATGAGGATATCAAGTTTTAGCGAGAGTTTGTATTTTCATTGCTTTATGCTTTGGACACATTTGTGTATTTGGATATTATTTTGTACAGAAATAAAATATTCAATTCATTTCACTCTGTGATTATGTTCAGCATTGATCTCACTTAAGAAATAAGGTTGGACCAGTTGGAAATAGACATGTTTGGATCACATAACATGTAATTTTCATACTACACTTCCATGATTGATCTATGTCATTTGGTTGTATAAGTGTATATGGCCATTGATGGATTTAGTCACGTTATGTGATGAAAATCGCTTTGATCATATATCAATATGACTGATGGATGAGATTATTTGAAATACCCATAATAATAATAATAATAATAGCAGCAAAATTTTGAACTCATAAGATTGTGCACATTTGAAATATTACACTTATGGTCCAGTGGGAGATTGTTGAAAAATTCTAACATATATGATGTCACATGTAATATATTAAAATGTGTGGTGCTATTATTTAAAGAATATTAGTCAATTAAAGTAATCCAATAAAAATGAATTTTAACTAATGGGTATTAGATTTCATGGAATTAAAGTGTATGACCGGAAGTTTGTTTTAGATTGTTGAAGGGGGCCGATTTGAAACAAATAAAAGATAATGACCATTCATTAGTTTATATAGGGTTATGGTCCCCAATTGTTGGTGTGTTCTTGAAATTCTCTACATCCCCATCAATAGAGATAAAAAATTGGAGTGAAGACCATCAATCAATTGGAAGATACTAACTCATCCAAGCAAAGAATCATTTCACTATGAATATAAGTATGTTCTATGTTTTGCTATTTTCTTGGATTTCAACATGGAGATAAATTTAGAGTTTATATGAGAAAATGATTTGATTATAGTATTTTGACTGAATCTATAATCCCTTAGACATTTTCTATCATAATTTACACACACAAAAGATAATTTTTAAGAATGCAAATGGGAATTACTTGCCTGAAGGCGTATGAGATCAGATCCTGGTCGCACACTACTCAACAGACTGAAAATACGTCGAAGCAGATTGGGAGTTCCATCATTGGCATCAGAATCCTCTCCCTCCAATGATAATGGCGCAGTTAGTACAACATTTGTCCGTAATTCCCCTTCTGTTAACTGCACCGTAGCATAGAAACAGTTTAATTCTATCTTCATATCATAATAATAAACAACCTCCCTGTGGGTTGTGATCGGATTTCTAATAAATTAATCAAATATTAAGTCAATATTAGATGAATTTCACCAATTAATAAAGATTCAATCAGATTATTCAATCAAAGTCAGAACACAGGAAACAATTTGATCGCATGCGAAGATTTTATTGGTACTCACAGTTAAATAAGAGATGGGGTGGTGGAATGGAGCATAATTGTCTCCAAGAAGATGATGATGATGATGATAAATTCATAAGCAAGGCCGTATCAAATTTTATACACAGTGCAAGACCTGGTTATATCGCACGTTAACAGTTGTGCTACACGTATATCACAATTTACAGATTTGTTTACTAATCGATGTTGTAACGAGATTTGATTGGGTCAAAATCTTATCAATAAGAAAAAATAAAAAATCTCCACTTTCTTTTTGATACTTCAATAATAATTTGTAAAAAATTATATAAATGACGATGTACAACAAAAATTCTCTTAAATTAAAATGTAGTCTTTCAGAAGTTAGACATATGTTTCCCAAATCTAGTCCATCTATCACCTTAAATATAATAGATTGTAACACACTGCACAATAAATTACATGCCTGTTTGATTTCCAGTAATTGAAAAAAAAAAAAAAAAAAGAGTTTTGAATAGTATTTTTAAGAGAATGCGTAGTTAAAAGTAGAAAAATATTTTATTGTGTGATTTATGATTGAAAATGATCATATAATAAATTATAAAATAAATTAATGGGAATGGAACAAGCCCTACATTACGAGAGACATCATATTTGAAATCTTACTATTTGCTAATTTGAAATGGTGCAGTGATGTGTCAAAAATCATTTTAAAAGGCCAAAAGCAAAAGCTCTGGCTTCTTGAAAGGTTGAGAGACTTGGACAAGGACAATTTTTTATGCCAAAGAGCAATACTACAAGTAAATGCACATATGAGTTTACAGAATGTTACATGGTTATATTTTAAGAAAAAATCATTTGTACAGAAGATTTTCTTCTGTAAAATTTACAAACAGACACAATGACGGGATGGGTGAGTGTATGTTATGGCATTTTTTTATTGATGCGGGATCCACCAATGTGTGTGTAGGTAAGTTTTCTGTAAAAATATTTTCTGTACACCAAGCATCGCTCTATATTTTATTGAATTTTGAACAAAAATAAGTTAAAACAGCCAATTAGGTGCTGAGCACATGTAAAATTGTTCGTGCATTTCTACTGTACAAGCATCATTTCTCGATGCCAAAATATTGATCAATAAAATTAATCACCAATTTTTATTTTTATTTTGAAACGAACATCCAAAAGCTATTCTTGAAATTGGAAAAAGTCGCTGACGAAAACACAATTCTCCAAGTGTTTGTCGATGTCGCACCATATATAAGAAATCACGTCATGAATTCAAGTCAGAATAGTGATTTGTGTTCAAATCAATATCACCAACAAATATATATATATGGTAAAAGAAATCGATAGAATTCCATCCATTATTTATAAATAGGAATTTAGAAACGTTGTATATTGATTTCATTTCGGTCTCACCACATTTATCGATCCCAAAATATTTCTTTCAAGTCAAAGAGATCAACAAAATTCAGCAGAGAAGCAGCTAAACACATATCTATACACAGTAACACAAACTCCACACACACACACACACACATATATAGAGAGAGAGAGAGAGAGAGAGAGAGAGAGAGAGAGAGAGAGAGGAAATACCATTTAAAAGAGTAGTGGATTATTGAGAGTTGCACGCAGAGAAAAGTTTTGAACAGTGTTTTACAACGACAACAGCTGCATCTATACTAATACCTATATATATATAGATTTATGTGGGTGGTGGAGTGGGTTGGAGGGGTTGAATTGTATGACAGCAGGAGGACCTTCCTTTTGTTTTAGAATAAAGTATCCACATCACTTTTCCTCTTTTTTTTTTTTTTTTTTTTGCTATTTTATAGAGAAAGCTGATATTTCTCGTCTTCTTTACTTCTTCGTTAAGGTCTTTTCCCCCCTTTTTAATGCTCTTTTCTCTGAGAGAAAGTTCTTTTCGTGTTTTCTTCTTTATGTTTTTTCCTTTTTATTCCTTAACTGTTTGCATGGCCTCTCATTCATTTTACATGAACATGATTTGTAAGATAATAAAGAAATTATGGTGAGATTAACAAAAGTAACCCTTGTGTTTAAATTTTAATCACTTTTATGCCTTTCACAATTTTACTTTCAACGTGTTAGCCCAAAATTAGATATTGTGTTCATGCATGACATATTTTTAACGAAAAAAATTGTGCGTACAGAAAAAAAATAACAGGAAATCAAATTTTACTCACATGGTGTGGGCTCCATGTGAATTAAGGAATTTGAGTTCTTGTACCGGTATCATGTCTCATTTTTAATACGTTTTCTTTAAAACTCATTTTTTTATTAAATTCATTTTTAATATCATGTTCTTCAATAAATAATTTTTTATGTCGATTCATAAAAAAATTTCTACTTTTTAACCCTATTTTCTCTATGAAATCATTTTTCACACAATCAATTCTTAAAAAAAAAAAAAAAATCTACATCAAATTGACCCGAGAGGTGTATATTTAACTTGTTAATTCAACGAAAGCAACATGTGATATTTATTCTATATGTATATGTGTTTTATCAATTCACCACACAGTTATCCATTTTCGAATAGGGTTGATATACAATGTTTTGTTTGTTGTTTTAATAGTGAATGAAAAATTAAGATAATCCACAATTAATATTTGGAATGGGATGACAATTAAGTTGTCACAAAATATTGTATGCATCTTTGATAGGTATATTTTTAATTAATGTGACAAATTTGAATAATATAAGTGATGTGATGTGTTGGAACATTTTAAAGTAATTTGGGATATTTCTTTTTATTGCTTGTGATAATAGCTCAAGTTATTCGAGCAATCCAAATAGAACATCAAGTGCACGTTGAAGCATCCTAGAGTAATTAAAATAATTAACATGTAAATTGTCAAAATTTAAACAGAAAAAATAATAAAATAAATAAATAGAAAACACATAGATTTTTGTCAAAATTGTTTTTCCAACTTCCAAATGACTAAATTCGTTACAATTTTCATATTTTATTGACCATGTCAAGCGTTCTTCACTTATTAATTTCGAAATCATGTTTGACCTTCTTTTTCGCATGTGCTTCAATAACAATTTTTACTGATGTAAAATAACATGTAAAAATAAATATAAATATTTTTGTTTGTTCAATAATTTTGCACTCACACACCTCGTCGTTTGTATTC
This sequence comes from Fraxinus excelsior, assembly GCA_019097785.1. Lineage (NCBI taxonomy): Eukaryota > Viridiplantae > Streptophyta > Magnoliopsida > Lamiales > Oleaceae > Fraxinus > Fraxinus excelsior. The sequence continues at coordinate 12,672,640 of CM032630.1, forward strand.
AAGATCGAACTTATGACTTCGTATTACAAGTATTCATTGATAATAGCCTAAATTCGCACATGATCTGAACATAATAGAAATGCTCGCCATCAATGGTGAATATTTGCATAGGACAAGCTCAAGGTAGTATCACAAATTATGGTTAAATTAATTGATAACATATAACAGTGAATATCGAAAACTTGACTTAAAATTGTTATATAAGAAAAAAGGGTGGGTGCATGTCGAACATATGTATCAATCTATGTTCAAAAATTCGAGACATAAATTGAGCGTGTACTTGATGATAGTGTGCAACAACAATATTCAATGAAACGCCCCTAGTCACCCATTTCTTAATTAATTAAAGAAAAAACTGACTAGCATGGACACTCCTAATTAGGACGACATTTGTACATCATGCTTGACATCATTATTGTCAGCAAGATTTGATAGGAGAAAAAATTGTTTGTTTTTTAGTGTGTTACCAAGTGGCACAATATAAAAAGGATAATTTTTGTTGTACATAAAGGATTACATAATGTGACATGACAATCCTCCGATAGTTGATGTGAAAGCGTAAAATTTGAATTAAAGGTTGGATACGTGCCACATGTAATTATGTGAAACTTTATGTACCCCTAGCAAAATCCATATAAAAAATAATGTAAAGGACAATGTACATATAACATAATTGAAAAGATTGTGATCATCAACAGGCCAAACATTCAAAAAATAAGGCCCTTTGTGTTCTCTAACTCAGGGAAAAATAATAATAATATAACTGCCATCCTGGTAATCAAAGGTTGAAACCCATGCTTTACAAAAACTATCACATAATTCATAATAATCAAAGAGGATGTGTCATACAGACTTGATTCCGGTCAAATGTCACTCTGGATCTGATGATCGAATGCTGTAGCGCTTGAAAAATTCTCTAAATCCATAAGAACTGAGATCATAGTTGAACTGGAGATTCGAAATCAACTTCAGCATCGAGGAGCAAAGATGTCTCAAGCACTAGGTGCACTTATACATCGTACTAAACATGCATGACGACGTATGACACAAGAGACTTGCAAGGAATGAACTTAATAAACCAAATATCACTAACATAGAAACGCTATCAGAAATGAACTTAATAAAACAAATATCACCAACATAGAAACGCTATCAGATTAATATTTTTGTAAGAATTAATATTTCTCCAAAATATTTTATACTCGAAACAACAGGGGAAAGCTTCAGAATTTCATTATCCAACCCCAAGATTAAAAGATCAAAGTATCCTACCCTAGTCAACAAACCATTTATGAACTCCTCAAAAGACAATAAAAGATCTAGGATAGAGTTCTTTGTATCAAAATTATGCAATTTTACATCCCTCTAATTTTCCTCTTTAATTGGGCCATCTATTTCATCAAGACTGGAAGTGGGGGTTCAGAAACCCTGTAGATTGACGCCACAAATTCCAACCCAAAAACCATATTCTGTTAGAAAATCATAGTCTCACATTATCAGATAATATAAAAGGAAATATAAAACTGAGGGTTCATCTCTTCTGTGAATAACCTTCTCACTTAGCCCGTGTTTGACAACCATTTTTACAAAACATTTTTTCTTTCTCAACCACATATTCTCACAATAAAATATTTTGCACGTAAACTTTTTAACCACAAATTCTTCGAAAAATCAATATTCCAAAACTCATTTGCCTCAAAAAATTCTTTTTAATGGTTGTCCAACGAGGGCGACTTCAAAGACAAATTAACTACTTTCAGGAATTGAATTAAAAAATCCATAAAATACAGAATCCTTAACCACACAACCAGTGATCAAATACAGAAATACTGGCTTAATACAGATGAATTAAGACTGAAAAATAAATTGTCCATAAAGAAATCATATATTATGTATTTCAATCCATCGGTGGATCGTTTTACTTTCCAGAGGGCGAATTCAAGAACTGTTTTTTACCTTTATAAATTTCAAATTTTCAATCAACTGCAAAGAAAAGGTCACAACACACAATACTGAGCGGAAAACAAAAACAATAGAATTCTAGAATCACGCATAACACATTAGAAGTAATGAACGCTATTGAGAACCCAAATTGCTGAAATGTGATCAAAGGCAGTTATCTCACAAAATCGTACAACATGAAGCCGTAAATAATAAGCCAATAAAGATACATGAAATCAATATCCAGAACTTACAGGCAAAACTTTCACGGAATATTTTGTGATATTTGGATCGACAACTTTTCCTTCATTAGCTGCCTGTGCAACAATAACTATGAATCGTTAAGTAGGCGTCACAAAAATCTAAATGTGTAAAGTAATGCAAAGTAAAAACGACAGGACAGCAGCATCCATAAAGCTAAAAGAAATTTAGATCACTTTTTTTCTGCCAGTGTAGGTGTGATAAAAATCAGAGATGCTGAAGATGATAAATATTAAGTGTCACCAAATTTCAAGGATGAGGAGAAGAAAGAGAGGAAATAATAGAACTAACAATTATGCAGTCACTGTCACAAGACTCACAAAACATTACTACCAAGAATAAGGCTGCAAGAAAAATTACCAGCAAGTTATGGCAAAATTGTATGTGCAACCATAAAAACTCATGTCAGATACAACAACAATCTGATCCTAAGGCATATACTAAGGAGTTCAGTTTCCCATATAGTTGACATCATATGACGACCCAATACATTGGTTTGTCCATACAAACATGCTTTTTTTTACCTGAAAGATTAAGAACGAAAAAACCAAAGTACAAAAATCTTCACGTGAATACCAGTTTTGTAATACACTGTTATTATGTAGAAGAAAAGCAAAAAATAAAAAAAGAAAAATAACGATACTGCATTTTCTGTGTTAAATTTATCCTCCAAAGGGAACAAAAATGAAAACCAGTACATCACTATAATGCCACTGGAAAAATAACTATAAGTTACTAACTCCCTACACCACTGCATGCAACCCAACAATATTCATATTACAACAAGATCTATGAATGGTGAATGGTTATTCCTCAAGTGCACCATATCACCATCTTCACAATTAAATAGCTGATTTATAAGATTTTATGTAAAGAATGCATACTCAGTGATCATAGAAACTGACTCCTATTCTTTATGCTTCCACTCAGCATTTGTTATTTTTCATTATTATTAAGCTTTGTTTGGATTATGTTGGAGAAAGTCCTCTATAATTCACTATCTCCAGAAGAAAAGAATCAGTTGTGATTGAATAAATCAGTCACAAAAACTACACAGCCGAAGTATTGTTCTCAAATGGTTCAGATAAATCTTAGAACAATTTGCTTCTTATAAAAAGGAAAATTAAATTTAGAGTGACCTCGAATGTAGAATTTGGACTGCATGAAAATGATGTCTGATCAGAATTACGGGCATGTAGGCATTAACATATTATAGGCTACGACAAACCAAACTCACCTGTTCTGGGCTATGAAATATTTCTACAAATGGGTATTCCTTCTTCTGCCGGGTTATGCAAAATCCAGGATATTTTGGGCACTCAACCTAAGCAACCAACACAAGAACCAAAATAGGTGAGGACAACAAAGAATGCTAACGTGAATTAAAGACGCTACATCAACACAATAAGAGAAGACGCTTCATTTATACAATAAGAGGTATTCAATGGTTTACATCATTTGCGGTTACAGATGAATATATGCTTTGATGTAATTTCAGACAAGAAACTCAAAGATTGACAGAATGTACAGAAACACCTAGACACTCTCTTGTACATGTGAATGAATGCAAACAAAGAGAAGAAGGATACATGGGAAACATAGAATGATGAAAATTACTGCATGAAGTGCAGAATCACTGACTAAAAAATCACACTTTTACCTATAAAACCTACAAAAGGAAAAGTGTGACTATTCTAAAAAAAATTAGTTTTCTAGAATGTAGCATCCAGATGAGGTAACCTACACGCATAAACTTTACATGTGGATAAAACTCGGCTGCAGCTTCTTCCATTACTTTGTCAAGATGTTTTGTGTGGTTACACCTGCAGCAGTAAAAAATATTGATACTTGAGGAATCATTACAACAACTAATGAAACTTCGAAGAAGAAAGGAAGAATTAGATATTCCAAATTACTTGATGGTAAATGCAACAACCACAGGGTGACCTTTATGTAGAAGCTGCATAAGCTCGCGCTCTGAGGAGAAAGGAATAACCCTTGATGGTCCAAGATCCTTAGGGTAGCCAGTATAATACCTTTAAAAATTTAAATAAATGCAAGTGATAAAGGTTAAAAGGAGGACCAAGTAATCTGAAAAAGCCATGATATATTGTTATTTCAAAGCTAATGAATCAGTTTCCATCTCATTATGATATGCATAATATCAAACACTGGAGAATTTAGGAAGAATCATTTGCCCTCAGAAGCTACAAGATGGAAAATTCTCCTGCACATATACATTTTTAAAACTTCCATGCAAATGGCTCCAAGATACAGTACAAAATTTCACGTATCAAAATGATCATCACAACAATGCCCCAAGCAAAACCAATTTGAATAATTTTTATGACGCACCAAGGGAAAAAGAACTGATGTTGTAGTTCACAATTGTGTACGGTTATCAAGCTTGCAATAGGTAGTACCAAAAAAAAAAAAAAAAAAAAAAATTATGCAGCACGAGCACATCCTACAAAATCAGTACAAATACATGTATACATTGATGGGGAGGGTGACTGTCTAGGCACATACATATCAAAGTGTTTTAACATACTTGCAGGTTGCACGAAGATTAAGTAGCATTCTGTTGAAAAATGATGACTCCTCCATTGTGCAGAACCCAGAAAAGGCGGAGAGAATCTTGCTTTCTGAAGAAAACTGCAGTTGTTTCAAGAGATCAAATGCATTAATTCAAATAGATTAAAAATCAAATAAACAAATTGATGCTCCTGAATAACTTAAGCCAAGTGAAGAAGTGCTTTAACAGAGTATCGAAAAGAAAACTCACTTTCTGATAATATTTACATATTTGTTTTAAGAGAGATCCGTGGCAACAATTAAAAAAAAGGAAAAATAATTAAATAGGCAATGTAAATGATGAACCCATACATACTATGATCCTTCAAGAATTATTCTTTATAAGCCAATCAGATTTCAGTTCCAAAACGCCCAACCGCTTTATCAAAACAATGAGAAGTTAAAAAGCAAGACCATTTATTCCGCTTAGAAAATTTCTAAGCAGTCTTCTTTAGTCAAGTATGAAATGGGGATCTCTTCTGATGTTAATCACAAAAATCTAAGTCGAATTACACATTCTCATATCCATTGACACTATATACACACCCAGAGACACTAGGGGCGTAGGATGCAGTCTCTCACTTAGTAGATTACAGGATGGAGAGGTGCAACACCTTCTCAGTCTGTGATCAAGTAAAAGGAGCCACTAAATCGAGTAACGGTCAAGGCGGGCGGCTCCCCCCATTTCAAGTTTCTACAGTCCACTATAGCATCATAGTACGCAATTCTTAAGCCACAATTCCATTTCATGTAAGCTAGAGGGAAAATTCAACTCAAAAGACCAAATCATTTTCCAACCCAGTCAAAAACTCAGCCACCCATAATAATGCCCACTTACATCCCCGTATAAATAAATCTGCCATGTGTAAGGGTCCGTTTGATTGCAAGGGTGGAAAATGGGTGGAAAGAAAATGAATTCCAGGGAAAATATTGTCAAGAACTTTTTTTCCAGGGAATTGTTAAATAAGTGTGTTTGATTGGTATAATTTTCCACCTGGAAAATTTTTAAAGTTGATGTTCGTTTGACTTTGTTTTACATAAAAATTGTTCATTAAAGTGATAATTATTTCTACCAATAGGTCTAAAATTTGTTCCAATTGTAAAAGAAAAAATTTGAAAAAAAAAAAATTTGATTTTTTTTTTTTTTACCATACCGAATATCATTCGTTTGACTTTGTTTTGTATGGAAGTTGTCAATAAAAGTGAAATTTTTTTTTACCATTGTATCTAGAATTTGTTCTCATTGCCAAAAAAGAAAAAAAAAAGGTGGAAAATATTTTCCCACCAAATAGGTGGGAAAACAAAATCAAGTTTTTGTGCATAAAAGGGTTGTACCTAGAAAAGGGTGGAAAACGTTTTGTCAAGAAAATAAAGCATATCAAACACCAACAAAGTTGGAAAATGGAAAATCAATTCCATTTTCCATGGAATTCCACCCTTATCAAACGGACCCTAATTGTAATCGTAGATTGTGAAAGGAGAAGAACGCACCTGAAGCCCACTGCCACCTGCTACAGACTGGGACCGGGGATTGTTGGATTATTGAGGAATTTCAAAAATGAAATGGAGACAGCCTCTTTTGGGATTAGGGTTTTTGAGGAGTTGGAACAAGGATGGCAACGGGGTGGTCATGGGAGGGGTCAACCCTTTCCACCCGTCCCATTAGTTATTTTTGTAACCTTGCCCAATCCTATTAAAGTGGGATGGGACGAGTTCGGAGTGGGACGGGTTCGGGGTGGGGCGGGACGGGTCCCCTACCCCATTTATCGCGCCCATTTATTTTTTGTTTTGTCTTTATTTAGTAAATATTATTTTTTGTTTTTACTAATTTGTTAAAAACAACTTATATTCTCTTTAAAAATGATGATAAATTTATTATTTTTGTTCAATAAAAAACTTAAATTTGAAATTAACTTTAAACAGGGCGGTTAGCGAGGCCGGGCCTCACGGGTATTGGGCTAAACCGGTATTTTTCCCATCCCTAAGTTGGAAGGAAAAATAATTATATTTAGCTAAAAAAGTTGTAAAATTTTATATTAAAATTACTAATTTGTCTTACTCATATATTTTGCTTATGTTTGACCTTCATTTTTTTCAAAAACTTATTTTCAATCACACATCCTCTCATAAAAATATTTTTCACGTAAATCGAAAAAAATCTTTTTTAACTACACATTCTAGGAAAAAATCACTATTTCAAAATACATTTGAGTTTTACTATGTTACCGTAGGGGTTGACATAATAGGTGACCAAATGATCACATGGCGGCGTAGGCGCCCCCAAATAGGGGCAGCCATGCGATCATTTGGTCATCCATTATGTCAAGGAAAATGGTAACATAGCAAAACTCATTACATTTTCTTATCAAAATGGTACTCAAATAGGGGCTTTATGTTATTCAAAGTTTTTATCAGTTTTTCAATTAAATATTTCATCAAAATTACTAAAAAATTGGTTTTTAATATAAGTAAACAAGGACTAAGAGCTTGACTATCATTTTTTTCCACCGCAATAAACTGAAACTTTTTCTAACTTATTTGAAATCAAGATTTTTCTAACTTAAAAACATTAACTATTACAAATAAATATACGAAATCTATTTTTTACTGACTTAGCCTATATTTGACTCGTAATTATAAACATTCAAATCACTTTTTATCTACATACTTCAGAGGAATCACAAGTATTATCCATCTATTTACCCTTCAATTTTATCTGTTCATAAATAAAATTGTTTATAAATGCATCTCAAACATACTTTTAATTTACTTAAAATGGATAAGTTTATTATCAATCAAGATTGTAGATATATAAATTGTCTACTCTTATATGTTCTACTAAAGTATAAAGAATGTTATTTATCTAAACTTAAAATAAAATTAACTTTCTTATCAACCTAGCTAAAAATTACACTTACGACTTTTTACGAATCTCCATCGCAATCACTAATACTTTTAAAGAATCCTTCTTCATGTGCCCCTTCTTCTTGTAGAATTTACCTTTTGAGCGTGCTTCGATTTCTCTAGGGTTTACCTTGGTTTGTTTGTGGGTTTGCTCGCATCCTAAACTGCCATGCCTGTCTTCCTATAGGCACTACATTCAGGGGCGCGGAGCCAGGAAACTAACCCAGTACGGGCACAATTTATCATGACTTAAAGAGATGGCCAAGAATAGCCTAGAGTGATCAGCTCTTGTCCACATTAGCTTTTATTTGAAAGTCTCTTCATTTCATATCCAAATATAAACATTAGATATTCAATTACGACTGAATGCAATTCACAGGGGCAATTCTATAGCAATTCACATAAAATCAACAAGCAATTCAGGTAACAATTCACAGCGCAATTCTATAACAATTCAAATAAAATCAACAAGCAATTCACATATCAATTCACAGGGCAATGGTCCAATCAGAACTTATGTAATTCACCCTTCACAAAATTACAAATTACAGTGACAGAGAAGGCAATAACTCACAGTTAGAGGCAGGCAGACAGGCAAGAAGGAAGTCTGGTAGGTAGCCAATTGCCAAATCAATTGTATGCTTCGAGGCTTGAACAATAGAAGGTCAACGTTCTAATTTCAGAAGTTAAAAAGTAAATATTCAAACATTAGAACAAAATCAACAAATCAGCATAACAAAAAAAAGGAAAGGGCTGATCAGCTGCGGAAAAGTGACGGGTTGTCAAAAGAAAATTGAATTAACCTAATGGCTAATCCTGCTGGCTGCTACAGTTAGCTGACTGGGTTCGCCGATTCGGGGTCAAGAATCGCCGGCGGAGGCGAAGCAGCCAGGGGCGACTGGTTTAGACTCTAGGGCTCGAATCGAACCGAAACAGCTGATGACTGCTGTCCTACGGAACTTCACGGCTGGAGGTGGCGAAGAAGCTTTGGATTCACAGGGACGGAGACGGAGTGTCCAGTGGGCAATGGCTGTGTCGGGGCTAAGCAGCTACGAGAGGCGGAGGGAGGGAGGGAGGTGGAGGACGCGATGAATCGAAATGGAGGGGGGAGGTGCCGGGTGTGAATGATTTTCAATTAAATGGATTGGGCTGACGAATGGAACTGGGCCGTTACATTAGGCTGGAGGTGTGTATTGGTATGATTTTGAGCTTCTCTCTCGGGCTAAAAGTGGACCATTAATAAAAGGGAAAAATTCATATTTAAAGTGTTTTCTTTATCTCAATTCAAAAATAAGATAAATAGTTTGAAAATTCAAAAATCAGGTATAAATTTAATTAATTAAAAATATTTATTAAATAATGATAATAAAGTCACAGTTTGTGATTAATGGTCACAGATTCATAATTATAAGTTACAGATTTATTTAATGGTCACATATCATCAAATTTGATTATTCAAGGTCACAGATCAAAAAAATTATACGCCACATATTATTTCGAGGTCACAGATCTTTAAATTAGTTGGTCACAGATTATTTTCCAGTCACGTATTACTAAATTTTTAGATCACAGTTGAGTAATTGGTCACAGATATTACCAAACATTTGGTCACAGACTACCACCGCTATCACTATGGCCACCACCACCACCACTGCACATAGCACCATGCCCAACTGCCGCCACCACCACCATCGCCAAAGAAACACACCATCGTCGCCAAAAACGCACCACCGCCGGAAACGACGCCATGACAGCACCACAAGACCACCACCACTAGACTACCAACACCACCACCAGACTGCCAACACCACCACCACCAGTCGCCACCTAATGGACCCACTAATATTTCCCCAAATCTCCACCAGAGCCGCCTAATGGACCCACCACCACCTCATCCCTCCGCCACCCGACCTCGCCTCATTCACATCCGTCCCTACCTTCCACCACACAGATCTGCCAACAAAAAACAACCACCACCACCGGCAGCCGCTGCTGGCTGCTACAAGCAGCAACGGCAGCAATAAAATTAATTGCAGTCGTTGACGGTCGATGGTCAACCATCAATATTCACTCTTGCTTATCAACAAGCTTGAATCCGTCCTTGACGTTGAGGTGCGAGAGAGCCTTTAGGGTGATAAGAAGGTACATTTATTAGATCGAGGAATTAAGTTTCACACGAGCACTTAAGTGTAGAAAGTGATGGACTCGGAAGGAAATGATGATTTGCACAAAGAGAGGTTAAAATATGGACCCCGATGCCAAAAATAGGAAGATAAGTCCTCATTTCACAAGATATGCAACAATATGGATCGTTTGTGCCAAAAAAAAAAACAATATTTAGTAGTAATAAACAATTTATTTGTTTATAATGAATATATCTTTTGATTTGGATATAAACAAATAAATTAACACATATATTAAAAAGGGTACTATCACAAAATTTACATACTACACCACGTTATAATCACACCACAATTAAAATATATTTTCAATAAATACATCACAACAAATTTATATTTATACTCCTAATCCAATATATACACACCACGACAAATTTACACTAAATACACCCCAACAATGCTTTGATAGTTACAAAAATGTTGCATTCTGAGCAAGCATTTGTTAAAAACGAGTATTGAGTATTGATCGTATTATAAGAAGGGTTTGGCCATGGTTGAAACTTTAAATTTATTGTCTATGAGAGACGACCCATTTAAGTTAACAAATCTCGATAATAAACGATACATTTGTTAACAAATGACATCAATGGAGAATAAGTTGAGACAAATTAATCAGTTCCAGTCTGTACATCAAAAAAATTTACTGATGCCAACACTTCACTTGATTAGCTTCGCAAAGAAATATTTCGAGTTGAATACCAATCAAAAAGAGAAATTTCATTTGTACATAAGAAGTTGACAACCTCTCACATGCGTACGGACCCCGCGTTCTTTAAAAATTCAAAAAGAAAAAGGTGGGCCCTCCATTTGAGTGTCGATCAACCTATTTGTCAATCATTTGGTTGTATAAATAGCATGGTTGAATCAAAAAAACTACATTTTCATTGTCATACTAACTTACACAGAAACCAAATAGGTAATGATTGGTAGTGAATTCACAATTTTTAAAAACATTCCCAAACACACACAGCACAAGCAAAATTTTCAGTGACAATGGTGGGTTTATGATAACAATAAATTATTTTATATGATAAATATATTAAAAATTCATTTAAGTAAATAAAAATTATGCTTAAAGTCGTAGTGTAACTAACAAAATTCGTAGTGATAACATAGTTACGTTACCCTGTTAAAAATCAAAACGGATCACATATTACAACGTAAATAAACAAATAATTATACGCTCATGGCATTAAAACCAAAACTTGTTGGCCCAACCTTTATGTACTTCATGGGTATTCAGGAAAGAGTTTTGGTCATGAAGTGATCTTGTGTTCATTCATCAATCGCAATAACCCCTACTAATCTTAAATTACAAGAATTTGTACAAAAGGGTTGCATGACACGTAAAGGAATTGGATTAGGGAAAGTTTCATGGTCTACTTAAAAAATCAAACTATTTCCCATCCTATCCAATTTATTTTATTTTTCAAAATTTGTTTTAATCATTTTATAATAAGTTTTTTAATTATTTTTATAACAATAACAATTGTTGTTACACATTCACTATCATCGACCTCCTTGCTTCTCTGATGTACGCGCCGAACCCTTTTTTCTCGTTGATCCACATAGAGAAATGTAGGATTGGTGCCAACAGTTCGTCACGGAAGGGTTCTTTATTTAAAAAGTGTTGATTCGAAATTTCTTTTTATCTTTGATAACACAACGAAATCTTCCCCAAACCATATACCCACTACCTCATCTCACCAGCACCATTTCATAGCAAAAACTTCACCATTGTCACCACTCCATTTTGCCATATATCTTCAAATCACATAAATTCAAATGTTTCATCAGTAAAACATACTATTAAAACGATTCAACAAATACAAATTTAAAAAAAAAAATCTAGATATGAGATTTTCAACTTTAAAAATTTCAAATAATGTGTGGTGGCATAGGAGGAGGAGGAGGAGGCGACAATCATAACAAAACCAGAAAAGTTATCCAAAATAAAATCACATTAAAATCCATAACCTTTGGTTTCATATTTGAAAATGGATGTTCAATCAAAGATGTTTGGTGCTGGTGGCAATGGTTGGCAACGACGGAATATGTTGGTGGTTAGATGGTGTTTGAGGTGGTCGGTGACCATCTAGAGATGAGTAGCGAGGGGGGACTCAACCAGGGGCGGACCCAGCCCCTGGCCAGCCCCCGCGGCCGTCGGTGCTGGGCCCGCCGGAAGCTGCAAGTTCCCGTTGCAAAGTTGCCGTCCGTCGGGAAGAAGAGCAGCTGAAATTTCCCACCCCCTCTTATGTTTTCATTTTTTTGGGTTATGTTTTCATTTTTTTGGGCCTTATTTAAAAAAAAAGGCCCAACCCAATTAACCGGTATTGCTTGGAATTGAACCATTAGCCCACACAACATAACCAATTTAACCAAATCCAATTAACCATTCATGTGGTTCAAAGAGGGGAAGACGAGTGACGAGGGCGAAGTGAAATTCCTGTGGCTCAGTCTGTTTGCTACTGATCGAGGCGAAGTAGGAGCTGAGGAAGAGGGAGGAGTTGCAGTCAATGAGGCGGATGGAGGCGAAAATGAAGATATTGGAGAAGTTAAAAAATGGACGAGTGGTGAAAGAAAAAGTTGATATGGAGGAAAATTCTTGTGGAGATAATAATAATTGTGAAATTAATGTTAATCGAAATGGGTATTGAAGAAGCAGCGCCGACTTTAAAGAGAAATATGGAAGTTGCTGGAATTGAAGCTCACAAATTAAACTGCAGTCAAGCCTAAAAGATTCCATAGCTACCGGCATAAGTACAAGAAACTGGAATGTTGTCCACCGCCATTGAAGGATTTATCTAGAATTGTGTTGAAGACTTGAAGTCTCCTCCACCGACCTTATTGCCTATATATGTGTGTGTATAGCCATATCATATATATCTGTGTGCGTGTGAGATTTGAGAAAGAGAACAGAGAGACAGGAAGGCACATTTTTTGTGCTTATTTTGTTTGATTGATGGATTACTTCATCTGTAATATATGTAAATTGTGCTATATTTTTGTTTAATCACTTTTTGATTGTTATAACATATCAGATTCTCTTACATAAATATTTTGTGTTTTTTGCTAGATCTTTGTATAAGAAGTCAGAATAGGGAATGATAAAGTAGATATAGTCAAGTTTAAATATTTCAGTAAATCTGGGAATGAATTGTGCGGAGTAGAGATAATGGAACCCAAACAGACAGGATATAGTTTTTGAAGTGATGGTAATATGTTTTATGTGGTTTAGTCCATATTTAGCTTCTTTGAATACTGCATTAAGTCTTGCAATCAATTACCGAACAGGTGGTGAAAATTGGATTCGGGGAATAAGACTTGTTTTAGTGTGTTTATATAATTTTTAATATTATATAATTAAATATTAATAATCGAACTCGTTCTTGCGGTCGCTGACTGTCGACGTTGACTGATCAACGTCCGCCCGGGCTGAACTTCGAGGCTGGATCCGCCACTGGACTCAACCTAACACGTAAGCCAGCTCATGCTCGCATATGATTTTAGTAATAATTGTATTTTGAGAACTAACAAAAAATAGAGGTAAAAAAATTTAGAAATTATTTAATTAAAAGTAGCACTATGAAATTTCCACTTCTAAGGTTAGAGATTCTAATGATTTTTATACTCGCCAGAATATAAAGAGAAATTCGAGTAATCATGCTGATAGTGATAACTTATTATGAAGATTAAGAGAAAACAAGAAAAAGTAAAGAGAGGCAAACCTTTTGTATATAGTTTTAACATTATTATCTATTATTTTACAACAATTTCAAGTATTTCAATGTTATTAAGAAGCAGTTGCTTGATGCTTTCATAAGAATTTTTATAGAAAAAAAGGAGAAAATGATGAAAAATAAGAAAAAAGAGAATGATAATAATATGTTACAGTGAGAAAAATATTGATTATTGTATCATGGCTCTAGGATTCGCAAAACGAAAGAGAACAGAGATAAATATTACGGATGGAAATACTTTTTTTTTTTTTTTTTTGGTGGAAGTATTTCAAATCTTGGGGTTGAGTGAGAGACATTTATGAGGTTTTAAATTTGTACTTTATACTTAAAAGTTAGTATGTGAAGGATTCTATAAAGTAATTTACATTTTGATCAGCCCATGACTTTTTAAGACTTGTAAAAGTCTTGATTTAATTCCTCGTAAGTCGTAACTTTTAGGACTTTTAAAAATCTAACTCAAACTTTTATAAAAATCTCAATTGGATACACTTTGATTTTTTAACTCTCTAAAAATGTTTAGAAGCCTAGTATGAATACACCTCCTTGTTTATTTTTTATTTATTTAACTATGTCATTCTATTAATTTGGGCTATTTTATTTTATTTAATTAGAGATTGAGGACTTGGGGCGTCATTTACTTTTGATTAGCATAGGGTTTGGTTTGATAATAATGGCTCGCATTCTTTTTTTTTTTTTAGGTATTGTTTGGTTAAAAACATAATGAAATTGTGAGATTGTATCGGTTAACTTTTGCCCCCCTTCAATTCGAAAGTAGAAGACACTTTAGATTTAGATCAAATAACTAGAGATAATATTTTTATTTGGACGATTACAATTCGAGTGGTTCTTCGATTTTTAAACTGTAACCCGATGTTAAAATCCTCGAAAGGTGGTTCAAGAACGGTCCAAAGTTTAAATTGGGTACTCACCAAAACTTATTTAAATCAATTGAACTTTTACGAGTTACATGCAATATTTCAATGATCAGATAATGATACTAGAGATGTTATATTCATTTTGTGTAAGAGGTTGGAGGACATACAGTCAAAGTGATGATGTTAAATGTGAAGTGTTCACAAAATTTTACAAGTTGTGGGATGAAAAATTTAAGAATAAAATGGAAGGGTGACATAAGTGGACCACCTTATTTATGATGGAAACGGTCATGATAAATAGCTTCTAATTATACAAACTATGTCGATCTTCTCATTGAAAATTGTTCATACTAGGAAGCATAGCTTGGAAAGGTCAGTGAAAGATAATGATACTTTAACAACTCGGGAATTGTTTGAGCTCCATTTTATTTTTTTCAAAAAATACATTTTGCAATGAAGAAAAATTTTGAGTTTTCGTGTAATATTATTTTATTAAAAAATTTAATTGAATAAGATCAAATTACCGTTCAAAAATACATTTTGATGGAAAAAATAGGACACAAACAAGAGCTCATTATATACGAATTTGAGCACTACTTATTTGTCGAGTACTCCACAAGTCAGGGCCGGCCATGGCCTAAGGCCAACTAGGCCATCGCCTAGGGCATCAAATTTTTGGGGGCCTCATAAGAAAAATCGGCTCACTTCCATTCACAATCTACCCCAATACCTAAACAAACCCATGAGTTTTAGCTAGAGGAAGAAAAGCGTTGATTCACACACTCCAATTTCGTTGACCACTGCTACCGCTATAGAAAGAAAGAAAACAAAAGTGTGTTACTTTTCCATTTTTTTCAATAGTTTGCTTATGCTACAGATTCACGCTATCAACAAATCCAAGTAGATGTTCCCTATGTTTTCTCTATTTGGGTATTTGAATTTCCGTGGTCAATCCATTTAAAAATAATCTTCCAAGTTACATAAATTATAGGGGTCTGCTAGTGCTAAAAATATTAGTATGCTAATTGGTATTGAATAAAGGGAAAAAGAACGAGATGGCTTCTTGAATATAGCCCACAACTAGTCCAAATGGTTATGAAGTGAGCAGAAGGCATTTTAGGTGGGTGGATGGAGGTACAATTGATTGGTTGATTTAAAATGCATTGACGGAGTAACAGAGTTTTGCAATGGGATTAAGGACTATTTGATATTGATTTTTGCACTTGTTATTTGGTGGAACCTATCATCCTCGTCTTCTAATTTTTTACATTTTTTGTGCTCTACTATCCTTCTTCGCTGCAATTATTTTTCCAAAATATGTTGATATTGGTTAAGTTTGCAGGCAAGTCGACCATTTTGAGATTGCTCTTCAGATTTTTTAACATCCATACTGGAAATGTAATAATGAAAACTTCTATTTCGTTGAACCTTACATAAAAGTTGTTTGTATAGTTGTTCAAGGTGACTTTTATAAACCACTTTATTTCTTATGATTTCAATTGTCCTTCTCTAGCATTATCTTCTTTTCTTTGATCCTTAATGGTTTTTGTATTTATCTAGAGCTAATCATAATACTATTCATCTTCAATTCAAGTTATTAGGAAAAATAAGGCTATGTTTGATAGCATAGATTTTTCATGAAAAATATAATTCATTTTCCATTTTCCACATTTTGCCTTGTTTGATAGGCAAAGTTTTCCTTAAAATTAATTTTCTTACTTTACCTCACATGCTTATAATTTCTTTGATTTCGTGGAAAATCATTTTCCAACATTTTGGTGGGAATTGGTTTTCCAATTTTTTTTTTATTTTGACAATTAGAAAAAATTCTAGACACAATGGTAATTTTTTTTTCACTTTTATTAACAATTTTCATCACTTTTATCACTTTAATGAACAATTTTCATAAAAAACGAAGCCAAATGGACACCAAACTTTCAATATTTTTCAAGTGAAAAATTATATCAATCAAACACGATTAATTACAATTCTCAGTAAAATAATTTCTAGGCAATTTAATTCCCTGTAAAATATTTTCTTTCCACCCATTTTCTTACCTTGCAATCAAATAGACCCCAACATGCAAAGGGGAATCTCTACCACTCTATATTCAATAAAATGTATGTTGCATAAAGAGCACCAATTTAGAATCTTAATTACTTCTTTGTTACGTTTTGGTTTTATTGCTCCGTTTTTCTCTCTATTGAGTGCTAGTGGTACCTATTAATCTTGAGTTCAATATAAATGAATGTGTTGGTGCTCTATTGAGGAACTCAAAGAGATTTTCAATTTCTGTCTTTCCTTTAAAATATTCTTCATCTTCACTAGCCTTAGTTGTAAACTTTAAAATAACACTGCTAGAATTTTTGGGGATCGACGAGTGGTAAATTGAAGCTGCCAAAATATATTAAAACAACAGAAAAGGGTAATTCTTCCAACATTGGATTGACTAACCTTTGGAGTTTGGAGAAATTGTGCTAAAGACATACCTAAAATATAGTTGTAATTGGCTTCCTATTGGGATTTTGATCTTGTAAGTAGTTGAGCTGAGGAGAAAAATTGATATAGAGATCGTATCGTTGCAGTAAAAATCGATATTTAATAAAAAAAAAATCAACCACTTATAAGTGGTCTCAAATTGCTCTTGTGACATATTTTCTCTTCGTTTTCTTAACTATTGCTACTCTTGTAAAAAATTATGTTTAAGGACCTCGTATTAACTAGGCGAATTATGTTTAGGAGCCTCATATTAATTAGTCATTTAGGATCTCAAAACTCATAGGACCGACGTGCCACAAGTAATATTTGTCTTGGTACGACTTTGAGCCCTGTTTAATCAAATGACCTTTTTGTTGAAGGACACGAGTAATGGTTGTCGTGTCAGGTAGTAAAACTAAATTAATGATGCACTATTATTAGTGAAAACAGATGATTGTTCAGTGGAAAAAATTAGTCAAGAGCCACCCTCTAGGAAGACACAAAAATTATTATGGTTGGTCCATGTTCTATAATAGTGTTATAAAGTGGACCACATAGTTAAGACAATTATTGGTGCTAAATCATTGGCAAGTATTCATTTTTCACTATATCCATCGAAATCGAAGTCAAAATCAATGACAAAAGCGACATCGTATTAATGAAGAGAATGTTTTCTAGTAACTAAGATTTTTTTTTTTCTTTTTTGATAATTTTGTCACTAGTGCCATTACTTTCTTAAAACCCAAGAATCCAACGCGTATGGATCTACAAAGAGCAAAAATTGAAAATTAAGCTTAGAAGAACGAATACATTTTATATATAATTGCTAGTGATTAGATGGAACTAAATACCGATAGAAATTCTACACACGATACAAATTGATTTCATGTGAGGTGGTAATGGAATCGATTTTTAATATCGTGACCATCCAAAAAATTTTAACTCGTATTTTTTGTTGAATTTTTTTTTTTTTTTTTGCGAAATAAAATACTTACATGTACAATTTTATTATATTATGCATGTTCCTCGTCTTACATTTTTGTTATGAACCTTAAATTGAGTTGTATGAATTGTCAATTTGAGTCATAGGTTTTGGTCCTAATCAACAAATAGCATCAAACCCCAAAATAAAGGGTGTGGCATTCTCTTATTGGTTTTAAATTATAGAAAAGGTCAACGTGGGAATCTCGAGTTGCTGTGGGTCTGTGCTAGTTTTTGTTACTGGTCGACGGGGAGGCGCCGCCGTGGTGGCAGCGATAGTGACGGGTTTAGTAATTGAAGTTGGAGGACGACGACTTAAGCAGGAGTTTTTAAGTCCTTTCTTTTTTTGGGTAAAGGAAAAATAATTAAAGAATAATTATCTTGACAAGTTGAGGTATATATATTTTATTTTGGTCATCCTTAAAGCAGTTTACTTATAATGAGTTTTTAAAAATAATCTATTTTTCACATTTATTTTCTAAAACTCATTTACAATCACATATTATTTCAATAAAATAATTTTACGCATAAATTCATATATATATATATATATATATATATATATATATATATATATATTTGACTCTTTACCGCATAATAATAATAATTTTCACAAAATCTAATCTAAAAAAACTTCCAAACATGGGCTAAATTGACTTTTATTAAGTTAAAAAAAAATTAGATTATACATCGAATTAAATACGGCAATGGACAAATTGTTTTATATGTTTTATACTAGTACTACAAATTTCATGTGTAGAAACAAAAAAAAATTATAATAAAATTGATTTTTATGAAATTATAAAGTGGGTTGATACTCTAGTGATTGCAATTATAAAGGGTAAAAATTAGAAACTTGACTTGATAGGTTGAGAGAACCGATCAAAATTACATTACACCATTTTTGGATGGTTTTTAAAACATCGATAATCGAAGCCCAAAAAATCTAACAAACAAGATTATTCCAACCCCTCATAAACGTTGCTATCCAAAATCGGTGAAAATAAAACTCCCAAGCAGGCCCTAGAGAAGTGCAAGAAAAAAAGGGAAAAAATCATATCTAATGTGTATTCTTTACTTCAATTCAAAAGTAAGGTAAATAGTTTGAAAATTCAAAAATCAGGTATGGATTTAATTAATTAAAAATATTTATTAAATAAAGATAATAAAGTCACAGTTTGTGATTAATGGTCACAGATTCATAATTATAAGTTACAGATTTATTTACTGGTCACATATCTTCAAATTTTTTTATCACAGATTATTTCGAAGTCACAGATCAAAAAATTTGTACGTCACATATTATTTCGAGGTCACATATTTTAAAATTAATTGGTCACAGATTATTTTTGAGCCATGTATTATTAATTTTTTTGGTTACAGTTGAGTAATTTGTCAAAGATATTACCAAAATTTGGTCACAGATTACCAAACATTTGGTCACAGACTACCGTCGCTACCACTATGGCCACTTTCGACCACCACGCTGCCACCGCCACAACAGCACCATCAAACCCGCCACCATCTCCACCCCCGTCGATGACAACACCGCCCCCTCCCCCTCCCTCCCCGTCGGCGTCTAAGACCACAGATTTGCTCATCTGGCTTTCCAATGCCCAACTCCTCTTCTGTATAAATCGCTAGCCCATCCCACCACCACCACCACCACACAAATGCACCACAAAAATAGAAACACCTGATACAACACTACACACTACCTCACAAACACCATCACCACAGACACTACCACACACAAAAAACCATCCAAACCCTCCCCAACCGCCAGATCCACCACACAAACACTATCACGACCACCACCACACAAAACACCATCCAAACCCACAAAATCACCACCACCTGAACGGACTCGACGAAATCTCCATCCGACCTGACTGCGTCGCGACGCTGACGCTGCTACAATGGCGTCGCGACGCCGTTCGCGGCAGCAGCAGCGTCAACGCTGCTGCAGTGGGAGGGTGGAGGCGGCGAGCGGTGGAGGCATCAGGTGAGAGAGTAGAGAGATGAATAGATTTTGAGGGAGTGAAGAAAAATGAATTAGTTTAGGGTTTGGATAAATTAAATGTTTGATATTTAAAATAAAATACCTGATTTTTGAATAAAAAAATTGTAGACTTGATTTTTAAAAATCAATCTTAAAACACCTGATTTTTTATAATTTTCCAAGAAAAAATTTAAAGGTCTAGAAGAATAGAATAAGGTCTGTTTGATATACCATTTTTTCATGGAAAATGGAATTGGTTTTCCATTTTTCACTTTTACCATGTTTGATGACACTTTTTTTTTTTCATGGAATTGATTTTCTACATTTCCTGATTTTCTTTGTTTTAGTTGAATTGAAATTCCCACCATTTAGGTGGGAATTGGTTTTCCATAAATAAAAAAAAATAATTATTTTTTTGTAATGGAAACAAAATTTATCCACAATTGTAAAAAAATAAAATCATCCCTTAAATTGACAATTTCCATATAAAATAAAACCAAACGAACGCATCCAAACAAATTACATCCCAAACTCTAAGAAATTTTATCCATTTAATTGACAATTTTCATGAAAAATAAAGTCAAACGAATCAATTCATTTTCTTTCCAAGTCCAAAATTTCAAATTCAAGACCAGAGGTCCAAGTGTCAAACAAGTCAAGTTATCAACAAATCAAGTTTTTAACAAATCTTGATATCATGATTCAAGTCATGTGACATCATCTTCAAACATGAGAACATATTTTGTTTAATACTAACTAATAAATAAAAATAAACTAAAAAATATTTTTAAATAAAAAACCTTTTTATAATTAAAAATTTACTTATAAGTAAAAAATTCGTTTATGTGTAAAAATTATTTAAAAGTACAAAATTAACTTATAATTATAAAGTTTATATATAACTAAGAAATACTAACATAAATTTTTTAAGTAAATATCTAACTTTATTTAACCTTTTAAGTTAAATATTAATTTATATGTAAAAAAATTATATATAAGTAAAAAATCATTTATAAGTAAAAGATTTCACACAAGAAATCATAAACTCAAATTTTCACTAAAGGATATATATGTAGTTTTATTTTTTTTAAAATTTTCAGAACCAGTAAATAATAAATTTCCAAATATGGGTTAAACCGTTTTAAAACCGCTAATAAAACCACTCATAACAGGTCCATTCATAAATGTTTAAAATTGGTAATTCAAAAAATGCTCATAACCGATACGCCAACTTCCAAGCAGACTTAGAGACTTGTGATTTTTCTCTTGCACTTTAACTTATAATTTCTCTTGGACTTTAGGTCTTATTTATAGGGACATTTGATAACAATCTTTTATAACCACCCAATTATATTTAAATTAAAATTAATTGATTTTAATAATGATTTTTAAAAACTACGATAGGCTTTAATAGACTTAAGTGGGCTATTTATTTAAAATCGGCCAACTTATATTTATTTTTAATGTCTACACATGTCCCCGCAAGATTTACCAATTTAATATAAAGCAAATAAATAGATAAATCTTGAATTGTAAAATTTTAAAGCAATATAAAATTAATGAAAATAATTGAATACATCTACAAACAATGCCCACACTTTTTCATACTTTGAAATTACCTACAATTATATTGCTACCAATATTATCAAATATACCGTTCTTAATATACACAATTAGGTTATCGTTTGACCATCAAGTCTCCAATTCAATTACATGGTTCAAATTTTTGGGTATCGAGGTGTTTGGTATTAAGCACATGTTTGGTACACATTAAAATTTTCATTTTCATTCTTCTGCTCATTTTCAACCACACATTCTTCAATAAAATAATATTTTTCATCACATCAATAACTTTACCTTCTTTGTCAATCGTACATTCTCCATCAATTTACTATTACAAAATACATTTTTCTAAAATAATGTGACTCAAACACACCCTAAGATGGAGAAAAATGTGGTTAGTCGTTGGTGTTGGTGCAGAAGAATTAAGTAATCAAGGCAATTATTTAATAAAAATAGTAAACTTGACTATTGGGAGAATAATAAGATTCAAAGTTTGAGAGAAGTTGAGACGTGCAATAAATGAAAAATACTCGTGCCAAAATGGTAAAATTGAAAATAATAATAATAATAATAATAATAATAATTGTGAGATCGGCTGTCCCCACATGACTCCATGTAAATTCGCCCATGCCCACAAGCCCAGTTGAGTGGACTCTTTGACACGGTTAGATAGTGTCCTTGAAGGCTACTTGAGAATTTGTATTCTTTAAGAAATCAATTTCTCTCTCTTTCTCGAAATTTTTTGGAGCATGTTTGCATAAACCGCCTTCTTCTTCTATTAAAGAGATTGTATATGTCAACGAATATATTAAAATAGGTAGAAATAGTTTTACTAAAATTTTAATACACTACGAACACATTATACAACTTTGAGCACTACTTATTCGAACGAAGCCCAAGTAATTTTTGTCATGGTACGTCTTTGAGCACTGCACAATCAAATGAACTTTTTGTTAAAGGTTTCATGCGTAATACTTGTCATGTCAAATAGTAAAATCATTAGCAAGACACATGTACAAGATAATCGAGAGTCTCAATCACTCGTAAAAGATCATAAACAAGAAAAGAAGATAAATTATTATAGAAAACAATTGTTAAATCGAAAAAAAAAAGTATTAGTCAAGAACAGCCCTTTAGGAAGACACTAAAATTATTATGGTCGGTCCATGTTCTATAATAGTGTTAAATTAAGTGGACCACTAAGTTAGACAATTATTGGTCCTAAATCACTGGTTGGTTTTCATTTTTCATACCTTTATTTATATATCCATCGAAATCAAAATCAACGACGGTAGCGAAATTGTATTAAAGAACAGAATGTTTCCTAGTAACTAAGACGTTTAACTTTATTAGTAGTTCCATTATTTTCTTAAAACCCAAGATCTCATTGCTTATGTGGGGTCCACATGAAGGAAAAAAAATTCAAAATTAAGATTGGGAGAACAAGTCCATCTAAAAAAAAAGGTTAAACCCCAACCTCGAGGGTCCCCCACCGCCCCCGCCCCTAGAGCATTGTAGAGGAGGTTAATCGCGGGATGTGCCTCAACAGGTCAGGGTACAAAAGTTGTCATGCTGGTGCCCACAAAAAATCCAATTTCAAACCTTGTTATTACAAGTGGTTATAACATATAGATGAGACTAAAGATTTCAATATCGTATTTAACTCAATAATTTTGTCGAATATTCTTGTTTTGCTTGGGGCTTCCTAATAAAAATGCTTAAATATACGATCTTATTTTGATCCATAATTACAATGTACTAATATGGGTCTACTTGATCAAGTTTATGATAAAATTATCTCTTATACATCATGTTGATGAATTAATCTTCGTGATTGTAACCATGAATGCTTATTACATATTTTTTTGGCAAAAATATCATAAAAATGTAAATTTACATATTTTTTTACATCGACAAGATACAAAAAGTGAATTTAGATCTTCTCATTAGAGTAAAATTTGGATTTAAATTCATCGAATGTAAATGAGGATGCAAAAGTAATTAAAAATAAGATTATAAAGAATACAAATTGTCAATTTGATTCACATTTTTTGGCCTAATCAACATCAAAATCCAAAATAGAAAGATAGAAACGAATTAGAGTGTGGCATTCACTTATTGGTTTTGAATGATACAAAAGGTCAAAGTGGAACACAATGGAAATATGATAAGGAATCACGGTTTGCTGTGGGTCAGTGCGAGTTGTTGTTTTCTAGTCTATGCGGGAGGCGCCGCCGTGGTGGCAGCGACGGTGACGGGTTAGGTCATTGAAGTAGACAATTTATGCAGGAGGATTTTAAGTCCTTCTTATAGTAAAAGGAAAAATAATTATCTTATCAAGTTGAAATATATATTTTATTTCGTCGAGTTTAAAATAGTTTACTTATAGCGATTGTTTTACAATACCATGTAAAGATATTTAGCCCCTGTTTGATGCACATTAAAATAGAATTAATGTATTTTTTTGTCATGTGATGATGAATATGTGGTTGAAAAAAAAAAGGAAAAATTATTGATGTGATGCAAAATATTATTTTATTGAAAAAATGTGTACTTAAAAATTAGTAGAAAAATGAAAATGAAAATTATAATGTGGTTCAAACAAGAGCTCAACTCAATCTCTTTTGAGTTCTCCTATAGATACGGGAATTTGAATTCTTGTACCTTATAAAGGATGGACACAACAGAGTGGGTGAGTAAAAAAATCAATTTTTTACTCACATGGGGTCCACCAAATTCAAAATTCCATTGAAAATTCTGTAGAAATTTTCTGTAATCACAACATTTTTTTATCTCTTTTTCATTCGATCACCATCGACTTTTGAAAAAAATTGTAAAAAATTAGATTATACGTTAAATTATACGACAATGGACAAATTCTTTTATACCAACGTAAAGATTATAAAATGTTGTGTCGACAAATTGGGATATTTTGCTGAACATGGTTGGCAGTAGAAAGTAGAACGGTCAGAGGCTGAAATTGAATGGAAACTTTTGCACGTCACTTGTCATCTATTTCCAAGTTCGAGCATGTTTATTTGGAGAATAAGACTGTGATATTTGTGTGGCATTTTGTTGGATTAAAATTCTTCATCGAAAACAATTTGTCACCATTCATTTGTCTGGCTAGAGAGATTATGTGGTAAGAAAATATTATCGATTAAAAATTGGATTTATCGATCGATTGATCTTTTCTAAATATCGTGGATGTGTCGAGTTTGTAGCTCTACTAATTTAATTATTTCACCGACGCGGGTGTAGAATTCTAAATATTTCAAAAAAGCAACCGTATTAATTTTCACGATCCAACTTACTCGACCCAAAATCCACATGAATTATTGAGAATAAAATCTCACATTGTTAAATATGAAAATAATAATTAATGTATCAGAGTTTGAACAATTCATTTTAACGATTTTGTAAATGAGAAACTTCGATATTCAATAGTATATGATCCAAATATTCAAACTTCGCTATTCAATATGGTTGGAGGATGTTAAAATCAGTTGTTAGATTTCGAAATCTGTATTTTCAAACTAATCATCATCTTGAAGTAGTACGTCAAAAGTAAAATATCATACCGTTCAAAGAAAATTATAATCAAGAATCCTAAGATTTTGTTGTCATTACAACAATGCTATCTAAATATGTGCTGTGCTGCACCAAATATAATTGAACATGTGTTTTGATTCAACATGCCATACATTTGTAGCACCAAAAACTCACTTATAAGTCAAAAACTATGTTTTCAAATGAACATTTTTTTTTTTTTTTAAATTTTACAAGTTACTTATTAGATAATAATTGCTTAATTTACCGTAAAAATAAGAAAAGAAATAAGTTGCTTAAAAATGTATTCTATATTTAGGATTAACTAACCATGCTCCGTTTGTGTGTGAATCAAATTAGTGTAATTTTAAGTTTATTTTTTGAAGAACGAATATCGATACAAAATAATTATGCGAAAACAACTTGGATCGAGAAAATCGAAAATCCCTAGATCGAGTTCATACCTCCGGTCATTAATGATATTCCACAAGTTTTTATATTCTCCAGATTAGGTATTTCTAAGTTCTCCAACACTCCGAATTTGATGATGGATATTTTGTATTTTATATCGTGTTTGAGCTCAAGGACTAAACCCCTTTATATAGCCAAACTTCCATAGAAGTATGGCTGTCGTTGCCATGTCTTCCAATCAATGGGTGTGAAACTGAAATTCTATTAACCTTAAATTGAAATTCCATAAATGTTGGACCGCGTTAATTTATTAGTGGAAGACAACGAATCGTTTACATTCTCATGTTTGGTCCATACATTTAATCTAATGTCTCAACTTAATTTCATCAATTGTCTTTCTTAAAAAACAAACACATGAATCATGGCTTTGAGTCCTCTAATAATGAGTATTACCTTCCATGTATTAAAATGTATTTAGTTCCTAAAAAAATATTCTTTATATGACAACAATATTTAATGAAAAAAATCCTATATCTTATTTATTGAGATGTATCTCCCATACTTATTGTAGTTGTAGTGTGTCATGTAGTGATGGGGTCGGCTCGGCCCACATGCACACGAGCTCGGCTCGTTCTTGTCATGAGCCGAGCACTTGGCACGTTACTTTGTGGGTGAGCTCGGGTCAGACCGTGAGCTCGTGGGCCGAGCTGAGTTTCGACTCACGAGCTCGTCAATTTTTTTAAGATAAAACTTTTTTTAAAAAGTAAAAAATAAACCTTTGAATTGGATGAGCCCACGAGTCGCTCGCCAAAAAACGAGCAAAGCAAGCTCGGCTCCGGGACGAGCCCGAGCAGCTCACAAGCCTCTTTTTTACGGGCTGAGCGGTCGAGTCAACGAGCCGCTCGGCTCAATTGCCACCACTAGTGTTATGTCATCTGAGTGCTTAGAATAAGCTAAATACCGATGTTTAGGAGACGTTCCAAGTGTCTTGAAAGTTATTTGTTTGACAATCAAGACAATGTATTTATTTTAAGTGAAAATATATATTTGATTAAATGCTTGTTTGAATAAGATTATTATATCAAGTCAAAGTCAAATTAATATTTTAATAATTATATTCACACTTCGTAAGATATGTTATTTGTCTTCGTTATAATTTTATGCAAACAAGCACTAAAAATTTGCAAGCACATTTGACAAATCAACTTCCAACTTTATTGTATATTTACATCAATTCACCATGCTAAGTTATTGTTTGTTAGGGGTGAACATCGTTCTATTTGATTTTGATTTCAAGATAATTAAATAGAACCATGAATCAATAATTTTTTTATAATAAAAACAAATGATTTTTTAAGATATGGAACCAAACGGAATCGAACCATTCGGTTCTAATTTGATTTTAATTTCATTATTGATTGAGGAAAATAAATAGAAAAAATAACATTTGAGGAAGACAAGTCAAATTTGAGGCTTCAATTTCAGAAATACACACGACGATGGTAGTTGAATGTGACGGCAAATGACATGTGGTAGTTGTTGATTTCTATTTGAGAGTTAAGCCCCGTTCGATA
Source organism: Fraxinus excelsior (assembly GCA_019097785.1). Classification (NCBI taxonomy): domain Eukaryota; kingdom Viridiplantae; phylum Streptophyta; class Magnoliopsida; order Lamiales; family Oleaceae; genus Fraxinus; species Fraxinus excelsior. Next base: position 12,699,673 of record CM032630.1, read on the forward strand.
GGGATTAAAATTAAAAATATGATCGTTATTGGGTCTTACTCGTCTAATAAAAGTCAACAATAATAGCTAATTTTCAATTTTAATCTGATTTTAATTCCTACCAAACGGGCCCTTAGTATATAAATTAAAAAGAGAGAAAATGATAAACAATTAGGCCCGAGTCTCCAAAATGAATTATGGTCTCTAGTCTCCAATTGAGAAATGAGAAATCGGGGGTAAACGACATATTCATCTAAATTTTCAATTGAAGTTTGAATTTTTTTTGGTTTGAATTGTGATTTACTAATTTGTAAATATATATAAAATAATAAAATTCAAATATTGAGTTTGGTTCTTAATTCGATCTAGAGCTATAATCGAACCAAATGGTTCTCAATTTTAAAAATCAGAATCATTAATTTTTTATTTTTTTGCAGAATCGAATTGAATTGCTGAATTTGATTTGGTTATTTTGTTCACCCAGCGTTTGTTAAGAATTTAAATTTAATTTTTTTTTATCAAAGTAAAAGTCAAAAATTCGTTTTAATTACACATTTCATGGATCCACAACTTTTCAACCATATATTTTATTATTATTTTTGTTAAAATACGCTAAAAATTTAATTTTAATCTTCGTCAAACACGAGACAAATATTATAAATCCTAGAGGGTGTTTGGTGTATATTAAAATTAGATTTTTAGTAAATTGTGATACAAATTTTTGAAATGTGTGGTTGAAAAGTTATGAGACCCATGAAAGATGTTGTTCATATTAAGTGTGTGTTCGTCTCCCATTATTGTAGAAGAAATGAAATAATAACTAATATTTTTTGGAGAATGTGTGGTTGAAATTTAAAGTAACTTTATTGATTTGTGTGTAGAATATTTTATTGGGCGAGTGTGTGGTGAAGAATTTTATCGTAGCAAGCAATATTTTGAAATAATGGAAGGCAAACAGAGCCTAATTGTTTATGGTTTGACTTTAATTAAAATTAAATTTTAATTTGGACCAAAGAGAGGCCAAGAAGATTCGATAGACGCAACCATAAGTTATTAGGGAAAACCAATTTGTACAGAATATACATTACAGAAGTTTTACAGAAAAGAAAAACTTCCAAAAATACCCCTTATACATAATTACAACTAAAGGTCACTACAGAAAGTGTAAAAAGCTTCAATTTAGTCCCTAAGAATTGGTAAACACAAAATTTAACCCTAAAAAATATTATATCTTATGAGAAGTCCTAAAACTCATAAAATTAGTAAAATTCATAAAGAATTAAGATATAAATTAACTTTGAGATTTTATATATCTATAATAAACAATAGATTAAAATATTCTGAGTTAAGAAATTACATAGAATATACAAATATCTAAAAATAAAAATAAAAATTCCGCCGCCTCTGCGCACTCCGACAAAAAATGGTATCAGAGCCAGATTACGAACCTAAAATAATGATGAACATAATGGATGAAGAAAGTATAATTGAAGAATTTTTGGATAAGGTAAGAAAACACAAAAAACCAAGTTATCCTTATTTACCTAAAAATAGTATAAATGAAAGTTTTGAAGATGTACATAAAAGATTAGAAAATTTAGAATATAATCTACAGATAGGAAATGCTCTTTTAAATAATAACCTTAAAGGAAAAGATAAAATTATAATTAATCCACCTTTAGATTTTAGGATAACACAAAAAGATGAAAATAAAGAAAAAAATCAAGAGATAAATCAATATATGATTACAGAAGTTGAAGAACTAGAACAAAAATTCTTAGAATCTACTGGCGAAGAATATAATGAATATAAAAGACAGTTAGAAGAATTAACTGAAAAAATGGAAAATACAAAAATGAACACTAATCCATCATCCAGCTTTAAAAAGGAAGATTTTAGTAGTGATGAAGAATATGAAAAATGGCAACCCCATCATCCAATACCTAATAGGGATGGCCTTAACCAATATAGGAAAACACAAAAGAGGTATACTGGAAATATAGGAAAACAATCTGTAAAAGAAACAAGTCCTATGAAATCTTATAATGAACCAATTCATACAACAGGAATATGGTTAGATCTAGATTGTGTAGATAAAAATAAAGCTATAGATACATGGGTAAAAAGTACAGATTTAGCAATACAATTTAATAAATGGGAAACATATACAGCATTTGGATTTATAGAACATACATTCAGAGGAATTGCATCTGACTGGTGGAGAAAATTACCAGAAGATATTAAAAGAGGAATAAAATATGGAGAAGATACAACTGAAGCATTAGATAATAGAAATGCTTTAAATGATCAAAATATACAAGAAATATTGAAAAGACTTGAAAGAGCCTTAAGAACAGAATTCTTAGGACATAGATTTAGTTCTGATGAAGAATTTAGAAAACAAGAAGAATATAATTCAGGAACAATAGCAATGGAAAATTTAAGAATATGTGATATGTGTGAATTAGAAAGGTACACATGTAAATTTGAAGAGATATATTATGTATTAAACCAAGGAGATTACCAAGAAAATAAACCAATGTTAAGATCCTATTTTACAAAGTTACCACACCCCTGGGGAATGAAGTTATTAAAAGAATATGAAAAAATATTACCAGCAGGAGAAGAAGAAGGTATAAAATTAGATAGTCTTGGAACTAGGATCGAATTCACAAAACGGATGATAAGCACTTGGTGTAGAGAAGCTCTAGAAAATAAGAAAGCATATAAGATAAGGAAAAATTCTTTGTGTTGTTACAAAGATTTAGGTCAAATAGAACAATTTGGATGTTACAAAAGGAAATATAAACCTTATAAGAAATATAAAAGAAAATTCAAAAATTATAAAAGGTTTAAGAAAAGAAGTTTTAAACCAAATAAAAAATATTTTAAGAAAAGAAATTGGACTGAAAAGCTCAAGCCAAAATATGTCAAAAAATGTAGATGTTTTATATGTAATGAAGAAGGACATATTGCTCCTCAATGTCCTAAAAAGAAAGATAAACAAAATGTAAAAACTCTTAGAATTTATGAAGAATTCAAAGATGATAGTGATATAGAACCAATTGAATACTTTGAAGATTTAAGTAGTGAATGTAGTAGTATTTATGAATTAGATACATCCTCTTCAGAAGAAGATTCTGAAGAGATAGTGTACATGAATCAAGGAATACAACAAATAGACCAAGAAATAGAAATAGAAACAACTGAAGAAGTTGAAGATTCAGTAGAAGGTATAAAACAAGAAATTACCTTTGATATTAAAAAATATAAAGGAATAACCAAGCAGATATTAGACTTACAAGAAAAAGATGTATTTCATCAGGGATTCTTAGGTATATTACCAAGAGTAAATAAAACAATTGTAAGTATGAATTATAGAGAAATACCTATTTATATAGAAGATATAATGGGAAAAACAAGAATTCCTATAATCACAAAAGAATGGGTAAAACAAAAACTATCTAAAATACCAGAGAATGTAAGAAGCAAATTGAAATGTATTGAAATAGGAGGAATACAAGTTATGGTAAAAGGATACTTTAGAGAAGGTATGAACATACCAATAGAAATATATTGTATGGACAATAGAATCTTACAAGATCCTGTAGATGCTCTATTAGGAACTATTGTAGGAAATCTAGTTTACCAAAAGATAATGTTCACAGTAAGACCAAATTATGCAGTGTCATTAATTGATGAAAATATAGATCAAAGTTTCAATCTATACTATAGAATTGGAAATCTAAAAATGCCACAAAAAAGTAAAGCTATTAGTATAAGTATAAAATCAATTTTTGCTTTTAGCACTAGTCATCATAATAACTTAAGAAAAATAACTGATAACATTATCATACATAAAGAATTTAAAGAATTGGCTGAATATATACCTCCTAGAAAATACCAAGAACATGAAGTAACCATACCAGAACAGATAATGCTTGATTTTCATAAACAAGCAAGAGAAATCAATTCTGAAGGGAAATTGATAAGAAGAAATAGTATTAGTCTAGAAGGAGATAATCTTATTGCAAGATTCCCCTCCAGACAAAACTCTAAGATAAGTCAACTTAAAAAATTAAGTATTTATGAACCAACAAGTTCACAATACTATATCAAAACTAGATATATTAATCAAGAAGGATATAAGAAGAATCTTCTTGTTCTTATAGATACTGGAGCAGATAAAAGTCATGTAAATGCTAAATTTGTTAGCCATTTAATAGACTTTGAATTACCTGAACCATATATGTTTAAGGATTATTTAGGAAATAATCTTGAAATAAGAAAATATGTAAAATTCCCTCTTATATTTGTGGGAGAAGATCAAAAAGAATTTACTAAAGAAATAATTCTATATAAAGATGAATTATATGGAGTAAATCGTTCACCTATAATACTAGGAATGAACTTCCTTGGAAAATTTAGTCCTTACAAAATTTGCCAAGGATACTTAAAAATAACAGTTGATGATAATCCAATTATCATATCAAGAATAGATGAAAATATGAAATCATTGTTGTCATGGAAAGAGTAATAAGTACTAATCTCATGAGTCCATATATTGAAATAACACTCAATATAAGGAGTTACTACAGAATTAAATTTCATGCTTATTTAGATACAGGAAGTACAATAAGTTTGTGCTTACCAAATGTACTACCATCTGAGTTTTGGAAATATGATTCAAAAAAGGTTGTCACCGCTACAACAGCAGGTGGAAACAAAATAATATACAGCAAATATGCTACACAAGTACCTTTTCTAATATCATTTAGAGAAGTATTTGTTGATACAATATATATGTCAACAACAATTGGATGTGATATTTTATTAGGACAAAATTTCCTACTAAAATATGCACCATTTACACAATATACTGATAAATATATGTTCACAACCCCTTGTGCACATAAGATATTTACACCAAAAATCACTAAAGCTATTAGTATAGCATATAAAAAAATTAAACATCAGAGCTCCTCAACCCAGCGTGGTGGATGTTGGAGTACAGAAAAATTCAAACCAATTACAGTTTTGAAAATGACAACAGAAAATAAGTTAGAAAAATTGAAAAAAGAAATCTCTGAAACCTATTCTGAAAATCCATTAGAAAAATGGAACATGGATAAGGTAAAAGCCAAGATAGAATTAATTAATCCAGACACTATAGTAAGAGTTAAACCAATGAGATATAGTGTAGAAGACCAAAATGAATTTAAGGTCCAAATAAAAGAATTGCTAGAAGCCAAACTAATTAGGCCTAGTAAAAGCCCACATAGCAGCCCAGCCTTTATGGTTAGAAAACATAGCGAAATAAAAAGAGGAAAAGCCAGAATGGTAATTAACTATAAGAAACTAAATGAAGTTACTAAATTTGATGGATATTACTTGCCTAATAAGGATACTCTTATTAAACAAGTACAAAATAAGAAAATATTTTCAAAATTTGATTGTAAGTCAGGGTTTTGGCAAATCGTACTTACAGAAGAAAGTAAACCGTTAACTGCATTTAGCACCCCTAATCCTTTAGGACAATATGAATGGAATGTAATGCCATTTGGGTTGAAAAATGCACCACAAATATTTCAAAGAAGAATGGATGAGGTAATCAAACCAATCACTCATTTTTGCATTGCTTATGTTGATGATTTACTTATTCATTCAAATAATATAAATGAACATATTGAACATCTTGAGAAATTTTGTTATATTATGAAAAAACATGGTATTACACTTTCTCAAAAGAAGGCTGAGATAGCCAAAACAGAAATAGAATTTCTTGGATTATACATAAGAGAAGGAGAATTGCAATTACAATCTCATATTGGTGAAAAACTTCAAGAATTTCCTGAAGAAATCAAAGATAAAAAACAGTTACAAAGTTTCCTTGGTATATTGAATTATGCTGAAGGATTCATTGAAAATTGTGCCAAACTAAAAAATTATTTTCTTCCAAAATTAAGGAAAAATGTAATATGGTCTTGGGAAGAACAAGATTGCAAAAATATAAGGAAAGTAAAAGAGGAATTGAAAGTTTTGCCTAAACTTGTAATTCCACAAGAAGAAGATTTCTTTATCCTTGAAACTGATGCTTCAAATAATTATTGGGGTGCAGTACTAAAGGTAAAAAAGAATCATAAAGAATATAACTGTGAAAAGAATTGTTCTTGTCCCGAGATACTTGCAGGATATACATCAGGAACGTTCAAAGAAGTTGAAACAAGGTATGAAACAAATAGAAAAGAACTCATTGCTGTTAAGCGAGGAGTACAAAAATATGAAGATTATTTATTGCCAAAAAAGTTCTTAATTAGAACTGATAATACTCAAGCTAAAGCATTCTTGAAAAATAACGTTGATCCATCTATTGCAAATAGATATATTATCAGAATTCAAATTTGGTTTTCTTATTTCAAATTTGATATTGAATATATAAAAGGAAAAACTAACTTTCTTCCTGATTATCTTAGCAGGGATGGAGCTAGAACAATTAAGGACGAAAGTCCAAATTCTTGAAATAAAAGTTTCCTACTTGGAAGCACAAATGCAAAATATCCAAGATAGCCTTCGAGGCAAAAATATAGCCCTTGAGGCAGAGGTAACTTGTACCAAGTCTAGTATCCCTTCACCGGGATTTATGAATGCTAGCGCTCTTCCCGAGGATAAAGGGAAAGACAAGAAAACAATAGGAACCCCTTCACAGGGAATACTCAAACCTATTGTTGGTAAGGAAAATATAAAAACCCCTATTAGGGATTTACAAGATATCAAGATTAGCGATGGTAGCTCTTCATCAAGCCAGAAATTACCAAAACCAACTATTGAAACTATTGACCCAAAAGATGTTGTCAAGATATGTCATGGAATGAAAATACCCAAAAAGGATAACTATGAAGAAGTAATATTCTTTCTTGTTATTTTTAATATTTTATCTGATTGGTATCTTGAAATAGGAAAGTGGATGAGAACTCTCCACTATGGAAAATACAACAAGATAAACTTTTATCCAGAAACACTAGCCAACTGGGTAAGAAATTGCTTTGAAATAGGAAATATACTCTGTATATATCCTAGCAAGGACCTCAAAGAGATAGCTCAACTCCCGGCAGATGTCAGGAAAGCAATTAAGAGATATACAGAGGTTGTTAAAAGTACAAATATATATATCAGGTTCTACTCGGCTCCAATGGAATGGGATCCTATTCTTGAATATATGCAGCCATCATTCCATGTTATAAAATTAGGACTCACGAACCAACATTTTTTGCCAACCAATCAAAAGGTTGTGAAAAATGGATATCAAGATATCATTAACATGATGCCTTACAGAAGAGCAAAAGGGTATAAAGAAATATTCGAACATGTAACTCAGTTAATTACTGAGAAAGAAAAGATATGGATCTATCCATCTGAAGAATATATAATTTATTCTAATGCAAGGGTTCCTACAAAAGACGAAGACCTGTATCTCCTTGACAATTTACTCTCCACCATAATTTCAAATCAAGTTAAGGGATCAGAAGATATGTCCAAAGAACTGTGCAAAATACTCTGGGATTACAGTGATCATCATTGCGAGCACTGTGTTGTAGAAGATATGAGCCAAGGAGCATCCCTCAACAGTGAAGAATTCCCTGCCGAATTCTTTGAATCAAGAATGGAAAAATGATGAAGAACAAGAAAGTGACCCTTTATCACTACTTTAATAATTCACTTTATTAAAGAAAAACTGTGGTCACTAAAAGACAGAAGATATTGGAGAAATGTCATAATCCAACTCAAGAGATAATATTTCATACAAGATATTGATAGACACATGTTATCAACACAAGGTAGTGGAGGACACCCGTGACCAACAAAAGAAAGTGGGAAGACAGCTGTAAAGATAAGAATTCCTTATCACTAAAGGAATACCTCAAAAACCTCTATATAAGGGAAGAAGTCCAAGATTGAAGGCATCTCGAAAGACCTTGAAGAAAAGACACATCTCAAATTCTCTTCTTTAATCTGTATACACCACTTGTATTCAGAAATATTGTTAGATAGTTTGAAGATAGCAAAGCTTGTAATAAGGTAATCACTTATGGAGTTCTAAACTTCATAAGGTGAGTACCAAAGGTATGTAAATATAGTATGTAAGCATGTACCGTTTCAGTTTATGAATATAAAGATGAAGTTTGTTATGTTCAAACAAAGTTTTCATAAAAGGATTTCGTTAAGTTTCTTATGATTCCTCGGCAGTACAGATAGGGATTTTAAAAGATTTTCAAAACATTGTTTTTGAATGATTGTTAGCCATGCCAAAGTACCCGTCTTGGATTAATGTTTTGGGGAAAAAGGCAGATTTCTAACAAAATTGTAGCACCATGTGTGTGAGTTTATCTTTTAAAATTTCGTTCCAAGTAAGAACTCGTTTCTGAAAAGAGTTTGGATAGAGGTGAAAACAAAGACTCTGGATACTGTGAGATAGCGTCTGTGGAAACACGGCTAGTTCTTTAGAATGAGAAATGCAACCTTAATTGAAAAGCCTTTTGCGGAAGCAGTTGTGGACCCAAATGATTTAAAAACATTTTAAATATTCATCTGATTCAGAAGATTGATTAAGTACATGCAAAGCAGCTATAAGAACATACTGGAGGGAAAGCCTGTTTATTTCCACTGATTACTGTAAGTCATTTACATGCTTTTATATGCTTATCTTTGCACAATTATTCTCTGATTGTTATGAACACTTCACAAGCATCCACATCTAATAATGATAGCCTTAAGCTTTACTTAAATAGTGTTGATACTTCGTTTTTATTAAGATTAGTTAAGAAATCTGAAAAAGTATTTCCTGCTGGACAAGAAAAACTTGAAAGTATATATCTTGATATAGATTATGCTTGTAAACATAATATAGGATTTGATCCTGTAGAAACTAGTAGAGAAATAAAAAAGGTAGAAGATGTCATAAATGAATATAAAAATATAGAAGAAGAAGTTTCAGAAGGAATTGTCCTTGGCTATATAACTAAAAAAGACCAGCCAAAAGCCTTTGAAAAACTAACAAAATATAGAGAGTTTTTAGGAAATATTGAAAAATTTAAGAAAATATTATATACTCCTGATTAAGCTTATGAACCACGAAGAAAGAGAAAATTTAGAAAGATTTAGAAGGATTCAAGATAATACTAGTGAATTAAGATCTAGAGAAGTTAGAATACTCCTTGAAGAACTCAGAAGAGAAGAAAATCAAGAAAAGTGGGACAAAATAAGAACAACTATAAAATATCATCAATTTGAGCAACAAAAATATTTGATTTGGTTACAAGAAAATACTGAATTAAGATTCCCAGGTTTAGTTCTAAGAACTTATGACCCAAATAGAAGTATAGAAGAAAATAATCCTGAAAGAACTAACAGCTAAAAGATATAGGACATATCTTGCAAATTATTTCATTAAGGGCAAAATAGTAATCTAAAAGAAGCAATATTATATTGTTAAAAATCTTTGTGAGTGTCTGTAAGACATCTGTGAACCATTTGTCTGTACGTGTAGCACGGTCCAAAAGTTATTATTGTACCGTGCGGTACTGACCAATGACATAAATTAAAGGACAATTCCACGTCATTCAGTATATGATGTAGCATATCCTGAATGGTTGTTAAAATAAAAGCATAGAAAAGTAGGCAATGTGACTGTACACAATACACGATTAAAATACTGGAAACAACACGACACGCATTTTCCACGTCATTCAGGATATGCTACCGAATATTTTATTTTTTGCACATTTTAATTTGAGGAATGGATGTGGAGTTGACTATTCAACCTTAATGATATGTATGTACCACCCAATGACCCCTCATTTTACAAAAAGAAAATTAAATAATTCATAGTATTTAAAGAAATTTTAATTAATAAATAATAAGAGTATTCCAGTCATTTGACAATATATATTGATATCTATTAGTGTTAATGTTTATACTAAACTATTTTTTTTAACAATCTACACTCGATTAAATTATCGAAAATGAGAAAAATAAGGCAAAAAAAATTAAAAAACTAGTTATTACTAGAACTTTGCTTTATGTATATAAGCCAAACCCACCTAATTTCACCAGAATACTCACACACATGGATCATGCACAATTTTCATTAAATACATTGTGGGCCCCGCACATTGTGAGTTTTCTGGTAAAATTCTGTGGAAAGTTTTCTATACATGGGAGAAAGTTATTATTACTATCAGTTGGACTCTACATTGAACATGTGACGAGCTTATATTTTCTAACAACAAAGCATATTCCGCATTTTGATCTAGTTTGGCTAAGCAAATTTACTTATTTTGATATTAATTAAAAGAATAGTAATTTTGTTGCTTAAATCTTTTTTCAGATCATCGATGTCATGGAACAAACTTCTTATTTTGGAGTATTTCTCTCTCTATTTTGTTTTCTGACACAAATAAAACAAGTTGAAAATACATAGGAAATACACCCTCTCTCTCTCTTCCATTCCTTCCGCCTTCTCTCTCTGTAGATTTCCATATCTCCGTCGGCTAATCATTCACAATACATCTCCGTTTATATGTATATATATCATTTCTTAGGCCAAAATATTTGCCTTTCTCTTTGAATTCTCTGGAATTGAATTTCTTTCTAGAATTAATCTATTCTTTTTACCTGGGCTTTAATTCTCAATTCTCGAGCTAAAAAATCCCATTTTTAGGAAAATAGCCAGTCTTTGTTAAACAAAGGTAATCTTGAGGGGTATTGAGCAACTGGGTCTTTGAGAATTCCTGTGTCTGGCCAATAAATTCTCCATTTTTTGGTCCAAAAATTGCATTTATCTGAGTTTTTAGCCAAAAGGGTCTATCAATCCAAGATACATGTTTTTTTGTATGAAGACAATGTTTATGGAAATTTGTAAAGTGGAACTCTAAGAACTTCACCTGTATTTAAGTAAAACCGAAAAAGAAAAAAGATCATGTCACAGGTTCCAATAGAGACTGCAACGGCTGAAACGACGTCACGTTCTGAAGGTTTAAGTCGTTTTGGAGATCTGAGAGGGGTGCAGTGGCGCATAGATTTGGGGGTTTTACCATCTTCTTTATCTATGGACGATCTTCGCCGAGTGACGGCCAATTCGCGACGAAGGTAAATAAATGTCGACTCTGATATTATACTGTATTTGTTGTTTTAAAGATTCAATTCATTTATTGACTCAATTTATATATCCACTGAAGTTCGAGAAGTTTCTATGTTTATTTTTGCGTATGCTCGTCTTTTCATTAATTTGTGCCCTTATGCGGGCAGTCGTATCTGAGTTATTAATTCGAGGATTTTTTGAGTTAATTCTTTTTTCTTCTATAGTCATCAAATCGTGGTTTACTTAAGTTTGTTTAGTGTTTTGCATTTGGATTCTTTTAGCATTGAACTGTCAATCTTATATTTGTTTCTCATTAGTGGATTTTTCCGTAAAAGTTTTGTTTTGGTTACAACTGACCTGCTAAAAAATAACAAGAATAGTTCCTATTTCTAGGTTTTTTACCAAGTTTCTTGAGTTACACGTGTTTAAATGAACGAAGCTCCTAGTTTTATACTATAGTTCATTCGCCGTTTGGCTGTTGCTATCGCTGATTTAAGTGTTAATTAAAGTAACAGAAACTAATTTGACTTAAAACTTATCTGCTGAACTCTCTCAAGTGTAGGATCATCTCCTTCTAATTTGTCAACCATTAGGAAGTAGATACCATGGTAGGAGCATTTTGCAAGTGGTTATTATATATTCATTCTTATTCCTGTTTTAGTTAAAGAGTTTGTTTTTGATAATTAGTTCATGATTTTTTGCAGGTATGCTGCTCTGAGGCGGCAGCTTCTAGTTGATACACATGTTCCCAAGGATGGAAGTAATTCTCCTGACCTTGTCATCGACAATCCACTATCACAAAATCCAGGTAGAGTTTCTGTATTATGCACACAAATGCATCAATACGAATCTTTTGTTCCTCTAGCTCGGTAAATTTTATTAGAGTGCCTGCATTTCTAAAACATTTTTCCTCTTCCTTTTTTAAGTTTCTTGATTAAGATTCCTTTTCTCAGGCATGACAGTAGCTTAACTTGAGTTTCCATACTTGTCAAGAAACCGTGTTAGTGAATATTAAGTTTATGCACTCACATAACTTGCTTTTTTTCTTCTTAAGTAATTCATGCTGTTGGTATTTGTCATGCAGGTAGCATGTGGGGTCGTTTTTTCAAGAATGCTGAACTGGAGAGAATGGTTGACCAAGATTTGAAACGTCTATATCCTGAACCTGGTAGCTATTTCCAGTCACCTGGGTGCCAAGGAATTTTAAGGAGGATTTTACTACTTTGGTGCCTTAGACATCCAGAGTATGGCTACAGACAAGGTAGGTTTTATTTGTAGTTTGTATTCTCCTTTTGTTTTAACATTATTTATCCGTCATTTTTAATGGAATCAAAAGTGGCTTTCTCTAGTGTGGATTAGTAAGCAGAGATGTGTGGGCCGAGAATTTTAAGTTATTTTTATATAGATTACTTGGTGACTGAATTTGAAGAAGATTTTAATCAAAGTAGAGCTTTATGATTAATCTGTTCTGTAATGCTACCACGAGATGTGATATATTCTGCCTTCAAAATATATATCTCATCAATTGCATAGACTGGATGTGAAAAAATCTCGAAATCAGACTTTTTCTATCCAGTTTAATAAAATCAAATTGATTGTCTATTCCTGTAATCATCTCTTCATGCTTTCATTTGGTAGGCATGCATGAACTCTTGGCCCCGCTGTTGTATGTTCTACACGTTGATGTTGAGCATCTTTCAGAAGTGAGAAAAGATTATGAAGACCAATTCATCGACAAGTTTGACGGCTTCTCATTTCATGAAAATGACTTGACATATAAGTTTGATTTTAAGAAATTCTCTGATTCTGTCGAAGATGTGAATGAATTGGGAAAAGGTTCTGTGAAGTTTAGCAGTCTCAGTGAACTTGATCCCAAGATACAAAAAATTGTTTTACTAAGTGATGCCTATGGGGCAGAAGGTGAACTTGGTATTGTCTTGTCAAAGAAATTTATGGAACACGATGGATATTCTATGTTTGATGCTTTGATGAGTGGAGCAGGTGGTGCCGTTGCTATGGCAGAATTTTTCTCTCCATCTCCATTTGGGATTGCTCATAGTGGATTCCCCCCTGTAATTGAAGCTTCTGCCGCACTCTATCATTTACTTTCCATTGTTGATCCATCTCTTCATGGCCATCTTGTTGAATTAGGAGTTGAACCACAATATTTTGCACTTCGCTGGCTACGGGTCCTATTTGGGCGTGAATTTTCACTTGAAGACCTTTTAATTATTTGGGACAAAATTTTTTCGTATGATAATACCAAATTCAGAATACCTGCTGATGATGATTCCGAGTCCAAATTTGCAGTCCTCAATTCGCCTAGGGGAGCATTCATTTCTGCTTTTGCAGTTTCAATTATACTTAATTTGAGATCTCCAGTGCTTGCCACCGAGAATGCCACTGCTTGTCTTCAAAGATTGTTGAATTTCCCTGACGACATATATCTTGTTAAGGTCCTAGCAAAGGCAACATCCTTGCAGGCTCTGGCAGTAGATGCGAACCAAACTTCCCCACTGATTTATCCTGGGTTATATTACAAAAGTCAGTCAGTTAGTACTAGGGGTCATAGCCTTTCTTTAGATGTAACTTCTCCAAGAACTCCCCTGAATGCGGTCCCCGATAGCTACTGGGAAGAGAAATGGCGAGATTTGCACAAGGAAGAAGAGAGCAAGGAAGGTGTTTCCGGAAAACAAGTTCCGAACCGTAGAAAGGGTTGGTCAGAGAGAGTGAGATTGCGACTGTCTAGAACTGAATCTGACCCATCTTCATCTAAGGTTAGTAAAATACAAAAAAACCAAAAGCCATCTGTTAGGAGAAGTTTGTTGAAAGATCTGGCCCTTCAGCTCGGATCAGATGAAGATACAGAAAAGCTAGGGTACAACAAAGATTTAGGCCATGGGGATCCAGGTGAGGTCAATGGGCAAGAAATTACTGATAAAAACTGTGCCAGCACGTCTGAGCTAAGATATTCGAGTGGAAGATCAGAGAGTGAAGAGAATTCGTCCGATTCCTCAGATTCACCAAGTCCTATTCATGGGGCTAATGATCATCTGAATGACTCAGAAAAAAGTAGCATAGCATCGAACTTGACCATTGATGAAAATGATCCCAGTACACGTGGGACTACCCCAGAATTGTCCCCTCTTCCTGTCTCAGATTCACCTGATCATCTGTCTCTAAAATGTTCACAGAATGATAATTCTGTGGGTAAATCAGCCACAGGTGTGAAGGAGCGGAAGTTTCTATCCGAAAAATTTCAATGGTTATGGAAGTTTGGACGGAATGCGAGTGGGGGAACATCTGATAAGGCAGGTGCTTCTGAAGATGTAAAAGCTTGCCACGGAGGAAGTGTTCAGAACGCTGAAGTTGGCTCTTCAGCAGTCGATGGATGTTATAGATCTTTGGGAATCAGCGAAGAAGAAACAGTTGAGCAAAACTTGATGGGTAGCTTCAAAAATCTTGGGCAATCCATGCTTGAGAACATCCAGGTACCAGTCAGTAATTATGATATCAGTACGTAATGGCTTTAACTGTCACTAAAATGTTCCTACTCTTCGTGTTACAATATTACGAAGCAATCACATTTCTTTTAACCAAAGCTGCTATGATCCTTGAAAAACTTGATTCCATTTGAAGTGTTATGAACGTATGTAAGCTTTAATAAAATAAGTCATTCACCAAGAACCTCCTTCATAAAAAGTAAATATAATGGGAAATACTTGTTTCAAATTGATTGTTCCCTAAGCAGAGGTGCATATGTAATATTTTGTTTGCATGCGCAGGTTATTGAGGCTGTATTCCAGCAAGATCGAGGTTACACGGGACCATTGGAGAACAGCTCGAAAAATGGTTTTGTTGGGCAAGAACAAATTACAGCCATGGCAGCCCTTAAAGAGCTTAGAAAAATCAGCAATATTTTATCTGAGAAGTGATTAGGAAGTATGATAAGTGTGTATATATTTTGTAGTTATTTCTATCTCGAGTGGCAGTGTAATAGTCCTCCTTCGGCTTTAGACTTTTAATTATTTTTTTTTCTAATTCAAAATTTTACATGTAGCAGACTTGTAAATATAACCATTACCTATAATTATTCTTATTCATGATTGTCATCTCCATCATTTCTACATATGGTCATAAGGATGCATACTGTTGGTTTTTTTGAAATTATGTACTTTAATATTTCTTTGTTTAGTACCTATTCTGATTACCTTACCTAACATGTCATAAAAAAATGCGCACACGACAATATAGACGATGAATCTTTTTGACATTTTACGCGTACAAAACATCTTATAATGCCCAAAATAGTGGTATGATGCACTATTTCAGTTCAACAATCTTGTTGAACCGAAGCAAAACATGTCAGCTGGGGAAGAACGTAAGCTCAATATATATGGTGGGTGGTTTGATATTGAGGAAATAATGCATTTTAAACAGTGATACAATGAGAAATATGTGGTTAAAAAGTAAAAAATAATAATATTGATATGATGAAAAATATTATTTCATTAAAAATATGTGATTAAAAATGAGTTTTGAAAAAATGCATGTCGTATAAGGCTATAATAAAAGATTCATTAGACACGATTGTATTGAGCAACTACTATCAATAGAGATATTACCAAAAAGCGATGATTTGACAACATAATTAGAAAGTGCTTTTGATTTATTAATTGTGCATACTACATAATTGTTTTGACTAATTGTGCACACAACATAATTAAAATATAAAAATTATATTAATTTTAGTTAAACAGTAATATGAACAATTTTTTAGTATTTAAAATATATTAGACGCTAAAATATGACATATTCATGTACGAAATATCAGATTTTTAGCCTCTTGTTTTGGTAAATATTAAATTCAGATTTTTAGTAGATTTTGATAAAAATTGATGAAATTTGTGATTAAAAGTTACGAATTCTATAAAATATGTGGTTAAAATTAATTATTGATTTTAACTTAAAATTTAATCAGATTTTTTAGCGGTATCAAATAATGGCTAAATACTTTAATTTCTTGTACCATCTTAAATTTCATTTCTGAAAAAAAATTACTAAGCATTATCAAATGAAAAAATAATAATAAACTAAATATTAAGAAAGAAACGTAAAAGAATCTTTAAATTATATACAATTTGTTGACCTAAAAAAATGTTGCCAACAGATACCAGGCCCACTCGTGTATACGTAAGTCAAATCCAACATGTTGAAGTGGATCTATGGTTAAGATCACCCTACTGATTGCACATGGAAGGGGCTCAACGACACGAGACGTTTCTGTTCGGACTCTGGCGGTGTATTAATAACGAGATTGTGTAATAATAAACAAACAATCCGAAATGAACAAAATTTGTAGTTGTAAGTTGTAACATGATAAGATGAGAGAATAATATGTGTTCTTCAAGCAACTCGTGTTGTTTTTTGTATTTAAAGTTGCATTAGCCTTTACATATTACATGGATGAGATATTTATAGTAGTACGAATGAAATGATGACATTTGGATCAAATTACACGTAGCCTTATCTCTTGGCCGACCCGTCAATTCATAGCCATCACATTGACTTTCCTATCTACTCAAAGCATTTAATGTTCTTACATTGACAAGACATGACACAAATACACTTTTTATAATTGTCACATCAATTATTCAAATAAGATCTTCATCATGAGTTCAATTTTTGCATTGGACCGTCACAGCCGAGGAGCCTTAGAGTTACTTAGTGCCTCGAAAGTGAAAGGGCTTCAGCTGATTCGATAGCCTCGGGTAATGGGTCTCAGAATAGCGGTGGGCCTTGGTTGATGCGTCAGGGGCAGCAAAATGCATCATGGTTGAATCGGGCTGGTCCTACAACCCAGATATGATGCCACGTGACGCTCCTATTTATGAGTCATAACACAATTGATGTGTAGGAATATTTGATCTATTAGGCATTCCACTATAAATTAATAAGAGCATAGTTAATGCATATTTCAACTTGTCATAAAAGCTATATTTAGAGCCTTTTAGATAGCTTTTATTTATTTATTTTTCCAATAAGCACCTCTTTAACTGTAACCAAACAACTATATTAAGGGCGTGTTCGATAGAAATTAAAATCGGATTAAAATTGAAAAATTAGCCGTTATTGTTGACTTTTATTAGACGAGTGAGACCCAATAACGACTATATTTTCAATTTTAATTGAATTTTAAACCGTACTGAACATGTCTAAAGTGTTTTTGGGCTTCCAAAAAACCAAACACTCTGAAACAGCTTTTATCAAATTATTAATTCACAATTTTGTAAAGAAAAATAACGAGCAACTCTTAGCAGATCACATGCCTCAAAATTAAAGGGCTTGTTTGAGCCCTTTTTCGTCAAAAAATAAAATAAAAAAATAAATATATTTTTGAATAGTGTATTAATGGAAAATGTGTGGTTAAAAAATAAAAATAAAAAAATTGAATTTACGTGTAATATTATTTTATAGAAGAACGTGTGGTTAAAAACTCAATCAGAATACTATTCAAGAATTTTATTTTTTTAAATGGGGCTCAAATCCTAAATGATTTACCTTTCTATTCTACGACAACAAAGACAACACTGTATTGTATCAACCAGAAATTAATGGGACTTTTCCTGAATCCTTATGACCCCACATTTCTCCAGTAGTCATTGTTAACTACATGGTTAGAACCTGTAGTCTAATCAATGTTTTGAAAGACCAGGAGAAGTGAAGCAATGAAGCCGAAGAAGAAAATCTGGATCTAGGGACGGACCCACTAAGGGCCCAGTGGGGGCAGGGCCAAAAAAAATGCTTTAAAACAACCCATCGGGTAAAAAAAAAAAAAGCCCAGAAGGAAGCAAGGTAGCCCGATTTCCCCTTTTCCCCAAAACTCCCTTTCCCTTTTCCCCCGAGTCCCAAATTCGGAAGTTCCAAATTCCTTCAGCAGCTCAGCTCCAAGAATACTGAATACCAATGCAATGCCCGCCACAAAAACGCAGAAATATCTCATTCTTTTAAGAATATGAGTACCTGCCACAAGATAACCCGGTTAGTATTCTTTTCACCCCAATTCAGCTTTTGCTAATCTGCTTCGAGCTTCAATGGAGCCAAGGTCTGCATTGGGAGCTTCAATACCGTTCTTCTTGGTTGCAGGCGGCTTGAATAATTGAAGGAATCTGTCTTCTTCTAGTTGTGATGATTTTTTCCCCAAATGTTGTCTTCGTGACTCGTGAGTGAAGGATTGGGGGTTTCGCCATTGCTGCTGCTGCTGCTGTGTGTTGAGTATCTTCGATTTTAGGTAAGAGCCTAAGAGGCTGAAAATACTATCTCAAGTTTCGACTTTCGTGCGTGAAGGATTGGGGTTCCCCCTTTTAAAATACCAAACGAATTCCAAAATATTTGTGGCTTCATTGGATTGTATTTAGATTCTTTGAATTTTAGATTGTTTCCCCCAATCCCCCTAGTTAATCTGTTGAATCTGGATGTTGAAATTGAATGCTAATGGTATATATAGCTGAAATTAAATGCTGATGGACTTTCTTGGAGTTGGATGGTTGCTGAAATTGAATGAATTGAATGTTGAATTGCTGATGGTATATTTATGCGTTCTTTGTTTGATTTGTATGAAGATATGTTGAGATTTTTTAAACGAGTATCTCAACATTCCATTGAAAAAAATGTCGAGGCAAAGAAACAACGTATTGATGAAATTTCAATTGAGGCAAATGAAGCAATGGTTGATGACACTCGTTTCTCCCAAGAAAATGATGAAGCAAAGGAAGCAAGTATTGAGACAGTTTCTTCAAGCAGTCAAAACAAGCCCGGAGTGTATATCAAATTCGACTTCTTTTACGTCAGGGACAAGCTTTTCGTGGTCATGATAAGTGTGATGAGTCAAATAATCTAGGTAACTTTCTTGAACAATTGAAGTTTCTAGGTGATCATAATGAAGGGATTAAGGCTGTCACTTTGAAAAATGCACCAAAAAAATCACAAACTAACGTCACCAAAAATTCAGAAGGATATTTTAAGTGTTGTAGCTGTTGAAACGATTGATGTTATCATCAAAGATATTGATGATACATTCTTTTCAATTTTAGTTGTTGAATCTCAAGATATCTCAGTGAAAGAGCAAATGTCTGTTGTTTTACGTTATGTGGATAAGATGGGACATGTGGTTGAAAGTTTTATTGGGATTGAACATGTTTCCAGTACTACAACTCTATCACTCAAAGCGGCTATAGATAAATCATTTTCAAGATATGGGTTGAGTATATCTAGATTGAGAGGTCAAGGTTATAATGGTGCGAGTAATATGCAAGGTGAGTTCAATGGTCTCAAAACACTTATTTTGAAAGAGAATCCAAGTGCCTTTTATATTCATTGTTTTGCTCATCAACTACAATTAGCTCTTGTAGCTATAACAAAGAAGTACAAGAAAGTCCAGTCACTCTTTAATTTAGTTTCTAGCGTGGTAAATATTGTTGGAGCTTCTTCTAAATGTTGTGATATTCTTCGAAAGAAACAAGAAGCCATTATTTCTGAAGCACTTGGTAATGGTGAGATTTCAAGTGGATGTGGTCTTAATGAACAAAGTACTATTGTGCATTTTGGTGAGACATGTTGGGGATTACATTATCATACTTTGATTAGTTTGATTTTGATGTTCTCACCTATAATTGATGTTATTGAAATGATTTCGATTGATGGATCAACACGTGAACAAAGATGCGAGGCTGATAATTTATTGGACTCAATGCAGTCCTTTTAGTTTGTGTTTAATCTACATCTCATGAGAACCATTTTAGGGATTTCAAATGAATTGTCTAAGACATTACAAAGAAAAAATCAGGATATTATAAATGCCATGAGTTTAGTATTAGTATGCAAACAGAGACTCCAACAAATGAGGGACAATGAGTCGTTTTTGGATGAAGTCATTTCTTTTTGTCAAAAGCATAATATTGATGTTCCTGATATGGATAGCGTGTTTGTACGCCCAGATCGCTCAAGGCGTAATACTGAAGAAATGACAAATTTTCTTCGGTTTCGTATGGATTTATATTATTCTGTCATCAATATGCAATTTCAAGAATTGAATGATCGTTTTTCTGAGATAAGTACAGAGCTACTCCTTTGTTTAGCATGTTTATGCCTCGATGATTCATTCTCTGCTTTAGCATGTTTATGCTTCAATGATTCATTCTCTGCTTTTGACAAGGATAAATTAATTCGGTTTGCTAAGTATTATCCTAAAGACTTTTCAAAAGTAGAGCTTATGGCACTTGATGATCAGCTTCGAAACTATATTGTTGATATGCGTTCCAACAAGGAGTTTGGAGAATTGAAGCAACTTAGTAAACTTGAATTGAAATTGGTTGTGACCAAAAGAAATAAAGTGTATCCGTTAGTTTACATGCTTGTGACTTTAGGATTAACTCTTCCGGTTGCTACTGCTACAGTTGAAAGAGTATTTTCTGCTATGAATATTGTGAAGAATCGTTTGCGTAATCAGATTGGAAACCAATGGATGAATGATAGTTTAGTTGTGTACGTTGAAAAAGATGTATTTAATGAAATTACTAACGAGATTATTATACGGCATTTTCAAAGTATGAGAAGTCATAAGGAACAATTGTAAAAAAAGTATTACATTTTGAATATTATCTTTATTGTTTAAAATTATTTTTTTAGTAATATATCTTGCCCTCCTTGAAAAATAATCCTGGGTCCGCCCTTATCTGGATCTCTTTTACAATTCTTAACCAGAGGTTGTCAGTCTCGCCTCCAAGTTCCACTACTTGCTGGTTAACAACTGGCCTATCTCCATTGTTGACTTGCTGATTTTCATTTTCGACTCCAAGTTGCCCCTCTGCCATGTTAAAGATTGATTATTCTTTTAACTTTTATAGTTCTGTATTTTACTAATATACTAGAACAACATAATTGAAACACTCAAGGTAAAATAGAGCGATGTGGGCAAGCCTGCTTGTATGTAAGTACATTTGTATGTATGAATGCACGTATTCAAGTATATTCAGCCATAAAATCTCCAGTTTCAATGAAACTGACAACATATTTGTGACATCTACTTGCATAAACAAATGTATGCAGAATGGTCCACTATGAGAATGGATAAATCAGTGTTCAGCTGGCTGCTCAACAGCTCCGGAGATTAGACATGTTAAAAAAAAAACTTACCCACGAAAACGGTATACAAATGACCAAATAGATAAGATTAAATAACAATATTCATCCTAGAAATAGCAAGAGTGCTATTTCCTGATTCCCATGTTCATTCAATCTCCCTATTGCTTTACATATCTAAAAAATCCCACACTAAAAAATACCAGGCCAACTCTTTAAAATAAGTTGAAAAGTCTATGTATTAGAACTAAAATGAAAAATAAACCATTGTTTGTTATTCATCAAAGTCACTGAAAATGAGTGTACATATACAACATACATAGGCGCAGAAAACCAACTGATATAACTAACATCCAGCTGGCAAACTAACTACCTAGCTTGTTAACTAACCTGCCAACTAACATCTATACAAAAATAAGTATTGGTTCTTATACTCCCCCTCAAGATGTCTTCTAAATGTCTTTTATGCACATCTTGGATAACAAAGGATTAAGAATAGAAGCAGGTAAAGGTTTGGTAAAAGCATCCGCAAGTTGGTGTTTTGATCGAACCAGAAGAAGCTTCACTATCCCAGCTGTAATTTTGTCACGAACAAAATGGTAATCAATTTCATTGTATTTTGTTTGTTCGTGGAAGACATGGTTGGTTGCAATCTGAATTGTAGCATGATTGTCACAATAGATGATGGTAGGAGACGTAGTAGTGACTTGAAAATCCTTCAACAATTGATTGATCAAAATTATCTCACTCACTGTGGATGCAAGAGCCCTATACTCTACTTCAATTGATGATCGAAAGATAGTAGGTTGCTTCTTTGATTTCCATGCAACCATTGAATCGCCAACAAAAATGAAAAAAACCAAAAGTGGATTTTCATGTATCAATACACGAGCCCCAATCATCATCAGAGAATGCTTGAATACTCATGGATGAACCATAAGACATTTTTGAAGAAATCAGAAGACCTTGCCCTTGATTGCCCTTTAAATATCTCAGAAGGCGATGAACTGCTTTAAGATGTGTCATCCTTGGTTGAGACATGTATTGGCTCAATTTATGCATTGTAAAAGTGATGTCAGGACGTGATACTGTCAAATATATTAGTCTCCCAATTAATCTTTTATAATGAGAAGCGTCTCGCAATAAATCATCCTCATGAATGTTGAGTACTGATTTTGTCTCCATAGGATTGCTCATCGGTTTGCAATCCAGACAACACGCATCCTCAAGCATCTGCATTGTATATTGCCTTTGTGAGAGAACAATTCCTGATGAGGAACGTGCAATTTCAATCCCTAAGAAGTACTTCAACGTCCCAACTTGAATTGAGAGTGTAAGAATACCTATAATGAATCAATAACTTGAATATTAGGTCCAGTTATTACAATGTCATCCACGTATACTAGCAATTCCACAAAACTGTCATCAGATCCTTTAGTGAAGAGGGAATAGTTTGCCTTAGATTGATTGAAACCATATTGAATAAGGGCACAAGTGAACTTTGAATTCCATTGTCTTGAAGAATGTTTAAGTCCATAGATGGACTTGTGCAATTTGCGAACCATCTTCTCCCACCGTTTGAGAGATTTATAGAAGTTATAGCCAAAGGGAAGATCTATATAAACTTCCTCAAATAAGTCACCATTCAGAAATGCATTATTTACATCTAACTGGATTAAATGCCACTTATAGTAGGCTGCAAAAGTGAGCAATACTTTCACACTAGCATTTTTTACCACCGGGGAGGTGTTGAAGTAATCAACTCCTTATTGTGTGTAACCTTTTGCAACAAGGCGTGCCTTATGCCTCTCAAGGGATCCATCTGAGTTGTACTTGTTCTTATGAATCCACCTACATCCTACAAAGTGCTTCCGAAGAGGTAAAAGGAACAATGGACTAGGTGTGGTTGAGTTCCATGGCCTCCAATTCAAGTTTCATAGCATCACACTATTGAGGAAATCTGACTGCTTGATGGAAGAATTGAGGCTCAAAATGAGATTAAATATTTAATATAAATGTCTGGTTCTGCCATTGAAGCTTCTGGTTATCGATCAGGATATAGAGATTCAAAGAGTCCTCTTTTACTTTTATATTTTCTAATTGGAGAATAGAGATAGACGTGGTATTTTGTGGGATATCCAGTAGGATTGCGCCACGATAGTATTCCAAATTTGTCGGAAAATCTACCCAACTAGCTTATATAAATTTAGAGGATGCTTGGTATAGATTAAAATCAGATTTTTAATGGATTGTGATAGAAGTTTTTGAAATGTGTGGTTAAAAAGATGTGGGACCCATGAAAGATATGATTGATATTGATTGTTTGATTTTGACGTAGATTGAAATCAGATTTTAATCCAACCCGAACATGCCCTTACTTATCTCCCATACATCCACCTTTGCCCTTTTTACCGATCCACTTCCTACCCCCGTCCCCTTTATCACATATAAATGATATTTCAAAATTTTATGTCAGTTTTTGATATCATTACGAGATGTCAAATGAAATTGAAACATTACATTTTTAATATTATTTCAAATTGCTCATGGCCTAGTTTTCTGTAACCTTAACGACATGAAAACGGTCCATCTTAGCAAAAGTTACGGTATGTCAAAGTAGGTCGTTTCAAACTAGTATTTCGAGAATTTTGATAATATGCTAACTTTAAATATTCGCTAATGATTATACATTAGCTGAATTCCCAAATTGCTTATGTCATCTTGAAACTCGTTTTGCAAAGTACATCGTAGACATATCAAACATTGTTTGGACATCAAAAATAATTAAACGAGCGTCTAAAAAAGAGATGTCTAATTCATCTTTTATTTAAAAAAAATCAATTAATTTATTAATGTTTATTATTTTTGGTAACAACGTTTTTAATAAAATTTATATTATTTTATTAGAATATTTTTACATGGTTATGATGTCAAATTTTTTTGAATCATTACACAAAATATAATAAATTAATATCCAATAAGATTCAAGTTCGAATTATTTTTTTCTTTTTAATCCTCATTTTTATTTTATTAATTTGTTCTTATTAGAAAAAATAATTCAAGCTCGAACCTTATTCAATGTTAATCTACTATTATATTATCAGTAATGATTTGAACTTTTTTGACGCCATGTAAAAATATTCTAATAAAAAAATTATCGCGCAAAAAATAATTGAAGTTTTTAAAGAAAAGACAAGTTAGACTTCTCCTTTTAACGCTTGTTTAATTATTTTCGATGTTTGTTTGGATCATTCGATATGTTTACAATATAGTTCTTGAAATGAATTTCAAGGTGATGCAAGCAATTTGTGAATTTGGCCGGCGTACAACGAATTTTTAAAGTTATAATGTTCTCGAAATTCTAGTTAGAAACGGCGTACCTGACACACCATAACTTTTGCTGAGATTGGCCATTTTCAACGTCGTTATGGATGTGGGAAATTAAACTGTGAACACTTTGAAATATTATTAAAAACGCAATGTTTTGACTTTGTTTGACACCCCGTAATGATATTGAAAATTAACATGAAAAATAAACTAATCATTTATACGTGATAAAGGAGGTAGGTGAAAAAAAGGCAAAGATGGTGAAGCAGAGCGCAGGAAAAAAGCAAATACATATAGCCTATGTTTGACACCCATTTTTTTTTCCCATTCTCATTCTTTTTCTCTTTCTTCATTTCAACCACACATTCTATCAATAAAATAATATTACACATAAATCCAAAAATTTTCCTTACTTTTTAACTACACATTCTTCCATCAATCACTATTCAAAAACCAGTTTTTCTCCCAAAATAAGTGTCAAACACAGGCATAGTCAAAAATTATAAACGCTTCGCTGATCTGGCTTGTTCTCCTGCCCATCATCCATTAAAGAAGAAAATTATAATATTCTTTTCCAACCCCTGCAACCCTCTCCCCATCACCACCATGTGAGCGCAATTTATGTTGAACTCGAAATTTTGCCGATTCCAGGCCATCCATGAATTGATGTGAAGTGATAGAATATGAAATTATAATTTATAAAAACATAAAAATTGGGATCAGTTTTATATTTTTTCTTCGTTGGGAACCTGATGAATTCCTTCAGATCATGCCATTGTCAAAACTCAATATGCTTGCTTTCATTTCTCCTTTTCGCTCGAATAAATCTGCCGTACCTGCTTGACCTTAACAATCAGCTTGCACTAGTATTTACCAAATTCAAACCATTAGGAGCACAAATACTTATAAAAGCAACCCAGTCAAGGGTGCCAAAAACCCAGCCATCGAGGACGACAGAACCATTCAAGCAACAGTTCTGCTCATTAAGTTCGCCCTTCATATTGGAAATAATAGTACAATCACCATCGTGTCTATGAAAATAAGCATTTAAATTAACCATCCTGCTCATTAATTATTTCAAACCATAAATATGAAATTACACTAGTCAACTTAAAACAATGCGAATAAGATTACATATTTCTCCAGTCAGGTGGAATGAAGACGAGCTAACCGGTTTCCTAAAACCACATGAAACGAACCTCATCTAGAGCGTCTGTACAAGCATTTCATCTGCTTGCTCTGTTCTTTTACCTTCTGCACGCTCTAGATATTTACAAGGGTGAGCAAGCCTGCAAAACAAGATAGTATTTACAGAAGAACTTTCTGCCAGATAATCCACATTAGTCTCTGAGTAACATGCATGTAAGTGTATTGCACTTCACAACTAAAAAGTTGGGATGTTTAGTGCAAAGAAGAACACACAGCTGTGAGCTATAACAACAATACTTTACGTGACAGACCCACAGGATAATCCCTTATTCCTGCACATGCTAAGAAGTACGTGTTACTAAGCCTCCGTTTGGCACCCATTTTTTTTCTCTTTCTTCATTTTAACCACACATTCTATCAATAAAATAATATTACACACAAATCTAAAAACTCTTCTTACTTTTTAACCATATATTCTTCCATCAATCACTATTCAAAAACAATTTTTTCTACTAAAATAGGTGTCAAACCCCCTAAATCAATCATTACTTCCACTACTATGAAGTAGGGATCTTTTAGCGCAAAGAAGAACAGTTACGAACAATAATATGGATAGTTTCATGGGACAATGCCACAAGATATTTCCAAAACTCCCGTCTGTGCTGAAAAATAAAGTACAGATTGACCAAAATTATTTGTAACAGGCCAGAGGCCTTGCTAAGGTAAATAACTCACCCTGAGCAACCGGATTTTCATCCAGCATACTCTTCATCCTTCCTCGTCCTCAGAGTTAGATGTGTTATGTGCATTGTCCACTTTCTTCTGAATTTTTACCTCCACTTCCATCAATGGAATTGGATGTACGGGTGAAGTACCTGCAGTGGGCACACGTCAGATCAGCATGCACTAAAACCATCACAGATCGACAATACTCTCTAATGGCGTTTTCATGAAAAATATTTCAATGTCTCACAGCTAGTCAATTTAGAAACCATTATTTTCAAGCCTATCTTGAAAGATGGGACGCGCACTTGCGGTTTCTCACATTATCCTATTATTCCTTCAACTAGCTAAAAGAATAAACAACAGTGATTCCAATAATAGCAGACCGTGTACCCAAAATCAAAGATATAGGATACAGAAAGGGGTAAGTTTCCTGTCATTTACAGTGAAGCATTGCATTGCATGCAAAATGCTTAATTTAGCAAGTTACACGGAAAATCTGAATACCCCAATTGCAGCACTTCCCTTCATAAGAGGTGAAATCCCATGATTATCAAATATGAATCATTCTTCATGCAATATATTAAAATCACAAATCACAATACCCATTTAGAAGAAAGTCAATAAAAGTTTTCAATACAGAGTTCTTCCCTAAAAAATGCAGAAATCTGAGCTTCTTTAACCATAATCAAGATGAAACTTTGGATAAATTCTCAAATTCAATGATCATCTATCGCCCTAGATCTATAAAAATATACAGAAATCAAAGTTACACACATTCTTAATCACTTCATTTAAATTCAAATTCATACTATAAAAATAATCCAATCTACCAATTTTATTCGATCCAAAAAACATAAAAATAATAATAAGCCAACTAATTTCCTTACCTTCAACAAAAAAAGTAGAAGAGGGCCATCCACAGGCAGAGGTAAACGACATCGTTTCATCCTCCGTCAAAAGATCAAATTGCGGTCGAATCTTCCTCGCTCCCACCCCAGAAGATGCCAATTTCCCAATTACCTCAATCATACCATGTGGATGTCGCATAGTACTACTCCGAGGCGGGACCCAGTACGAATACCCAGGTAAAAAGGGGAGCCAATCGGGTGCTGAACGACGCACGATGATACTGTGGATTGCCTCCTCGAGTTTCTTAATCCCAACTGTGAGCACCTCCTCCGGCGAGTCGGGATGGGAAGAAGTGGATGATGAGTCGACTTCCAATTCGATTAGCTGTGTCTGGTGGGTCTTGTAGGAGCGATGGCGGTGGTGGCTGATTAGTGCCCCAGGGGTAAGGGATGCGGGGTGGAGGGAATATCGGGGTAGGGTTTGGGAAAGTATTCGAGACATGGCCATCAGATATAGAGAGAGAGAGAGAGAGAGAGAGAGAGATGGAGAGTTATAGAGAGAGTAAGGGAGACGAGACTCTGGGTTTGCCTATTGTATAGAACAATGATGAACAATCAGGGTCACCGCTGGGTTGTGAAATCAGTGGGCGGCCGGTGGCAATAACCCGAATCATCGGGTCGGTTCAATTTTGAGAAATTCACGTTATTTAGGTTTGTTCTATTTGTATTTCAATTTTGAGTTTTGATTTCATTTTAAGTTTCGTGTTTTGAACGTTCATTTTGAGATGTTGAAAATGTGTTCTTTTTTACATTTTAAACAAAAAAAAAAAACCTACTTTCCCTCCCCTTCTCTCTTTCTCTCTCAACTAAGCCCACTGCCACCACTTTCATCTCCAAATGAAACATGACTTTGTCCATGAAATCACCAAACCCTGAGCTCCTGAAATCAATTCTCTCACGCAAAGTTGTTGTAGTCCTCAAATCCATTCAAATCGTATTTGTATCCCAAATCAAGGTATTATATGTATTTTTCCGTGTTAACGAGAAGTTGCCGTGGAAATGGATGCGATCTGGAAGTGTTGCTGAATGTGGGCTTCAAAAGTTGAAGAAATCATATGTCTCAATGTTGTTAAATAAGTCGTGGGTAGTTGTTGTTGGGGACTCTCAGGCAAGGTTAATGGTGGTTTCTTTGTCAGAGTTGGCCATGGTTCCGTGGGGATGAAGAAAATCATAGGGGATTTGTTTAAGAGATATAGCTATTATTCAATTACTTTTGATGAAATTTGGATGAAGTTTGATTTTATGTGGGCATCATATATGATAAATCTGACCAACTCGATGTTGGAATTCAAGTTGGATTTTGGGTTGGCTATTCTTTTGTTTGGGACGGAGGCGACGACGATAGTGCAATGTTGGGTCGTGGTGGTGTAGTGGTGGTTGGGTCGCAGTGGTAGACTTTATGAGAGTAAGACGACCTCCCTTTGAAAGGTACATACGCTTCTATCCTGCTAACTTCCTTTCTACCCTTTCCATAATACCGTTCCAAATTTGCGTGCTTTTAAACCGTGCTCCTAGAGGAAGACCAAGTTAAGACATAGGCAATTGTGCCACCGTGCAGTCCAATATCTCAGCCAACTCCTCTACGTTGTTGACCTCTCCCACTGTGATTGCCTCAGATTTTCCCAAATCAATTTTCAATCCAGATACGACTTCAAAGCATAAGAGTAAACGATGCAAGTTCCTGAATTGCTCAATGTCCGCATTACAGAAAATCAATGTATCATCTGCAAATAGCAAATGAGAGACTTGCAACTACCCAACCACAAGACCCGTTAATAAATTTTACCCTACAGCCTTCTCAAGCATCCTACTAAAAGCTTCCATAACAATGACAAATAGCAATGGAGACAAATGGTCCCCTTGTCTTAATTCTCTACTACTGCGAAAGTAGCCCTTGGGGTTGCCATTCACCATAATTGAGTACGAAATCGTAGAGATACAAAATTGAATCCAACGGCACCATTTCTCCCCAAAACCACATTTCCTGAGCACATACAAAACAAATCCCCAATTGACGTGATCATATGTCTTCTGAATGTCAAGTTTACATAACATTCCTGGATCCCCCAATCGCAATTTGGAATCAATACACCCGTTTGCTATAAGTACGGAATCTAAAATCTGGCACCCTTTGACAAAGGCATTCTGAAATTTAGACACCACCTTTCCCAACATCTCCTTTAATCGATTCCCCAAAATATTTGCAATAATCTTGTAAACCCCACTTACTAAGCTAATAGGACGATAGTCCTTAATATCTGTCGCACTTGGTTTCTTTGGAATGAGCACAATAAATGTAGCATTGTCGCTTCGTAAGAATCTTTCACACTGAAAGAAATAGGTAAGGACATCTATAATGTCAGATCACACCACATCCCAACAACCCTTATAGAATGAGAAAGAGAATCCATCGGGTCCTGGAGCCTTATCATCATTCATACTGAACACCACCTCCTTAATCTCATCATCCCCAAATGGTCTTTCTAACCAAATAGCATCCTCCACATCAATAGTAGAAAAGTCAAGCCCCTTCACTTCTGGTCTCCAATCTAACTGCTCACTATACAACAACTGATAAAAGCTAACTATATGGGTCCCGATATCATGTGAATCCTCATAAGTGACCCCATCAACCTCCAACCTAGCGATTAGATTGTTGCGCCTGTTGGAGTTAGCCACCTTATGGAAAAAACTGGGTACATCTATCTCCCTCTTTCAACCACTGCACCCGAGATTTCTGACGCCAAGTAATCTCCTCAATCTTTACCAATTTCTCCAATTCTTCCCTCAATTCTCCACGTCTCGCTCTATCATCCCCTACCAATCCATGATTATCCTCCAACCTATCCAATTCTTCTATATTAGAAAGACATTTATTTTTGCGAAAAGTGACATCCCCCACCACCTTCTCGTTCCACCTCTTAAAATCCTGTTTCAAAGCCTTCAATTTTCTATCTAATACACAACTAGGAGATCCCCTGAAATCATAAGATGCCCACCAATTACGTACTCGTTCCTCGAAACCTTCAACTTTTAGTCATATCATCTCAAATCTAAAAGGCCTTTTTCCACTGCGCCTTGCATTCCCAGATAAAGAGATGGGAAAATGATCAGAATACAACTTCCCTAGTCTCCTCTGTGTGACCTCTAGATACTTAGCCTCCCACTCCCCGCAAACCAAAAATCGATCTAAACGTGATAGAACGGGTTGGTCTCGGTTAGATGACCAAGTAAATTCTCCCACAATCAAAGGCAAGTCCACCAACATGTTCTCCCTAATAAAGTCTGAAAATTCCTCCATAGCTCTTGTTAATCTCCCCCCACTAGACCTTTCGATGGGAAATCGAACAATATTGAAGTCTCTTCCAATACACGTAGGGAGGCTCCACCAATTGGTCCAATTCATCATCCCAGCCAACTCATCCCACAATCCACCTTTACTCTCATCGACATTAGGCCCATAAAATCCTGTAAACATCCACCGAAATCCATCTCCGACATTTCTAAACGAAAGCGATAGAGAACATAGCCATTCACTAACCTCCTCCAAATCAAAGACTCTAGTATCACACATAACTAACATTCCTCCTGAAGCACCCGATGACCCTGCAAACTGATATCCCACATGCTGACCCCCCCCAAAGACTACGCACAATGACCCTCGAAACGACCTCCAACTTTGTTTCTTGTAGACATACAATGTCAGCCCTCCATCCCCTTAAAAGGTTCTGAACCCATAATCTTTTCCCGGCTTCATTAAGCCCCCTCACATTCCAACTAATTATATTTGGAATCATCTAAACATCTCGTCATCCCTCCCCATATGGCCTCTCCTTGACTCTCCACTCTTGAGGTCATAATTAACTGAGCATTCGAGACACTTAAGTTCACGATCGCCTTTTCTTCTTGTCTTGCCTCCTGACGTACCCAATTCATGACCCCTGTTGACCTCCAGATCCTCAAATAATTGTATAAGCCTAGTTTCATGCCCATCACATGACACACCTACCATCTTGCTGAAATCCAATTTTTTTTGAAGAACCCAACTCGAAGGTCGGGGTCTATCATTAGACCCATTAACTTTTACCATGCCTTCAACATACATAGGATCATAATAGCGTCCTTCCTCGTCCTCCACCCCAACAACATCACCATATGTATCCTCATTCTCGGTTCCTCCAACCCACACTACCAAACCATTATCATTCCCTGCATCCCCATCCTTCTGAGACTTAGAAGATCTCTTATAGTAGGTATTCACCACCCTAGTTGCTGATCCTATCGGCCCTTGCTATTTCTCATGAACCAATGCCTAGCTATCACTCGCTACAATTCCATCTTCTTGCTCATTATCCGACAATGATCCCTTTACAGAGGGAGTCGTGTCCAGCCCAACCTCACTTGTAGGGCAGTTGATCGCTTCCAACAACTTCGAATTCAGAATCATCGTACCTAACTCGCCTTCCTCAACCCGAGGTTCCGTCTCTCGAGATGCCCCAATCATAGAATCCCTTACATCTTTATCTGTTTCACTCGTCTCGATCCTATTTCCATCACCGAAGGAATGCACCTCTGCAGTATGCGTCTGAAATTTACCTGAGGGCTCGGCTAAGCCCATCCCCACATCTATAACAGTAAGTGTTCCTGGGATCTATTATAGACCTTTTTTCCACTACCTTCACCAAGGCATCCAGTTCCCCTTTCAATGCCTGAATGCGTGTCCTTAATTTGGCATTAGGGTCATTCCCCTCATCCTCCGCCCTTTCCTTACTCAACAACTCCCGCTGATCAACATTCTTCAATGGCCAAGTGTTTGCCGTCACATCGGCATAAGTCACCCTTGATCTCCTCCTGTTATTAACTATTCGACTTGTAGCCTTATCTCTGGATACATAAAAATCAACAATTGCCTGAAACACGAGTGAAATCGATGCCCATCCTTCCCTATTTGCACCTTCCGGCACCTTCCGGCACCATTACAACACATTTTCGACGCCTCTCCCCGTATTGTACTATCATCAAGAATCTACCACAGTTATTAGGACAACGTTGTGCTAATAAAGCTCGAGAATACTCCTTAATCTTGGCCACGAATCCCTCTTTATCGGCCATCCTCAACTTGTCCATCATATTTACCATCCAAACGGCACCATATCGTCCCATGCCAATTGCGCCCGATATCTTTGAACCCCATTCTGATAGCTTAATAAACCCTGATTCCGTAGCATACACGACGAACTCCTTAGCCTCAACTCGAAATCATGAATTGAAGAACTTGGTACCCGCACTGTACGTCTGTTTCTCCCTGTTTAGAGCAAATAAACCAGTTGATGATGAAACCGATGCTCGGAATGGCCTCTGGACAGCATGACGGATCTGGGTAGAACTCAGAGGTGGCATGTGTGCCCCACGCGTCGATAGGTCAGCGCGATCGGAATCGCCTGCACATGCCCCCCAATAGGCGCGTGTGGTGGGTGGTTCGTCGGAGGATGCGGAAACGGCTCGTAACTGCCGTAAGTCAACTTGGTCTTCTCCATCCCTGGATCTGTGAAAGACCTATATCCTTTATGAAAAGACGCCCCATGAGCCGTCGATATCGTTCAAACCGCCACGGATCGGGGTCATGGTGTTAGGGTTTTCGTCAGCTGTTGGGTTTCTGGGTAGAAGGCTGGATATTTTTGGCGTGAGGCCGGTAGGGTTGGGTGGTCCGAGGTTGGGCTCGTGACCAAGAACGGGATAGCTAGTTGGGTTGGGTGGTGGAGGAAGGTGTTTGGATGTGGCGGGATCTACCATCTCCGGATCAGGTGGTGGATGAAGGTATTTTCAATTCTGTAGTAGACCTAATTTTTCCTGTTGAAGTTCTGTATCCGGTGTTAGCTACAGGTTTCTTGTGCATTTCTACAGTTTTACATTTTTTGTTGGAGTTCCTATCCTCGAAAAATGTAAAACTACAGAAATGCACAAGAAACCTGTAGCTAACACCGGATACAGATACAGCATGAGAGCATATCCAAATCCTCTTTGATATTTGTGAGCAAAAACGGAAAATTTTAGTTTGAACAGACATCCTAAATCAAGGAAAAGCCACCTAGAATGATGTTATAATGTTAAAATCTGCAACTTCATTGGACTGGAAGGAAGACAGAACTTCACATATCGGCTACAATATATAAAAATTGCACCAACTTTATTAATGATGTTGGGCATTTAATAAGGTTCTTGGCTATTTAAACATGTTCATTAATATTAAGAAGGCAGATTGAACATGATACATACATTTCAGATGAATAAGATGAGAATGCTTGGATCCAATTTTATTTCCCTCGAGTATCCCAACATTAAATCAGAAACTGATCGAGGTGATATGTTAGAAGATTGGAGATATAGTTGCATGTGATTGTTCTCTAGAAGAATAAATAATCTTTCCAGTAAAAACTAAGGTTCTAGACTGTCCATCAAAAGAAATGTCTAAGCAAATGATTAATAAGGGAACACCTAAGTTATTCTAAAGGGACTCTTACATTGAATTTTCCATATCGTGTTACAATCTTCTTCCTTCCCAATTGAAGCAGAAATCTGTAACTACAGAATATGTTAAATTGCAAGGATCACTGGCTATAATGAATATACGTATCACTGGGATTTCCTTTCTCATAAAAGCTTCTTAAAAGATAGATTACTTCTGATGCCATTACTCCTCCAGTACACTTGAAACACTTTTTTGAAACTCCACAATCAAAAAGTTAAAAAGTATAACAAAAAGAAGAAAGAAACTATTTAGAACATATCTCCAAACCATTAAGAGAAACCAATATTACTGAAGAAATTATTGAAAAACCTGAAAATAAAGACTTTTTTGGTTTGAAAACCTATTGTGACCCTTCATTTTTATTCTAACTAGTTTCGAGGATGAGCCAGATTCTTGAATTTTAATAGCCAATTCTGTTATATGCTCTTATTGATTTATGCAGTTGCAGTCGAGTAGAATCTTTCTTTTCTTTATGGAGCGACCGGTAGCGTAGAACCAAAAATTGCATACCAACTCAGACGTTAGCAAGAACACCACCCCTGGATAAAGTATCTCATAAACTGAATAAAGTATCCGTCTTTTCTTTCTACAGAGATGGTAATGAAGAAGCAAAATTGCATATGAACTCAAATATTAGCAAGACCTCCCAGCCACACCACCCCTGGAAAATGCTCCGTTAATGAAAGAAATCCTCCTAAAATTAAAATTTACATATTTTGTGAAATCAATAATGTCATTTCAAGAAGGTCCTAGTAGGACTAAACAACAACAATCTAAGCCGTGTTTTCATGTTCCCAATAAAAGAACTGAACTTTAATAGTTCTGAATGTAAAAGTTTCTATTAGAACTAAGGGTTTAAATGGTGATTAATTTAGCAGATCTTTTGCTGCACCTAATGTTCTGAAAATGATATAACATTAATAAGTATGAGAGAAGCATCTATATATTACCATTGGAAAGAGTATTATTTATCCTGCACCTACAAATCTCCTATGTAATAACGAGAGACCAAGTACAAGAAAAGAAGGGGTAAGATGGTGGGGGTGAGGTTGATAAGTTGGATGAAGGTAGGATCCAGGCCAATTACCCAAATTTCATTAGATCCAGTTATCCAACCTTTTCTCCTATACACACTTGAAAGACCCGAATATGAAAATAGAAGACCAGTTAAAGTTAAGATCAACCATGAGCAAATGTGATATATGTAATTTTGTTGAACCCCCTCAGGCAAAAGCTTAATCTAATACTACACTCCTTACGTGCATTCCATTCTTGTTTTTCATCAAATGCCGAATAAGTCTTCAATTTTTATAAACAAGCGAAGGTAAGACTTAAACCCGGAACTTCATTTGTTGTGATAAACTAGCCTGAAAGTCATGTGATGATTAAATTTGAGGCAAAAATACAAGCTTCCCATTGCCAAATATCCAGAACCTACTGATGAGGTTTCTCCATATATTCTATGGCAAACACGAATAAGAATATGCACTAGACCTTAAAGCAAATGCAAGCACATTATAAGCCCAGGTCATATCTGTACCCACCAACGTGCTAAGCTTAAAATATTTGTTTACCAAGTTTTTGGCCACATACCATGAATATTATGATCATTTTGTAATCACTATAATGCTATTTGTTAAGGGATAAAATCTCACATCGAATAAAGATAAGAATATATATTAATTTATAAGAGTTTGGGCAACTCATCTTAATAAGGTTGACCTTTTAAGATGAAACCACAAACTTTAACATAGTATCAGAGCTCATTAAACTTCAAAGAGCAATTCGATCGGATTAAGACTCAAAAAATTGAGCTCACGGATTTCAAGATTGATTTGCTCAAACGAGTCAACATCTTGTGGGAGCATGTTAAGGGATAAAATCTCACGTCGAATAAAGATAAAAATATAGATCAATTTATAAACATTTAGGCTACTTTTCTTAATAAGGTTGACTTCTTAAGATGGAACCCCAAACTTTAACACTATTCAACCACGACTTAAAGCTAAAAGACAAAAAAGGTAGACATTGAGCTCTCCTATAACCACAATGATTACAGACTGCATAGCATATGAAAGAGTGTGTAAAGGTTAAAGCTTATCAACAAATATTGCCCATAAAATACCATGAATAACAAGTATTATATATTCTAAAACGAATTTCCAAAAATATAATATGTCAAATGGCTTTTACAGGTTAACACTTTTCTATAAATGAGAAGAGGTTAGAATCAAACCTATTGAGCTTCTCAGAGCTATTCGTATGCAAGGACAAAATTGACCCATACCCTCCAAATTTATCATTTGCACAACCGTAGTATACTTCTTTTATGCCTATATGAAGATTATGGCATGCCACCCCAATTATGATAATTGATAACTATTAAAAGTAACATTTATTGTGTTCAAAATATACGTTGTTGACCATACCAATTATAGATAAAGCGGTTGCACACATTATACATGGTTCACATGTAACATAAAGAGTGCATCTTGAGAATTTTGAAGCAACTTCTTCCCCTGAAAATCCAACGTTCTGCCACTGCTTAAGTAGCATATCAATTGCTTCCATCTCTGCATGTCTAGTAACCTGAACTTATAAAATATAAGTAAATCGAGCCCCAGACCGGTTCTCAGACAAGGAAAATGTGAAAGTTATGAATGCTGGTACTAGCAATGATTTTTCAATACATAGAAGAAAAAGAGAAAAAGTTTCAATAAACAGAAGGAAAATGCAACAAGTAAAATGAGTAAGTAGAAACAAAGTCACTATCAGGATTTGATCCAAAAAGTTCAAACTCTTTTGGGAAATTCTAATAGTAGAATTGAGAATGGCATATAAAGAAGGAAATGCTTCAGGCAATTGGCAATATTTTATTCACAAGCATATCAAATTCTGAAACCAAATAGTGATCCCCTAAAATCAGTAGCACAGGGAGGAGTGACCAGCACAATGAGGTGAAAGGGAGGGCACCCCCAGCACCTCAACTACCAAGGTCCAAGGATTCCTTCTAATCAGTTACTTAAACGCCTGAAAACACAGGTAGCATCATTCTCAAAATAAATGCTATATGGTTCTATTTACCATATCAAAATAGCGATGTATTCCAAAATAAGATCATTAGGGAAAAAACTTCATCGATTATGAAAATGGTTTAATGCGAATGTAGCCCCCTCCCCCCATATATCAAATCCTGGCACCAGAACAATCTTTAATGCTTAACTCCAATCATACAAAAGTTCGAAACATACCATCATAATAAGTAGTTTAGAACTATTTTAGTATAATTTGTTTGGTTTCTTTAATTGATCATAAAAATTCTTACACCAAGAGCGTGATTTTGGATATATCAGAAAGCAATGATAACACGGTCAACGACACAAACTCATTATAGGAGCGCCAAATACAAGGAATGAACTCCAATACAAGTCACACGGAAATATATAAATA
The DNA here is from genome assembly GCA_019097785.1 of Fraxinus excelsior. Classification (NCBI taxonomy): domain Eukaryota; kingdom Viridiplantae; phylum Streptophyta; class Magnoliopsida; order Lamiales; family Oleaceae; genus Fraxinus; species Fraxinus excelsior. The sequence goes on from CM032630.1 coordinate 12,737,018, forward strand.
TCTCAAGAATTGAGAAGTTTCCAATCTTATGGGTTCATGAAAAAATAAATAAGTGGAGAAAAAAATTGTTATTTCAAAAGGTGAGGGTGGAACATGGGCTCCTTTAACCCTTGAATGGCTAAATGTAGACAAAATAGTACAACATTTATCAGAACTATTGGGGGGTGTTTGGAAGGGGGGGGGGGGGGGGGAAGAGTACTATTTATATTATTATCTTATTATTCACATCCAGGATATCATCTTTACGCTTTCTTGTTCCTATTTATTGTACATGTTCCTAAGAAATCGGGAGCGTATGATATAAAGGACTATCGTCCTATTAGTTTAGTCAGTGGGGTTTACAAGATTATTACTAAAGTTTTGGCGAATAGATTAAAGGAGGTACTGAGAAAAGTGGTGTCTAAGTTCTAAAACGCTTTTGTGAAGGGGTGCCAGATTTTGGATTCTATTCTTATAGCGAACGACTGCATTGCTCAAGAACACGACAAGGGGTTCCGAGAATGTTGTGTAAGCTTGATATTCAAAAGGTGTATGATCATGTCAATTGGGGATTTCTTATGTATATGCTCAGGCAATGCGGCTTCGAGGATAGGTGGTGTAAGTGGATTCAGCTCTGTATCTCTACGATGCAATTCTTAGTTTTAGTTAATAGCAACCCTGAAGGTTACTTCCGGAGTAGTAGAGGTTTGAGGCAAGGTGACCCGTTGTCCTCCTTACTGTTTGTTATTGTGATGAAGGCATTCAGTAGAATGATTGAGAAAGTTGTGACACAGGATTTGTTAAGAGGCTTTGTGGTTGGTCACCTACAGGTCTCCCATTTGTTATTTGCAGATGGCACACTAATTTTTTGTAATGCAGACAATATGCATAGTAGGAACTTGCATCGCTTGCTTCTGTGTTTTGAAGCGGTCTCTGGGTTGAAGATAAATTTGGAAAAATCTGAGGCTATTCCAGTGGGGGAGGTTAATAATGTGGAGGAATTGGTAGTAATACTGGAATGTAGAGTTGCACAATTGTCCATGTCTTATCTTGAGCTTCCTTTAGGAGCGATGCTAAAAAGTAAACAAATTTGGAATGGTATTCTTGAAAGGGTGGAAAGAAGGTTAGTGGGGGTGGAAGCTTATTTATCTTTTAAAAAGAGGTCGTCTTACTCTCATCAAGTCCATTCTCTCTAATCTCCCAACCTATTTTCTGTCATTGTTTCATATTCCCTTTGCTGTGGCAAATAGATTAGAAATGATTCAGATAGATTTTCTCTGGGCAAAGTTGGGGGAAGAGAAGAAATTTCATTTGGTCAAATGGGGTGACGTCTGTTCCCCTGTTGGGGTAGGTTCTTGGATTGAGGAGCCTTATATTATTTAACAAGGTCTTGTTAGGCAAGTGGCTGTAGGGATTTGAAATGGAGAGAGAGAGCTTCTAAAGAGAAATCATAGGGGTGAAGTATGGTGCTATGGAGGGGGGGTGGTGCTCGAGTGAGGATTGATGTTCTTATGGGATGAGCTTGTGGAGGTATATCAAGAAAGGATGGAACGAATTTCAGAATAGATTGGCGTTCGTGGTGGAGAACGGTACGAATGTCAAATTTTGGGATGATGGTTGGTGTGAAGATCAATTATTAAAAGTGTGGTTCCCTTCTTTGCATCGCATTGCTTTAAAGCCCTCAGCTATGGTGATATATAATGGGAGTTCTAGCTGAAACATTGCTTTCGGGAGAGGCTTACATGATTGGGAGTTGGATGATTATGCATTGTTTATGACATCTCTATATGATGTGCACATTCAGGTAGGAGATGACCACCGTAGCAGGTGGAGGGTGGCACAGAATGATTTGTTCTCTGTTCGCACTTATTTCAGATCCTTACTGGAACCAGTGAAGAGTTCATTCCCCTGAAAAAGGGTTTGGCATAGTAAATTACCTCCAAATGTGGCTTTTTTACTGTGGACGGTTGTAAGGGACATGTGTTAACGGTGGATAATCTTCGAAGAAATGGTTGTTATATTACAGAGTGGTGCTATATGTGTAAGAGGGATGGAAAGACGATCAATCACATGTTCATTCATTGTGATGATGTTTGTTGGTTGTGGAATGATATTATGGCTTCACAACATATGAGTTGGATATTGCCAAGGCGTATAGAGGAGGTGATGTGGGCATGGAAGAGAAAGTTTCGAGATAAGAATAGCAAGCTTATTTGGGAGCTCATTCCAGGATGCATCATATGATGTGTGTGGCGAGAAAGAAATGGCCAGTGCTTTGAAGATCAAACGCGGATGACACAGTAGTTTAGAGAATTTTTTTACTTGACTTTGTATAGTTAGTTCAATGCTGCAACTATTAGCCCAATTGAAGGGTTGCCTAATTTTGTTTCTATCTTATTTAAACTGATAATGCACTCTTTGTATATTATCTTTTGATTTTGATTTATAATATAACATGATTACCTATAAAATTAAAAAAAATAAATCCAGAAATGCTTTGTAAGGAAGAACATATTCGGAGCTCTTTTCCCTGCAAGGAGAACAAGGGTCATTTCCTACTCGTAACTTAAAATACAAAAGTTAATTTTCTCTGATAAGAATAATGGAATAAATTTCAACCAGAATCAATCAACAAGTCATGGACAGACAATAACCATTTGCGTAGGAGTTCTTGGATATAAAACTGCCAAGTCCGTTGTGGATTTCCACTCCATGTCCATATTATCCCTGGCCAGGTTCCTAGCCAAAGCATCAAAGTCTAAATTCAAAAAATATAGTTCTGAGATTCCCCCTGTCCAACCTCAGATATAATTAAAATGAAACCTTTAAACTAAAAGCTTGTTTATCTGGGCGTTTGCCATCGTAGAGTTAGATCGGTTATGATATTGTTTCTTAGTGAAGCTAAAAATCCAAGTATTGGTGGTCACTTTGGACAAATGAATATATTAGAGATGTTGGTAGGAAAACTCTAAATTTCACATATTTGACTAAAAATGATATTATGCTAGTGGCATGTTGAGTATATGCATAATTTGTACCTCCAGTTAGAAGCCTATTGTCGCATTATGACTTTAGAGGCATTTAGTTCATGAACAATGTTCAAATCCAGGCTATTAGGTCATTCATGGAAGACATTTGCTACATAGTGAAGTACAACTCGAGCAGTTGTGAATAGATAGATATCCTGCTAATGTGGTGCGTAGAGCTTTTATTCTATCAGAACTTGCTATGTGAATTGGGATTGCTCAATAAAGAGTACAATTCCACTGTTTGACATAATAGGAGAGAAGTGGAGATTAATAGGCTTTCATGTAAGAGAAGATGGATTCGGGTGTCATTTAAGCACCATTTGTGAAATTTGAAAGAACAAATTAAATATTCAAAAAAGACATTGGCACACCCCACTGCATAAGTCTAGACAATATAATAAACAAAATCTTATCTTCCTTTTTGTTTTTATTACTTTTCAGTGTTGTCAGATCCAGTGTTGTCAGACCAAATAAGCCACAAGGGTCTTCACAGCAAAGCTAGTCTTAAGGGGTTGCATATAGGGTGAAGTGTGAGCAATAGTACTAACGTAGAGGATATTACGATAATCCCCACTTTATTGTTTAAGTGTGGAATAAGAATTAGGGGAAATATATAAGAATAGCCTAAATAAGGAGACCATTTATACACTTTGGCCTTTGACCATTCAAAGGTAACAAACTACCAAAAATACCCATAAATATAAGATTTACAACCAAAGTAATCATAATATAAAGGGAATAACAATTTAGTCCTAAAAGATTTATTTTAATCTTAAAACAATAATTCCTTTTCAAAAAACTAACTAAACTATGACAAATAATTATAAAATGAAAAGACCTAGATCTAAAAAAGGTCCATATAAAATTAAAACGATTGTAAAAAATAAAAAAGAAATTGAATTTGAAAATGAAATCGATAAAATAGGATATCAAGAACAATTATATGCTGCTCAAGAAATATTAAAATGTTTTAAAGAAAATTTAATAGAAAATTTTGCCAGAGGAATTGTTAGATCTATAATTGTAAAAGATATACAAGATATAATAGATAAATTAGAAAAAAAGAAAAAGAATATCTCAAAATATAATATTCCTTTTGAATCAAATATAGATATAATAACAGATCTTGATATTATGAATTCTCAAACATTATTAGACTTTGAAGATCTAATTAAAAACCTATAGATGAGGAACCCTATCTCAAATAGATTACCACAAGAATATAAGAAATTAAGATTCAATTTAACTTTGAGATTTTATATATCTATAACTAATAATAGATTAGAATTTAATAAATTAAAAGAATATATAGAATATACAACTATTTAAAGATTAATTAGATTTTAGATTTTAAGTTTTATTTGATTTTTGTTCGCTCTAAGTAGCCCCCCAACTGATGGTATCAAAGCCATAGAGATCATGGACATTACAATTACAAAAATAGATTGGTATTACAAAATAGAAGATAGTAAAGAAAGTAATATATTTTTAGAACATATTCCTAAGAAAATAAAAACAATAACGTTAATAATAATTAAAGAGTTACCTCAAGAAATAAAAGAACAAATTGTAGATAACCTTATAATAGGAACATTAAAAGATGAATATATATATGAAAAAATTATTATTGAACTTGAAAAAGATGAAATGATGTTATATTGCAAAAATTATGAGTAATAAAATTATAGAAATAGATAATTATTACACATTAGAAACAGAAAGATGAAGTTATATATTTTTAGAACCTATACCCAATAAGTTAAAAATAATAACATTAAAAGTAATCAGAGAATTACCTATGAAAATTAAAGAACAAATATTACGTAAACTAATTGTAGAGTCAATAAAAGAAAGATTTATATATAAGAAAATAATAGAAACTTTTGAGAAAGAAGAAATCAATTTATATTATAAAGAAAAATATGAATCAGATGATTTGTAAAAACTGTTAATGGAATTAATGGAAATAAAAGAAATTCTAGATAAAAAAATTAGTAAGAATAAGAGAAATAAATCTACAAATACAAGATGAACTTTTAAAACCTGAAAATATAACAAATTCACAACAAAAACAGATATTAAAATTAAAACAAGAAAGATATAAAATAAGAGCAAATTATTACGAAAAAATGAAAGAATTAACAAATAATAATTATGTAAGACAAAAATGTGATAAAGTAATAAAAGATTGTAAAGATACTGAATGTAGAACATATTATTTATGTCAATCAAAGAAAAGATAAATGTCAATTGGTCAGTATATAGAAGAATTAAAAACACTAATAAAAATATTAATAGATGATGTTCAAAACATAAATAATGAAATAAAAGAAGTAAGAAATGATATTAATATTCTAAAAATTGAAATAAGAAAAATAAAAGAAAATAATAAAGGAAAAGAAAAAACAATAGACAAAAAACTTATAGAAAAAGAAATGTCTAGAATAGGGAAAAAAATACTGAACAAGAAAATATAAGAATAGAAGCAGGAAGTATGGATGATGAATTTAGGAAAAAGATTTTACCAAAAATAATAGAAGAAGAAGAAAAAATGGAAAAATCTAAAGAAAAAGCATTAGGAAAATTAGAGATTAAAGAAAATCAGGATAATATAGAAGATAAAGATGAATGAAGAATTAGATTTACTTATAAAAAATTTTGATCAATTAAATTTAGAAAATATAGATGAATATCAAGTCTTAATGAACACTGGAGGAGGACCAAATAAAGCAGAATCCTCTAATAAACAAGAAATATTAGATCTAGATGAAAGTTATGCACCTATATACATTAAACCATATAGACAATATTATGAAACAATAAGAAATAGACAACCACCAAAAGGAAACAAATACAATAATAGATTTGAACTAAATGATAATTATGATAAACCGGTTAATCATGGAGGAGCAAAATTAGACTTATATTGTAAGATAGATATTAAAAAAGCCTTAACAACTTGGGCAGATTCAATGATATTATTCTTTTTATATAACAAAGATGATACATGGGAAAGTACTGAAAGAAGAATAGACTTTTTGGTAGCATCTTTTGAAGGAAATGTTAGAAATTGGTGGGATGGAATAAATAATGATACAAAAACATTAATAAGAAGAAATGTACAAACAGATATAATAAAATCAGATAGAGAAAGTATAGAAAGATTAGTAAACTATATTTCAGACGAATTTTTAGGAGAAGATTGGATAAGAAATTTTGATGGAGAAGTAATAAAAGAAAAAGAAAATGCTAGGATAAAATTAATAAATCTAACAATATGTGATATGTGTAAAATCAAAGAATATACATGTGAATTTAAGGAATATTATTATACCCAATTTTATAGTAATGAAAACCAAGATGTATATAAAGATATGTACTATAATAAGTTACCAGGAACATGGGGAATATATTTTAAAATAGAATTTGAAAAATATATTAAAGAAAATCCTGAAGCACCTAGATCTTTAGGATCAAGAATAAAATTCTTATTTGAAAGACTTGCATATATATGTCAACAAAGACAATTAATGAAAAAGTCAGGAAAATTAACTAAAATATGTTGTGAAGACATGGAAAAACCCACACAATGGGAATGTAATCCTGAAAGAAAAAATAAGAGAAAATTCAAAAATAAAAAATTTAAAAAATTTAGAAATTTTAAGAAAAAATATATAAAGCCTAGAAAAAGATATTATAAAAGGAAATATAATTCAAATAGAAAACAGAAAAACAGACCTTATAAAAAAGATAAAAGCCAATGTAAATGTTGGAATTGCGGAGAAATAGGACATATAAGCCCTGATTGTAAAAAGAAAAAGGTTAAAATGTTACAAAAAGAATATTTAGAAATAGAAAGTGAATTAAGTGAAATATCAGATATTGAACAATATTATGATCAAGAAGTATATATAAGCGAATCATATTCAGAAAAGAATAATGAGTCAGAATCTGAATAAAGAAATTGAAGAAATAGAAATAGATAATATAGATAAGCAAGAATATGAAAGAATAGAAGGTTATTGATTAAAAGTAACATTTGATAATAACAAATTCAAGAAAATGAGGTAATTATCTTTAGATTTAAAAATAGAAAAATGGGAAGCCTTAGATAGAATATGGAAAAGAGAAAGAATAGCAATAAATGAGTATCATAAAATTGAAAAAGCTATAAACGTTAGAACAACACAAGAAACACATAAATTAAATCTTTTAACAAGAAATACAGTAGATGAATTATTAACAAAGATTAGTAAAAAACAAGGAGAAAAAATTCAATATGTCTATTTAGCAGGAATACAAATAATGTTTAAATCCTTATTTAGAGAAGGGATAGATTCACCTTTAACCGTAAGTTTACATGATGGAAGAATAATAAATTTAAAAGATAGTCATTTAGGAACTATAGAAGGAAACTTGGCATACCAAAAATTAATATTTACTTGTTACCCAAAATATTGTGTCTCAATTACAGACAAAAACTTCAATGAAGTCTTAGGACTACATTTTAAGTTACATAGAAATGATATAATGGAACCAGGAGATAAGATTATGACTATAGAATATAGAGCTTTGTACACATTTACTAACTCCAATTATGGAAATATATACTCTAAAAAACCATACATAGAAGTTCACAAGGAATGCAAGGATATTAGTAAAATAATAGAACCAAGCAAACAAATAAGTTTAATTCCTAAAGAATATGAATTTAGTATACTTAAGGATAAACCTGAAATAGTAGAAGATAAAGAAGATGATTATTCTGATAACATAATGTTTAGAGATGGAAAGTTAATTAAAAGGTCAACAAGCCTTAAATTACCTAGAAAACATTTAGAAGGAACTAGTAATATAAAAGAAATCAAACTTCATAGAAATGCTGGAAATATGAAGATAGAAGGAGAATATTATAATGGAAGAGAATATATCGAAGGACCAAATATACTAATCGATACAGGAGCAAGTGAATGTCATATAGCTTCAATTAGAAATAAAGGATTAATGACTCATAAAGTTGAACCATATAGATATGTAAATTTTGATGGACAAATACATACTACAGAATTAGAAGTCAAAGTACCAATAAAAATAGGAGGAATTAAAATGGTAGTACCATGTTATATGGATAATAGTATGAGTACAGATCCTCATATACTATTAGGAATAAGTTTTCTAAATGGATTAAAAGACTATAGTATAAAAAAAGAAGGATTATATATAACACATAATGGTCAAACTATATTATGCGAAAAAAGATAAATGAATAACCAGATAAGTTTTCCATTAGCCGTATATATACAAGTTACTATAGTAGAAACAAATATAACAACATGTGCCTTAATAGATACATGAAGTGATATAACAATATTTAAAAACTTCTTAATAAAATCATGGAATGAAAATAGTAAAATAAAAACAACAAGAGTAACAGAAGAAAGTACACAAATAATTAATAGTGCTGATAAAGTCAGTATAATACTTGGAAGTAAACAAGTCATAATAAACAAAATATATAGTTATAATAAATTAGAATGTGATATATTATTAGGAAATAACTTTATACAACAATTTCAATATTATAAAAAAAATTATATGATAATGTTACAAACACCATGTGCACACTTATTAAAAATTCCAAGGGAATTTAGACCCTATAGAGTTCAGCCAGCCCAGCGTGGTGATAAATGGGAGAAAAAACCAATCATAAATAAAGATATAAATACAAAAATTCTATACAAAAGAGTATTAAAGGCAGAAATAGAAATAAGTATAGGAAAAATTATAGAACAATTAGAAAAGACATGTGGAGAAAATCCATTATTATTTTGGAAACCATACCATTCTAAAACCAAAATAGAACTAACAGAGAATGTTATAATTCGAGTTAGACCAATGATGTATACTATACAGGATACACAAGAATTTAAAATCCAAATAAAAGAATTACTAGAACAAAAACTTATTAGACCAAGTAATGAACCTCATAGTAGTCCAGCCTTTATGGTCATGAAACATTCTGAGCAAGTTAGAGGAAATGCTAGAATGGTAATCAATTATAAGGAATTAAACAAATATACTAAATTTGATGGATACTTTTTACCAAATAAAGAAGTTCTAATAAACCTTGCAAAAGGAAAACAATATTATTCCAAGTTTGATTGTAAATCAGGCTTTTGACAAGTTAAAATGGAAGAAGATAGTATACAATATACTGCATTTAGTACACCTCAAGGTAAATATGAATGGTTAGTAATGCCATTTGGTTTAAAAAATGCACCACAAATATATCAAAGAAAAATGGATAATATATTTAGAAAGTTTGATGAATTTTTAATAGTATATGTTGATGATATATTAATATGTTCTAATACTAAAGAAGAACATAGAAACCATTTGATACAATTTATAAATGAATGTAAAAAGGAAGGAATTGTTCTTTCAAAAAAGAAAGTTATAATAGAAAAACAGGAAATTGATTTTCTTGGATTATCAATAGATAAAAAAGGAATAAAATTACAAACCCATATATCCAAGAAGATAGAAAGTTTTCCAAATAAATTGGAATCAAAAGAACAAATACAAAAGTTCTTAGGATGTTTAAATTATGCAGAAGGATTTATTGAAAATCTTTCAAAAAAGAGACATAAAATACAAGTTTTACTTAGAAAAACAAATACTAAAGGATGGAGTGAAGAACATACAGAAATAGTTAAATTATTAAAAGAAGAATGCAAAAATTTACCAAAACTAAGATTACCAGATGAAAAGGATAATTTGGTTGTTAATACAGATGCTTCTGATAAGTATTGGGCATCCATATTAAAAACAGATTTATATGAAATTTGCAGATATTCAAGTGGAACTTTTAACCAAGCAGAAATAAATTATACTACTCATGAAAAAGAATTGTTAGCAATTATTAGAGAAATAAAAAAGTTTTCATTATTCCTATTATCTAAAAAGTTTATTGTTGAAACTGACAATTCTAATGTTACAGGATTAATTAAAAATAAGTTGCCAATGGAGCCTCAATATAGGAGATTGCACAGATGGCAATCATATTTGTCATTTTATAATTTCGATATCATTCATATTAAGGGTATAAACAATTATCTTGCTGATTTTTTTAAGCAGGAATATCGAGTTCGGAGATGGATAATATCAAGCAGGAGATATCAGAAATAAAATCTGCGGCAGCATATGCCAAAGATGAAGCTGATGATATAAAAATCGGAATGGAGGCATTAGCAGAAACCTTAAGTTATAATGTCAAATTATTACTTGAGATCAGTGCGTCCCATACCAAGGTTACTAATGAATTAAAAGACCGAATTGATGCTCTTGAAGCACAATTAGAGTCTACAAATACCAAAAATATAGGGATTGATGCTTCAGCACAATATCAAAATACCAAACAGGGAATACAAACAGGTACACCAAGCGGAAGCAGCAGTGGACCCAGTCAAATAAAAAGAGATACAATCATGGAGAGTCCCCGAAAGGTGACAATAAAAAATGATGATAAACATACAAGGGTGATCAAAATCAGAGCAGATGAAGATGATGAAACCCCTTTAACACCAAGAGAAGAAGAATATAAAGCTTTTGCAAAACTTGTCTATGAACTACAAGATGATGAATCATATTTCATCTCCCCAGGAGAACATGTTTACCCAAGGATGATCATTACAAACGATGGAGACCCTAACATGGTTAAAATGGCAGCAGACTATGGATTCTTGGATTTAATTTATCCAGGAAAAGATTTAAAAAAAATTGAGAAATTTGATGATATCTTCCGAGAAGAAGTTTCAAAATTCGCCAAAGGAAGACCAATATATCTTAAATTTTACTCAATCAGTCCAGAAATTGATGGAAGGATATATTATCCTGCAGAACATATTATTACAATTGGATATGTAGGCCGAAATTTCCAGATTGAAGTAGGCCAAAATAGAAAGCCATTGCCAAACATTAACAGATCATGGATGAGATCCCGAAGAGTCTTAGGGATGAAAGTTCTCTACAACATGGCAAAAAATCTATATGATAAAAAATTTCAATACCTATGCCAATATGAAGGATGGACACTTATGACAAATAATGGAAAGGATAAATCATCAATTTTAAAAGAATATATCCAAAAGTTTGATATCCATCAAATCCATAGAAGTCCATCAACTATACAAGAATCATGCCAATTGAGGGAATGTCCCACATGCTATCCAAATGAAAAGAGGACAAAAATATAAAGAGATAAGAGGCCCCGCCACTATGAAGAATCTTGACAAACTCTATATGAAGACAATAGAGGAAAAGAAGATGTGAAAGAAAGGTGGACAGCTGGAAGAAATAATAGAGCTACAATTATGTAGTGAAGAAATTGTTGTAATAATAGAACTCCATTAGTGGAGTATGAGGTAATGAATGATGTAAGAGGCCAATAATCGAGCCTCATGTAGTTGTATAAATAGAAGCCTTTGGGCTAAGATAGAGGCAGAATGAGTTGAGAGAAAACACTTGAGCCTTAGAGATTGCAAAAACACTTCTGTCTTTTGATATAATCTTTGTATCAATTCCAAATATCAATAAATAATCCATTTCTTACATAGAAGAATGAGTTTCTAAATTTTCATTCCCATAGATTCTTGATAGATCTAATAAGAAATTTCTTTCTTATTTTAACAACAAAAACAGTTTTTCTTTAATCCAAGTCTAGGGATTTGTCCTTAGAAACGATACAGTGAAGGTAAGAAGCTGAATAGCAATGATTCCGTTAAGGCAGGAGGCCGTTGAAGGAAACAATTTGCACATTCAGAGCCAGAAGGTCACTCGATTCTAAGAATAAAGAGCCAGATTAAAATTAAGGTAGAACTACTATTTCTTGTTAAATTTTGAAAGAATTTCTTAAGATCTTAGAGAATCGCAGGGATTATAAATGTTTATGGATATTCATGATGTTTGGATTACTGACTACCATGATGTTTATATTACTATGATGATGTTTATATAATATCCAGTCATGTCAGGATATACAGTTAAAGGATTAGACGATTTGTTAAAAAGAATATTTGAAAAAGTAGAAAATATTAAATCTCAATTAGAAAATACAGATGAAATATCTGAGGAATATATTAAACAACTTATAAGAGAGTGTGAACAAAAAATAGCAGATTATGCTAATATATTAGATCAAAGAATGGATTTATATTTTAAAAATCAAAATATAAGAAATACAGAACAAATCCGAAACCTACTTTAAAATAGAAGGACATGCTTTGCAATAAAGAAACCTATTTCATTAAGGGTAAAATAGACTTTTCTACGAAAACCTTAAATAGACCAAGTCAACAGGTCAGTTTGAATAATCCCCCATAAGAATTACTCCCAGTCAATGTATCTTGAACTTTTTGTCCATCAAAATCCACCAACAGAGAACCACGTCATTCTATGTTGCATCTTTGGGTATTGCCTTTAATTTTGTCTTCTCCAAATGGCCTGAAATGAGACGAGTGTATACAGATAGACGCCAGATAGTAGAATTTTGGCCGGGTAAAGTCTCCAATATGGCCTCATAGGCAACTAGAGTCAATTGTCGGAGTTAAGTTATATTTGTCAACATCACGTAAAATGTTTGTATTGTAAGCATCACAGAAGATTTTTTATTTTATATTTTTTGAAAAAAGTGTGCAACAATTAGTTCTAGAATGAGATAATTGATGAACTTACATATAATTTTATTATGGCAAGCAGCCACAATCTCATATATTCTGCACGCTACTTTGTGTTGTAGAATGTGGTAATAACAATTTGGTATAACTTATATGAAATTGCGATAGCCATGATTTCAAATAATGATACGCATAGTTATATGGTTATCAAAATCGAGATCTGGATCATACGATCCTAAAAAGACAAAACGATCCAGATCATAGATAGACCTCAATTTGATAGAATCGCACTAGGGTCGCTACAAGATTGTTTAGAATCATATAGGATTATACAGAAAATCATAGACTCTCTGTACTATCGTACTAGGATCAGCCCTGTCTGACAATGATTTTAAGTAGAATTTCAGCCGTTAAACTACCCAAAAAAATAATAATCTAACTGTTTTAGCTGTCATTTTTTACCATTTCACTCACAGGCGAGATCCAACTTCCTTGTAAACGGTCAAATAATCAATTTTGAAAATCCATGGGAGACATATTTATAGTACTATTGCAACATCTGAAAATGAATGATTTGGTGATAATTTCGATAATCTCTCTTTTGAATGGATGATGGTACAACCAGGAAAATGGTTGGATGCTCTAGGATATGTCGAATGTTCTTTCACGAAAAACCTTGTTGTGGACTACGAAGTAGTTAAAAACTTATTTTTAACTTTTTATTGTTTGCTTTTAGCTAGTTATTGACTTATAGTTCTTACTTTGTTCATAGATATTTATTTTATCATTTTTTAGTATTTTAAATCATTATTTGGTAGGATATTACAATCCTCAATCTGATCCAACAATCCAATCGCAAAACCCTCTACCGATTCAATCCAAAATTACGGTCTTGACAACCATGCATAGGGAAGGTGTTAAAAGTTTTAATGTTGAATCAACTTGATAAAGCATAAAAAGAGACAGAACAAGCATGACCAAAATGAAGGCCAATATCATGGAGACAGAAGCAAAAGCAGATAATGAGCATACATTTCTTGTCTCATTGGTTCGGTTTCTTCCAGAGGCAATGACTGCATGATCCTCGACGATAACACAACTGACCAAGTGAACATAGAAAGTGAGAGAGAATAACATGACTAAGTGTCAATCTATAAATCTTGTTTAAAAAATGAAATCCAGGTCTCATCAATCAATTCTAACTGCAGAGGGCTGATTAGAGATCCTATAAGATTTATACTGTAGACATTTAGCCCCTGTTTAAGCCCCATTTTTTCAACCACGCATTCTCCCGTAAAATAATTATACACGTATTTCAATTACTTTTTCTTAATTTTTAATCACATTCTCCAAAAAAATCACTATTCCATAATACATTTTACCTCAAAAATGGGGATGAAACTGGGACTTAAATTTAAAATATATAATTGCACCTTAAAGTTGGCACTAGTTTATCCAGATGCATGATGCATCAATGAACATGTTATATTGAAAAAGCTATTACTGACATTCACTCCCAAAATCTAAAATGTGTGTAATTAAAAGCTATAATGAAATAGCAGAACGACAAGCTTACCCAACAGGTACTTCAAGTCTGTCTAAGGCAAGCTTTGCCTGGCAGAAGATAAGTAGGCATTAGAAAATAATAAAACTTCATACATAAATAAATTATTATTGCATGTTAGAAAAATGATGCAAAATTACACTGGGAATGACAAGTATAATTCTGACACTTTAATTACTGTGCAACCTCAGAGCTAAGAATTTGCAGCCCGTACATCATATATTAAGATTCCCTTTGCAATTTTACTTTGAGATTAACTAACTCCATTTACTATGCCTAGTATCAATGATATTCATTTGCAGTCTTATAGTCAAAACTTCAAATTATCATTGATATGTGTAGGAAACTGTATCAATTAAACCTACTATTGTTAGTTAATTGGAAATTTGTATTATTCTCTTTCCTTAGTTAGCAGATTTTATTTTCCTTTCCATAGTCGCCTCGTGTAATATAAATATGTTGTAGTAGCTTTCTTGTAATTAGAAGATTTTCAATAAGATTACTCGTTTCTCCAATACGAACTACAAATATTTGATTACATCTACTGCAATCAAATAGAACAGTAATTTGGAAAAAAATTCAAATTTCACGTCAACTAACTTTTTTGAAATTTATCAACATTTGGAAACAGAAGAAACCCCATAAAGTTGGGTGCCAAAAATCAATATGCCATAGCAAGAATAAGTTTGGTCTTTACACCTGTTCTATAGCAAGGTTCATAAACGAAGTAGTATCTTCCTGTGTCTCTATCATCTGCATAAAACGAGGACAAAAGAAAACAACAAACATCAAAAGTCACATATGTCAATACTTTTTCTTGTTTACAAAATTGAATTCTCACAGGAATTTTCACTAATATATCAAAAGCTCCAAACTTTGTATTAGACAGCCACAAGTTCTTGGCACCAATTCCCCCCGCCTACATAACTTACATGATATCCACGCATGACTGTGAGAATTTGGGCCTCCAATCAACACCAAACCGAGCTCAGATTAAACCTTCAATCAAACACCACAAGAACAAACCGAACTCTCCAATCCAACCACCACCCATCCACCGGTTGCTCCAGCCTTCTACAGCCCACAAAGGACTCGGTGTGAAGAGTATGGCAGCCCCAAGAGACAGCCACAAAGGCTAGAGAATAGAGCAAGCACAAAGCAAGACCCAAGAGCACAAAGCACGGTCCTCCCCTATTTATCACGGCTCCATTTCTTCCACACCTCACACACTAGAAACCGGGTAGGATATATACCAAAGAGTGGGCTTTTAGGTTAAACAAGTAGAGGCCCAATAAGTTTTAACAAATGAGTAGGCTATCAACTAAAAGCCGTCCAAGGTAATGGGTCGGCCATGAGCAACACTAAACAAATTAGGCTACTTCAAATGGCCCACTTAGAGTGTCGGGATGGTACACTCATTGTGGTGTCGACATTCCAATTCAATCATCGGCCAGACCTATGAAGACTAATCCAACAAAAAGGTTTAACATCATAGCCCGAATTTATTGGTTATCAAAAAACCCAACAAATCTCTACCTTGATCCCAATCAATCTGCTAGCAAACAAAACACACAGTTTATACTTGCACAATCAAGGTAACCATTAAAATTGGTATCTCGTGTCTCTACCTGAAATACATACCATGCTTGTTCCATATATTCACCAGGGCTAAGGTCAAGAACACCCAAGTAGAAACAGATAAGCACAGCAATCAATCAAAAGCAAATAAAGCATGCGACGGAGATATCATATAGGATAATACATAGATCTTTTCAACACATGTTCACACAGAACAACAGATTAACACCAAGTCAATCAACATGCCAACACATAAGCAACAAATGCATAAATGACCTCACAAAGAAGATCTCACCACACGTACCCTATCCCATTCCGTGTCACTCACTCCTCGAGAACACATATCTCACCTCATCGCCCACCATGCTCACTAAACTAATCACTCAACCAAACTCATGTCTAACTGGTAAGTCTCTATAGATCCTAAGTTCTCGGGATAACCCTCTATCATTACATCACTTCTCCAACCTAAGTGGATAATGGGTCTCCACCTAACAGAAGTGATAGAAGTGCCTCACTCGCACTCCACCTGATCAGGGTCTCTTACAAATAAATGATTCCAGACATTTGATCACATCTCCACTCGTGATTCAAATGTCACACTCCACATCCCACAGTACAAACCACAATGTACCCCTAAGCATCTATACTCCACCTTACCAAAAGACACACAGCACACTGCAAATGCATCACAAACCCACTATGACAAATCAATACATTTCCGGTGACCACGAAGGTTAGGGCTCAATTAAAATTGACCTACGCACCACAAGGTTACTCCAATCACCAACGCTCAAAAAATCCACAAAGGATAAATCCTACAAAGGGAAGGATGAATGTGGCACTCACAAAGAGAATAGAAGAAAGAGTTGGTTACTTCACAACACTCATAAAAGAGGCTCACACAGAGAACAAAGAAAATTCCCCACAGGCTGCCTCACATAATCTCACAAACCACACAAGCTCACAAAGATGAAGGAGAAAATGGCTGCCCCTCTTACTTCTCACTACCACACTCTCTTACACCACTCATAGAGCAAACGGAGTATGCCATAAATCTCAACCCACTATGCATGCTGACAATTACACCAAGTAATAAGATCACTTCAATTCGTCAATGCGCATATCAAACATATTGAAAAATTCACATATAATCACGCAACCGAATTAAGCAATCACACACATGCAGAAAAGATAACAAATGGATGCACATGCAATAACAAGGTTACACAGTAAACCTCACACAAGTCATCACTCGACCCAAAAACAGAATTCGTCTCACCACTCTCATCATCTTTCCTTTTATCATCCATATGACAGTCTATTTCAATCATGTCCAAAATAATGCAGTTAAAACACATTTTATTTTTCGCATATGCCTTAAACCACATTTGCCAAATAAAGTCACATTTTCATTAAAACATGCACAACTCGTAATGTGTCGTCATTTTACTAAAAAATGCACAAAACACAAAATGCAACCAACAACGACCACAAGCAAAGCATCGATACAATTCACACAGAATAATCTAATAAACTTTCCTAAGATCACGTGCAATACTAATAATGAAAAAATAAATTGGCAACAAATTCACAAAGAGTTTAAGGGAAATAATTAACAAGTAATTCATAGATCTAGCAACAAGCAATGGTTACCCCTTCACGGTAACCTCAAACCTAATGTCACCCCACACGATGACTTCTAATGTGAAAAATAGATTATCCTACACAATAAATTTAACTGCAATAATAAAGGACAAAGAACACGATACCGAGCGGACCACGTTTGAAGGTCCGTAAATATCGAGAGCTACGAATTCACCATTTTTAGGACTGTCACTCTTCATCCTAAATTCTTCCGACAACCATGGCAACACAAACGACGCACAACACCCGAACGTCGAAACGTAAACTCGTCCAACTTTCACCATAGTGCCCGAAACTAAAATCCGAAAACACCATAGGGTCCGTCTCGACGTCCTCGACAAACTGCCTGAAGAAGTCGACCCCGGAATCAGCTTCCACGCGTCGCCTCCGGGGACACGCGCCACCTTCCCATCATCACCTCGGTCTGCACAGTCCGCCAGTGGTGTCCGTTTCCCCAAATTCCTTCTCGTTTGGCCGAAAATCGCATTTGCAGGTCTGATTTTCGCACAAAATCTAGACAATTTTTCCTGCTTTGGTTCATCTCATTTTCTGGACAGTTTTCTGGTCAATTTCTGGAGCCCAATCCACCATAACCTTGCTCTGATACCATTTGTGAGAATTTGGGCCTCCAATCAACACCAAACCGAGCTCAGATTAAACCTTCAATCAAACACCACAAGAACAAACCGAACTCTCCAATCCGACCACTACCCATTCACCGGTTGCTCAAGCCTTCTATAGCCAACAAAGGACTCGGTGTGAAGAGTATGGCAGTCCCAAGAGACAACCACAAAGTCTAGAGAATAGAGCAAGCACAAAGCAAGACCCAAGAGCACAAAGCACGGTCCTCCCCTCTTTCTCACGGCTCCATTTCTTCCACACTTCACACACTAGAAATCGGGTAGGATATATACCAAAGAGCGGGCTTTTAGGCTAAACATGTAGAGGCCCAATAAGTTCAACAAACGAGTGGGCTATCAACTAAAAGCCGTCTAAGGTAATGGGCCGGCCATGAGCAACACTAAACAAATTAGGCTACTTCAAATGGCCCACTTATGGTGTCGGGATGGTACGTTCATTGTGAGGTCGACATTCGACTTCAATCATCGATCAAGGCCTATGAAGACTAATCCAACAAAACGATTTAACATCATAGTCCGAATTTATTGGGTATCAAGAAACCCAACAATGACAAAAATATGTATATGCGAGGACTTGTTTATACACCTAAGTTATGAAACTAAAAATTAAGAGTAATGCTATTAATTCCCACTGTGGTTACAAACACAGTTTAGGTGACGTTAATGTGGCATTAAATGATAGGTGAAACTAAATAAGTCATTTTATTTCACATTTTATTTAAGAGCCACTTAGACTTTGTTTGTAAACACACTGTGGATGAATAACATTACTCAAAAATTAATAGCAATAATCAAAGTTCACTGCCACTCAAATTATATAATAGTTAACCTCCATAATTATGAAAATTCACAATAAATACTCCATAATAGACTAAAGAAAATTCTAAAACAGAAATAATGCCGATTGCAGAGAAGAAATAGATTCAAGTACAAAAAAGGGTAGAAGCAAATTTTAATAGCATGGACAGAAATATAAATTGACCTATACTTGCTCCGGAAAACACACATATGAATCACAAGCAGTGGTGCAACACATGAGAAGAAAATATCCAAACACAACCGCACATTACATACGAAATTGGTGTGGAAAAGCTTTCTTTTTGGAATTCTCCCTCGAGGTGAACATTGATGGAGGCGGTGCAACTCTTCGTTCAACGATGCAGAGTTATTGGTGTTGAGTTGGAGTCTTGGAGGGTTGCGGTTGCCGTTGCGTTTGAAGTTTTGGCATTAAACTCACTTGCTATTTAGATTTTCCGTCCAAACTTTCGTAAACATCGATTTGAATCTCGTGAACATCGATTTCGTAAACATCTATATTGGCAACTTCAAATTTTGTAGCAATATGTTACAGGATCCTCGAAAATATTATGGTTCTCGTGATTAGGGGCTTAGGTTTAAAAATTTGTTATACAAAATTATAAAAGTGCAAACAAGTCCCAATAAATTATTAAAAGAAAAAATTTTAAGTGCAAACAAGTCTCAAATAAATTATTAAAAAAATATAAATTAAATTTTTTTATTTTATTAAATAGGAGATCATATTCATTATTTCACAGCTTTTTATTGAGAAATTGGATGAAAATTGCTATAAATTGTGGTTTGTACAATCAAATATATAATTAAGGATGAAAATGCTAAAAAAATAAAAGGTATTAACGTTTTTCACAATAACGGTGAAAGATAGGAACATTATGTGCTAATTACCCTTTTAATAATTTATTTATAACTTATTTGCGCTTTCTAAAAAAAATCAGGATTGGTTGCAATTAGTTTTTTTCTTTTTCTTTTTGTTTTATTTAGCTCTTGCTTGAAACCCATTCTATTTCTCATTTTTCTTTTTCTTTCTTCATTTTAACCACACATTTTATCAATAAAATAATATTACACATAAATAAAAAAAATCTCCTTATTTTTTAACCACATATTCTTCCATCAATCACTATTCTAGAATTTATTTTTTTCTCAAAATGGGTGTAAAACACAAGCTTAAAGAGATGTGTATATTCGTCATTTCATAATTTTTAATTGAGAAAATAGGTGATAATGACATTTTGCGCAATGACAGGTGAAAATAACGGTGAAAATGCCAAAAAAATGAAATGTATGAACGTTTTCCACAATAATAATGAAAGGTATGAACGTTACGTGCTAATTACCTTTTTTCCATCAATCTTGGGTGGTACCGTTTACGAGGTGTTGGAAAAAGCAGTGTTTACTAAAAGAAAATTGGGTATTGATTTTGAATAATTTAGAAAACACTCAAAACGGTGTAAAGTGATTTTAATTGATTCTCTCAAACTATCAAATTGACCAATTTTGCTCGTGCCTTACATTCTTTTATAATTTTACCATTTATAAAATAATTATTTTCAAGTAAGGGTTAATCATTTGTCCATAATGGTTTGTAGGATTGTAAATGCATCGGATCTGCCTATATCTGATTCGATCCAATAATTTAACGGATATTTGATTGTTAAATCCATATCTGATTTGTTATGTTATCGGATATCCGATCCGAAATTAATAAAAATTAAGAAAAAATGATTTTATATTCTTTAAAAACTTTGAACTAACTTGAGGCCCACATGTTTTTACTAGCAAGCTTAACAGTGACTTCTACCATCATGATGTTCTTTTTTAAATGAGAGATTCTCTTCTAATTTTCTATTGACATTCGATGTAGGATAAGTTAAAATTGAATTTCAATTCTAAATATAAATATTTTATTTCATTATTTCCATTAACAAATCAAAATATCTGTTACATATTAATTTTTAGTTTTTGAAGTTGTAAAATAAATTACAATAATAAATTTAATTAAGAAAAATATAGATATTTATTTACTTTAAATTAGTAAACTAAAATTAAAAAAAAAATCTATTGTTTTTATAATATTTTACATTTATGTGTATAGTTATTTATTCAATTTGACAACTGGTTCGATATTAATTCGACCTTGGGTCGATTTTTAAAATAGTGGTTGAAATCAACTTTTTTATTTCAAATTTCCCAATTCTTAAACATGTTTAATAATTATAATTTTTCAACTTTTTATGTTTTGAATTTGATTATTTTTTATTCTAAATTTATTTATTTTCTCATTCATTTATTTTAGCGACAAATAATATGTCATAAAAATATTTTACAGACTCAATTATTTATAACAAATCGGATCGGATTGTTATCGGATCGGATTGACCTATATTCATATTTGATCCATTTAGTTAATGGATTATTGGATTCGGATCTTGATCGGGTTATCGGACTGAGACCTTAAATCCATATTCCATTAATTTCGTCGGATTCAAATCAAAATTCAATCCATTGACAGCCCTAATGATTTGTACATAATGGATTACCACATCTCACATAATACACGGGGTCCGCATATATTTAAAAATTTCGACAATGTAGTCCACATTCCTATTGTGAGTAGTAGGTAAAAGATTCGATAAAAAATCGGTAATGTAGCATGATCATTCAAGTAATATATTTTCTTCAAAACTAATTTTTAAATAAAAATATATTAGTTAAAAAATTATTTTTAAGCCAAAAAATACTTATGGGTAAAATATTACCTATAAAAATTACATAATAATTAAAAAATTACTTACAAGTAAAAAACCACTTTTATGTAAAAAAAAAAAATTGTTTATAAAATAAAAATACTACTAATAAGATAAAAACTCACTTATAAATATAAAAAGTTACTTATAAGTAAAAAAAAAATTCACTTAGAATTATTTTAAAATATAAAATTTACTTAAGTTAAAAATATTAACTTAAAATTTTAAGTAAATATTTAAATTTTTTTAATTTTTTAAGTTAAATATTAACTTATATGTAACAAAAATTATATACAAATAAAATATCACTTATGATGAAAAAAATTTCGTATAAGAAACAATAAACAATTTTTTTTACTAATGGATATGTATGTAATTTTATTCTTTAAGAAAAAAACTTTCAGAATCGGTGGATGATAAACTCACAAACACGAGGTGGACAGTTTTAAAAATCACTCAATTAAAAATGTTCATAATCGATACATCGAAATTCCTAAGCATGCCCTTAAAATTATGTTTCAAGTGACTCTTTAAATTAACATTTAAATTTTTTTCTTTAATTAAATACATTTAAAATAATTCAATTTTCAATGAAGGAAAATAATAAAATAATTTGGAGGAAAACTAGTAAAAAAAAAAAAGGAAATACAATTAATATTTTTTGAAAGTAGTAAAATTAAGAGTTTAAAAAAAACATGCTCTTTAAATTTATACATGCTCTCTAAATTATAGAATATACTCTTAAAAATAGGGTGTCTTTTAAAGATGCTCTCTCGATAACTTTTCCATTGGGTAACGTAAATAATTGTGTCACAGTGAACTACTAAAATAAGAGCAAAATCTTATCAGATATTGTGTATCATATATTTCGGGGTACATTTCAATCATCGCCTCCAACCTTTTACCGGCAACTTTATGTAATATCAACATTCGTTAATCAGCAGCAGTCGTTCTTATGACGATTTTACCTTGTTTTGAAATAATAAGTCAACATTTTCAAATTTGTGAAATTTAAACTAGCATCAAAAGAGATGGTGTGATGTGCCTCGTATGCTAGTGTAGATTCAAGCTAAATCCCGACGCTGCAATTATAGTGACTAAGGGAGATATTAGTGCTAGTGTTGTGATACGAGAAGAGCAGGGAACAATTGTGGCAAAGTTAGTCGAAATGTAGAGCTGACTCTCTTCCAATCGAGGATGATGAGCCTTATGTGCTTTAGGATGGCCACCTCGCTCAGCAGCTTGGCTATTATATTGACATTGCATAATGTGATTCTCTTTATGTTTTCAATCAAAATTTTCTTTTGCGCCAAATGTTACTCTTTAATTTTACTTTGGCGATTTGATTTATTGTTTGTGTCACTTTATTATTACAGTTGGTTAGAGGTGTCATTATGGGTGGTTCGGGCCGGGTCGATCTGCCAAATGTGAGCCCGGTAACGGCCCGCGTGAAAAAAAGTCCATCCGCTGTGGGTTACTGATAAGTGTATTTTAGCACACTTATTTAATACCTAAAAAAGCTAATTATTGATTAAAATGAGTAAATTTCTACTTACAATTGTGTGATATTTGCTTTGTAGGCCAAAAATCACATAAGAAGAGAGAACAAAGCAAAAGGAAGAAAAAATGACCAAAAGCGTACAAAAAGTGTAAAGTTGGGGACCAAAGTGAACAAGTCAAAAAGTTGGAGGACCTTGGGTTGCAAATTTTGGAGGGCAAAATTGGTATAAAGATCAAAACTTGAGGACCAGATTGTACATGATCAAAGTTAAGGGACTGAAGTGCAATTATGTGGAGGACTAAGATGGACAAAAGGAAGAAAAAAAGAAGAAAAATGCCCGTGCCCGCGCGCAGGCTTAATTTGGTGCCCGCGCGAGAAGGGGTTTTTCATATACCGAGCCTAAAATGTTTACACTGTGCCCGCGCGCCAAGAATGCCCGTGCGCTCGCGCCGCTTTCCGGCTGGGCAAATTTTGCCTATTTCGCGTGAAATTCGGGGGTTCTTTTGTAATTTCATCATAGTCGATTTTTTTGCCCTTTAAATGCCATTTTTCTCTTCACTTCTAGGGCAAGGAATATAAGAGAACATTTCAAAGGAGAGAATAGGCAAGAAGAAGGAGACAATATCTAGCAAAAATTTGGGAGTTTGAAAGGATATTCAAGAGTTCAATCCAATATATCTCATAGAATACATTCAAGGGAAGGTTTTCTTCTATTATCTTGAATTTTTCTATTATCTTCCTAATTTTGTAATGGGTTCTCTCCTTATTTTCTTTTTGTGCTTCTATTCTACAATGGGCTAAGTGTTTAATGTTAGGATTTATGGTGTAACTTGACCTAAGTTTCATTAATGTTAATATTCATCATTTAATGCTTTAATTTCTATGGTTATTGTGCATTTATTATTGTGTTTCAATTTTCATCATGTATGTGGCCAATAGATGATTGAGTTAGGTGGTTTGTGCAATCATTGAGAGATTGTTGTGCATTCTTGGACCAAAATAATTAATGCCCTATGTTGCTTTAGGAGATAGAGATATACTCCAAAACTCTAGGTGACCCATTGAGTATTTTCACATTGATTTAATGCGGTTGTTTGGTTTTAATCGACATAGAGATATAGTAGGTTAACCAATCAATTAGGGTTGGTTTCGCTCGAGAGAGGTAATTAACTAAACTTGAAAAATCGGGTCAATGTCTTAACTTGGAAATTTGCATTGTTGGTTTATTGCGATATTAAAGAAATGACGGTCAAGTGACATCGTAAATCCTAACTCATTTATAATCCAAATTTACTTCTCTTTTATAATAGTTATTTTAATCGATTTTAAAATTCTTTTTCTCTTTCGTCTCACATATGAAATCAAATTGTGTGTTTGTTTTTAATGTTAAAATTAAATTGACTAAGTTGTGTAATCAAAAGTAACATTCCTCGAGGGATCGACAATCCGACTCAAAAAGTCCACTTTATTACTTGAACGCGACTCGTGCACTTGCGGTATATTATTTTAGCGAACAGTTACCGCCCGGTTACGGGTCATCCTACAATTTTGGACTACAACCCAGACTCGCTCGTTGACCCATCTGGGTCGAGCCATACGGGTCACGGTTCGCTTCAGTTTGACCCGTATGATTGTATAAATAAAATTATAAAAATATAGAATTTTTCATATTTATAGCAAAAAATATTTTTTTTTAAATGTAAATTAAGAATTGAACAAAATGATAAATTCATAATTATATCAAGAAATTTTTACATAGAATTCAAATTTAATGTTACAGGAATTATTTATAACTTTGCAAAGTTAAATTTAACTTAAACAAATAACAACTAAATGCATGTCTAATTACTATTATAAATATTTATAGCATAAGTACATCCCAATTAGGTTGACACATACTTTTACTATAATTTATAGTTGAAGTACATCCCTTTTTTTTTCAAATTTTTTCAAATTTTTTTTTCACGGGCCAGCCGGTTAACCGCGACCCGTGAATCCTAAACCCGCGGGTCACACCTCTTTGGCCCGTGAACCGCTCGCTCGGGTCACGAGTCGGCTCGCGGTCCCGGGTCGATCCAGGCTGATTTTTATGGGTCTGGCCGACCCGTCCGTCTTGACACATCTATAGTTGGTAATAAAATGGTCAATGGGTTGGTATAGTTTGCTACTCTACTTCATGAGTTATTTATACCATGTTTGATCCACATTTTTTCAAAATTTTGATCCACATTTTTTCAAAACTCGTTTTCAACCACAAATTTTCAATAAAATAATATTTTCCATCACATCCAAAAATTTTCCTTATTTTTTAACCCCATATTTTTCATCACATCACTGTTTAAAATACATTATTTTATCAATATCGTGCATCAAACACCCCTTTAGTTGGTCTGTCGTGTTATTTCATCTTCAGTTTGCGGCGATTTAAGTTGATAAAAATTACATTTTTATTCCGGTAACTAAAATAAAAAAAATTAGGGGCCGTTCTCTTCGTATTTCAGTTTTATGTTTTGAGTTTTGAATTCGTTTTGTGTTTTGTGTTTTGAGCGTCTGTTTTGAAATTTCTAAAAATGCGTTCTTTTTGTCATTTTGAAAAATTGTTTCCGAAAATATAAAAATGGAAAACGCGTTTCCTTTGAAATTTTGAGAATTTTTTTAATAATATTTTATTTAAAAAATCTGATTATTCAATAAATTTAATGGTTTAATGTTAATATATTATTAACTAACATATAAAATTTGAAGTTGGTGAAACTTAAAATGTTTTTTTTTAGATATAAAAAATGCAACCTAAATTACATTTGGCTAAACACTTCAATTGATATGATTAAAAGTTTACATGTCATGACAAAAATTACATGTAAATTCAAAAAAATTCCATTTTTAACTTCAAGTTCTTTAAAAAATCACTATTCTAAAATTATTTTTTTCAAAATACATTTTAATGGAGTCCAAAGAGGGTGCTTAATTTCAACACACTTTCTTGCATCCCCTTAAATCAATAATCTTATAAAGTCCTGTCCGATTTTTCACAATTTATTTGTCTCAAATTTATTTTTAATTATCCCTATCTTCTAAATAAATTAAGTTTATGTATAAACTCAAAAAAATTCTTTATTTTTTAACCACGAACTTTTCAAAAATATCATTTTAAAAATCTCTATCAAGGGCTAAACTTAGAGATTAGGTATATGTTTAAAATTTTGCTAAAATTATAAATGAATAGAAATGAGTACTCGATAGGTGGTACGAAATGTATGATTAAAAATAAAATTTGATTAATCTAAATTATAAGTCGATAAAATCCAAACAAGCTACTATGCTCTCTAAAATGTCCCTCGACACATACATTAGACACCTCAATGAACCAATTTTTTTTTATTTGGGATGCCGAAATTAGTTTGGTTTCTTCAAATTGCATCTTTTGTATTGAAAAAGTGACAAAATAAGCCGATATTCAATAGAAATTTACGTGTTCATTCTCATCCGATCATGACATTGATTCCTTATTCCTAACTCTGTGGCCACCCATGTTCTATATTTAATAGAAATCAAATTATCACAAAATGTATGTCATTCCATAGGCACATGAGAAGAAAAGTGACCACATATAACTAGACACACAAACAGACATGAGAAGGGATATGGAGGAAGAAATAGAAACCAAGCAGGAATGGAGAAAATCTCTCACGGTTGGGACAGGGGAGAAAAGGAGACAAAAGAACAACACCCAACATTTGTCCACCCCCAAGATCTCAAATTATGATAATTAGCTCGCATAGTTTACACATTCCTTGAAAACAAATTACAAACAGTTCCCAATTTCTTTGGATTAACAATTAATCTTTTACAGATACTGAAGTAGCAAGCAACGACCATTGTTCAATAATTGCACAATAAGAGCTCTTCTCATGGGTAAGACAAGCAGTCTCTGGAATGCCTTCAAGTTTCTCAAAATCCAATTACATTATGTAGTCACTGGAATGCCTTCAAGCAGTCTTCGGATAAACACCATCACGCTCACTAAACGATAAGACGAACAAATAAAAGCATAAGATAAGAAGAATCATATCTAAAGATGTTTTACCACATATGTAGTAGAAACTTAGTCTGCTATCGAAACCCCAAGCATGTCGAAGCCAAAATTTCTGGTAGCAATCAATGAGATACACCAAATATGCCAACATGCATTATTGCATGAACAAATGATAAGGAAATTAGCCAAAACACCATGCCAACCACTAGCTTAAAGCCAACAGCAGAACATATTTATTCCAAAGGCATTTCACAGTTGAATATTGGCTCAACATCCTCCGGGTCTGTAAATTGGTTGTTCCATTCAAGAACAAAAGCATTCACTTTTGCTCCAAAATAACTATGCAAGTTTAAAGAAGGAAACACTAAACAAAACAAATAGACAGAAATGTTGGCTGAATTAAATTTCTCGAGACAGTCTACTATAATGAATGTGTGTTTGACGTGTATCTTTATTGGGTTTTGCCCTTTTACTATTCTCCTTTAGTTCAACCTCCATTTGAAGTTATAGTAATATGTATTTTTGTTGGTTTACAGTTGTTAAATGAGTCAACTAAACCTCATTTGAAGTTATAGTAATATGTATTTTTGTTGGTTTACAGTTGTTAAATGAGTCAACTAAACCTCATTTGAAGTTATGCAAGTCAGGCCGGTCTATAAAGTCTACGAGTACAAGCACCAAGCAAATTGTAAAAACCCCAAATCGGTGAAAAGATCTTTGAATATGCCTACAACAACCTTTTTTAATCTTTGTGAAACCATTAAAAGCCAAGCAAATACTGAGCAACTAAAAACAAAGCTGGATTTGCATCTATAAACAGAAAGAAGAAGAACAAACCTTAAATAATCTTAAGTTGGAAGAAAACATAGCATTAAAGTGGATTTGGAAGATATATTTGTGAACCTGTTTGTGAAGAAGAGAATTTTTTGGAGAGAAAAGCTGAAATCACAGCAGATTGAAATTCATATTAGCACTTAATTTGCCTCCTACATCCGCCCAACTTACAAACACAGCTACACTATCTAGAAGCACATACTGATTCCCGAAATCTATAACTAAACAAATAACAGGAATAAAACCTAAAACCCAGTGATGCCCCAAAAATTATTCACCGCATCTCAAATAAACAATCATAGATTCCCATTATATTCACAGCCAAGTATACAGTAATCCAAAGCAAAAACAAGTTGTGCCGTGCAGACTAAACATATTATTAATCCCTTGAATAATTAATACATAAAAACAGGTTGGGCTTGCCTGATTTTGAGGCTACAAGTACGAGACGGGCACTGGAGGTGGAAAGGTGTTGGGAAATCGAAGGTGGGCCAACGTCGAAAAGCTCCTTATGGAGGCCGTGGGAGATATGAATTTACGGATGCCGGGGAGATGTGGAATTAGGGTAGAAGAAATTGAAACTAGAGGAAGTCGGGAGTGGGGGGAGAGAGGGTGAAAATGGTGTTTCCCGTGTTTTCTCAAATCACAACATTTTGTATTGAAAATGGCCAAAACGTGGTTTTGGATGTTTTGAGTTTTTAGCACAATTTTTTTTTGGTTTTCCAAAGTTTGTTTTAAAAAATGAGAAGGAGAACACGTTTTCGGTGTTTTGGAAAATCGAAAACAGAAAACAGTCTGAAAACAATAAAGAGAACGGAGCCTTAATATTCCTACGCAAGCATTTATTAGCCTCCTCACCACACACTACTGTCTCATCCATAAACAAGGTTGCGGAATACACTACGCATACCCTTCCCATTTGGCCTTATCACTTCTACATGCTTCACCTCAAACTATTATCTACAAACTTTTAATTTGTGGATACCGAGTTATTTGCCTATTGAGTGCTACTGTTTCTATTCATTACAGCAGAGAAAAAGCGGAGAATTAAGAGCACAGCTATGCCCACTTTGAATTTGTTCACCAACATCCCAGTTGATCCAGTGGTTGCCTCTGATGTTCTTAAAGATGCCACCAAAGCTGTTGCCAAGATTATTGGCAAACCTGAATCCGTTAAGTCCCCATTTTCGAATGTGTTTACTTATGCTTGTACTTGCAGAATTTTGGTGTCCATGTTAGTGGGTTCTGGTGCATGCATTTTAATGATTGCCAGTTGTTTGATAATATTCCTCTTAGAAAAGGAAACTGCTTTTCTGCTGGGAAAGGGTTTTTTATTATTATTATTTTGGTAAAAGTTAATTGTTAGAAAATTCTGTCTTGGTACGGTTCTTGTGGAGTCCAAGTTTACATTATTTCATATTTCAACAGGAATGACCATTTATAGTTTAGAAATCAATAATGTTGACACAATAAAGTAGTCTGTGATAGAACTTAAGAAATTTTACCCTTGTTTGAGCCCCCATTTTTTTTAAGAATGCATTTTTTTCAAAACTCATTTTCAACCCCACATTCTTCCATAAAATAATTATACGCGTATTTCAAAAACTTTTTCTTACTTGTTAACCTCACATTCTCCATGAAATCACTATTTTCACAATGCATTTTACCTTAAAAATGGGAATATGATAGTAGGAACATTCTTTTGTTTATGTAATTTTTCTTACTGTTCTTATTATTTTCCTGTAATATGACAGTAGGACCATTCTTTTGTTTATGTAATTTCTTGATTTTGTTCTGCAGTATGTGATGATATTGTTAAATGGAGGGGTTCCAATTGCATTTGCCGGGACTGAAGAGCCATCTGCATATGGGGAATTGATCTCCATTGGGGGACTTGGACCTAGTGTCAACGGCAAGCTCAGCTCAACCATCGCAGAGATTCTTGAAACCAAACTCTCTATTGACAGCTCTCGATTTTATATAAAATTTTATGATGTTGAGGTAAATTATTTAACATGATAAGAAAGGTGGTCTTGTCTTGTATAATTGAAATATCTTGAATGTTTGTTTGATCTGAACTCAAATAGACGACCATCCTAATAAACAAGAAGTGACCACAAATTGTGCAGCTTTCTTCTTGGGGTTTGGAGCTAAAACTACACATATGATTGTTCCCCTGGGGTATGGGATTGTCTTTGATCCTCTATTCATTTCAATTCATAGTGGAGGGACATGAAGTTAGATTTATTTCACATAAGCCCTGCCAACGTCCTTACTAGAAAACATAAATGTTTTGACTGGTTTATTATCGATTAAATATGAATGGTGGGAAACTTGTATGTTAGTATATAACCATGATGCTTCTTCTTAATGTATTGATCTCTTTGCGACTATTTTTTCTCCAACTACCTATTTGAATCAATATATTACAAATAATTTCATCGTTTGAAGTTAAAGAGGATAAAGGTACTTACACAGTTTTATGATCTTGTGTTCAGCGCTCATTCTTTGGGTTCAACGGCTCAACATTTTGACTGAAGGAACATAGAAGATGCTGAGAGTTGAAAGATTGCCCTGAAACTAGTTTAGAACTAGTTAACCATTGCATGTCGTGTCCTCCCAAACAAGAGAATAAGTATTCATAATGCCATGATTGCTTCATAGATGAAGAAACATATTCCTTCTCTGTATCTTGGTAACCAGTTTGTTACTTAATGGTTCACTTTGTCTCATCTTAAATGCTTGAGCCTTAAAAAGGCTTGTTTCCTCTAGATTCAATACAGCCTGGAGCACTGGTTAATTCAAATTTAGTATCCTTGCTAGTTGCTTGTTTGATTATTTATCTGGTATTATACTAGTAATTCACGGATCTTAATCAAATTCAGTTGCTGATTTTGGCTCTTCATAGCAATGAGCCACCATAGTAACATTGCCTAATTTCAGTTTCTCTGGATGAGAAACTGAAGAAAATGGAGAATGAGATGCCTTATTTTGCTACTGCCACTGTATTTTTGCTTAAATCCTATGTTCTTTATTAAACTATCTGATCCCCTACACTTTAACTAATACAAGAAAATAAAAGAAAGTTTCCCTTACTATTTGTAAAATGTTAAAGCTTGATAGTCGTAAACTATATTTTAAACTGTTTTGAATTGTAACTTATTTCATTGTGATTTGGCGTCCAAAAATTGTACTTCAATTATTTTGGTACGGACTACGGAGTCATCTATAAATAGTTTATGTGGGTTAGAGGCACGTGCGGCTGTTTTCACTGTAATTGCAGCGTGCTTATTCATACATTACAAATTTTGTCCTTCTCAAATTTTTAATTTGACAAATGTTTAACATATGTTTACATTTTGTCCTCCTTAAATATTTAAAAATAGGTCTATATTAACATGATCTAATCTTTTATGTCATAAACAAGTATCATATTTTAAATTTAGTAAGCATTTTTCTCCTCATTTAAACTTGGTGTTTATGACATAAACATTCTTACTTCGGATTCCTATAAACATCGCCTTTTTTTATGTAATATTCTCAGGCCTGTCTCGAGCCAATTGTAATGGAGACAAAAATTGATTTTCGGATTGTTATTCATCAATTTAGACAGGATTTGTTTACTTTTATTTCTAACACACGGGGCCCCACCTTGAAAAGCAACGGTAAAAAATCAGTTTTTTGTGCTTAAAATTGGCTCCAGACAGGCCCTCAATAATGCAATTGGAAGAATCAAATTTGATATAATAACATTCATCACACAATTGACTAAAATTATGCTTAGACTTATCTACTAAGAGAACATTTTCAGTAAAGAGAAATGAATGATTACCAATAATTTCGATGTCAATGATTTTTTCTTTGACATTATCTCCAAAAGTATCCTGACCATCATTTTTTATTTTGAAACTTGACAATAAAACTTGATTTCCGGTCATGTGATTTGAGCATCGACTATCCAATATCCATTTGCTCTTTTATTTTTTTTTGGTACCTACAAAAATAATTCAATTTTTGGTCTTGGTATCCATGCAACCTTAGGTCATTGGTAGTTAGTGTTTGTGGACTTTTAAATCAACTTATAGTTGTCTTTAAAATGAAACCTCTTTTTGATAGAACATAAAAAGTTACATGTCCATTTTTATTACAAAAGTCACATGTGACATTTGAAAGAAGGAAAGTGGACTTTAACGAAGAAGTTTTTAAGACTTTTTTTTTTTTTTTTTTTCAAAAATGGTTTATATCAAATTCCTCATTTATCAAAAATACATTTTTGTTCACCAAACATTAAATTAAAATTTTTCTTGTCTTGAATAAATTTGTGAACAATTTGAGTCAAATCTAAAATATTTTCTTGTAAAGAAGAATTCTCCTTAATTAAAGAATCGTAATCGACTTTTCCTTTTTCAAGATCATTTTAAATTTCAAAAAAGTTTATTTACCTTATTTTCTAATAAATAATTTTTCTTTTTTAGTATCGAATGATTTAAAACAAGTTTTTCAAGAATTTCATAGGTAAATAATTCATCATATAAACAATTTTTATCCGAATTTACCTCATAAGCACATGTTAGCAATTTCATTCCATATTCTTCATGGTCGTAGTCGTCACTTTCATTCCGTGTTGCTTGGAGTGCTTTCTTTTTTACAAATCAATTCTTTTCTTTGCCATTTTCTTATTTCTTTTGGAATCAACATTTGTTGCGGAAACATTTTCATTTCTTAACAAGAAGAACTAGATCATCAAGATCTTCATCATTCAGATTTTTCGCTTGAAGTGCCTTCATCAATTACAGAATTTTAAAGCAATTTGACGTATTTCATATTCTTTACTTTTCATTGTCTTCTCCTTTGTCTTAATGCGATTTAACTCATATGTCATCAATCTTTCATAGAACTTTTTCAATAGACATGTGTTGATATATTTGGTGTTTTCTATCAATATTCTCAACAAGCTCCAATTCTCTGAGAGAAATCTAAGCATTTTGCTCACAAGTTCACCATTAGTAAATTTCATAACAATATTGGTAAAACAAATGATTATATCAACAATCGGTTCATTTTGCTTCATAAAGAAATTTTCGAAATATTTAACTAAGAGACCTATCTTAGTTTCTTTCACTTTACTAGTATCAACATGAGTGGCTTCTAATGTATACCAAATATCATATGCGGAATCACATGTACTAATACGATTAAATTCATTTATATCTAAAGCAAAATAAAGTAGATATTTTTCTAGCATTTAAAAACAAATTTTCTTTTATCCTTTTTATTGTATTCCTCTTTAAGTTTAAAAATTATTTGATCTGATTTACCATCTTTTTTAAAAACTTTTTTAGGCACATAGGGATCAAATTCAATGACTTTCCAAACATTATAATCTATAGATTGAACATACATCATCATGATAGCTTTCCAATAATTATAATGTGTGCTATAAAAAAAAAAAAGACGATTTGTAGAATGCATTTCAATGATTTGAAGATTGTGGTTAGTCATTACTTAAGATTGTGCAATTTTTTAAAATGAGCACATTTTCTGATACCAATTGAAAGCCTAAGAATATCTAACCAAGATGGGGGTGAATTGATTTTTAAAATTTTTCAAAAAATTAATTTAAGTTCAAGCAAATAAAGACTAAATAGACCAATTCAAATAATAATTGATAAGTAAAAGAAAAGAAATAATGCAAACGATATAATTGTAGAGGTTCGATCCAAAACAATGATTTATGTCATCCGTTACCAAGATCTCCATCACTAGCAATGCATTTTCACTATATTGATTGACTTATGGTGCAAATTCAACATTTTCCAACGTTTTCAGTGACTTACAAATAAGGAATATCAATCCTTACACAATTTTGAGTTTTACGGACCTCAATATGACCCACACTATTGAGTTTTACGAGATTTCAATATGTCCCACACGATGACTTAAATTAAGTAGCACCAATCCTTATACTATTGAGATTTCACGAGACCTCAATACGACCCACCAATTTAGAGTAAATGATTTTACAATGAAAATTCTCTCTTAGTAAATGATACAAATCAATTAAATACTAAGACTCTGTTTGTTTTCGATTAAAATCATATTTTAATTTAAGTTAAAGTCAAATAATCAATATTAACCATATCTTTCATGGGTCACACAGCTTTTCAACCACACATTTCAAAAACTTCTATCACAATCTACTAAAAATCTAATTTTAATCCCTATCAAACACTCACTAAGAGAGTTTAACACTTCAATGAATAACAATAAATGATAACTCAAATGTTAGATGAAAAACGTTGATATGTATTATAATTAGAAATTTGATGCAATTAGTCAAAGTTTTTCAATGAGAAGATGAAGAAGAAATAAATATAATGTAAGTTCAATTTTTTTTTTTTCAAATTATATCTCTTTTACTGAATGATTGTAATAAATGAAATATTAAGAAAGAGATAAGAAACTTTAATGAATATAATGATTTTATAAGTTTGATTCAATCAATCAAAGTTTTCAATATAAAAAAGTAGAAGAAATACATGCAATGTAAGTTCAAAGATCTTATTCAAAATATGTCTATATTTTATGATTAATAGAAATAAGTTATGTATAAAAAGAGAAATGAAAAACTATGATGAAGATGATATTAAAGAGTTTGAATCAATCAAAATTTTAATACAAAAAAAAAAAATGAAATAAATATAAATGTAAGCTTAATGAAACATCCCAAAAGATATTCACTTTGATGCTCTTGAAGAATGTTATAATGAATGCAAGAAGTAAATGTATTTCTAGAGTTCAAAACATCAAAAAATCTGTGAGTTCGGACGACTCGTCTCGTTGACCGCATTTTGTCCAGATAATCAATATAACCATGTTTGCACAATAAAAATTAGAGGTCAGAATGGCCAAATGTTGAACCTCTGGAAACTTCCGATCGACCGCCAAACAGCTCCGATCTTTTTAGGTTTTGGCCTCGTTTGATTCCATTTGAAGGCTTTGAAGGGCATGAACTTTTGAAAAGTATTTTTAACTAACTTTTCAAGATAAAAGCTATTTTCTAATTCAAGTATTATTTTAAAAGTCATTTTTTTATTTGATTAAAACATTGAATTAGAATGACTTTTAATGCACAAAATTATTTTTAATGCATAAAAAGATTTTGAGCTTAAGCATTCATTACCAAATATCAAGTTGTTAGTACATTTACACTTTATCTTAGAAATCAAGTCTTTGATCTTGCTTCAAGATTTGGCTCTTAAGTTCTTGAACGACTTTGATCGTTTGACGACAATCGATGCATTTTTCATTGTATGCTTTGAAAAATTATAATCTCTTAAATTCAACTTGTTATTAAACAAGATAAACTTATTTGTTATAATCAAAATTTTGAGGCTATAATCAACCATATGTCAACACGCTAAGAGTTTGAAATTTGTTTTGGACTTGAAGAAGATAAGGAGTCCAAATTGAAATAGGAGATGAATAAATCGTGCAAAGAAATGGAAAAAATGAACAAGCGTTTGCTACACGCTCAACTCTCGCTAGAGCGCTCAAAGCTGGAGCATTGGCGTTCACTTTTCACGAGGGGCCGCTCGAACAA
Source organism: Fraxinus excelsior (assembly GCA_019097785.1). Classification (NCBI taxonomy): domain Eukaryota; kingdom Viridiplantae; phylum Streptophyta; class Magnoliopsida; order Lamiales; family Oleaceae; genus Fraxinus; species Fraxinus excelsior. The sequence goes on from CM032630.1 coordinate 12,772,670, forward strand.
TAGGCCAATGCTCAACAGCCGCGAGACCTCCACTCGAGTGATGGTCTTATCCAAATTTTGGACACTTCTCATTTTTGCATATTTTTGGATCTTATTTTATCGCACACACTCTATTATTGTATAGATATCTTAGGCTCTTGTTGCACTGAGGAGTAAGCCTTTAGAAAAATCAATTCAATTCTTATATTCTACACAATAATTTGTAATCCTCCATTTGTGACTGTTTGAGCCAAATTATTATAGAATGAGAATGAAAAATATAGCCGTTATTGGGGCCCACACAAGAAATAGAAAATTTGAATTTAAATGTTGATGTGATGAAAAACTGTCATATTTTTCATTTTAATGAGATAATAATGTAGATCAAACGGAGACCAATAAAATTCTCCTCTTCTACCCGTGGTCTATTATTACCACATAAATCCTATGTTCTTATTTTATTTTCATATTGTCATATTCCTTTATTTACTGACAAGCACTATTTGCTCGGTAGATAATTCTTAACACATCTAATTAAAATCATTCACCAATTGAACAAGCAAACAAAATTAATTAAAAAATGGTTGGATTAGATTTGTTTCTTGGTTCTAAGAACCAGAACTGTTTAAAATTTAACTAGAATTGAAATGAATCGAGCTGGTCCATTTTAATTTGGTTCGATTCTTTGGTCATCTCTAACTGTAACCTATTTGTTATGAGTCTTTTTTTAGTGGAACATCTTTTTTGTCATTTGAGTGGTTGTGGATCAAGACAATTATTAATTTTTTTGGCTTATTGTGCTATGCTGATGTGTTTCCCTACATTTTGGAGCTCTACATGCACAAGGGTCTATATTACCTTCTAACTATACATAGCATGATGGTGGAATGTAGAAGTTTAAAATTTTAAGTTTGTAGATTAGGGGTAGTTTGCTAAACTCGAGTTTTGCTATTCTGCATTTATAACTAGCAATTGGAGTCACAATTTAAATATACATGTCTTTGTCCCCTTTAACACTATTTTAAAGTAATGTAGTTTAACATTACCATGAACTTTAGCATACCAACCAAAATATTTGTGTAACACAACATACCATTAGGCCAAGATTTGTAAGGTTTAACCCAGTATTCTAAAAAGCGTCATTGGTCGCTAAGCTAGTGCAAAATACCCCACCTCATGCTTTTTTGCGCTTTTTTTTTTTTTTTTTCAATATATCGTTTTATAATTTTATATGTTTTGTAGGTATTATTTTAATGATTAAATAATTTTGAAATTGATTAAGAATTTAAAACAATAGTAAAAAAAAACGTTTTTTTTACGCCTAGACTTGACTTGCCTAACTCGATGCTTGACCTACATACCTCATCACACTTTACGCTTTTTAAAACATTGATTTTACCATTATCTATGGAAAACGGTAAATTTATTCTTCAATAGTTGGTATTCAATTATAGGGTTGCTGTTTATAATTTGTGTCTAGTTATTATGTCATTTTTTCCAAAACTTAGGAAAAGATAGATATTGTCTTTTTCGTGAAACAAAAATTGGAAGTCCCTTAACGAAAGAGATATAACAAGAAGCCATTTCATTTATTTGGGAATTTTCAAGCTAAACTACATTTTACAGACTCCCGATGTGGAAATGGTGAAAATAACAAAAGTACAGAAAAGATGAAACCCCCTGACCCCCCCTCACCAGAAAGAAAAAAAAAAAAAAGAGGGGGGGGGGGTGGGGAGGAGAAGGAGATATATATGAGAGGACAATTTTAGAAGCTCATGCTCATAGGGCTGTATGGACCATTTAGAGCTGCTATGGCACCTTCTATCTTTAGTCTCAAAAGTTGTCTCTCCTCTTCATCTGCCTGAAAAAGTAGTTCAATATTTTATTAAAGTTGACAGCAAAAGAAAAGAAAACATGCCAAAAATAAAAATAAAAATAAATAAATAAGACTTCAGTTCACATTAAGTATGTATTAGCCTACAATTTATGCGTTCGCGATTTTTGTCATCACGAGAAAATTACTGATTGTGCCAATTCAAAGACGAGATATCTTGTTAACTAAAGGGAGGTAAAGCTCTAAAAAGTTATTGTCTAGAACATCAACTCACAATATCATGATGATATCATAGAATTAAAAAAAAAAAAAAACGCGACCAAATCATCTAGAATCAAACGCTTGGAGCCATCCTCAACAAATGTTCATGGCACTCAAAATCTAAAGGCAGAAGATGACTGTTGGCACAAGTTGGTCGCAACCAGCTTATAATTAGATGCGAAAAATCAATTATAATATGATGTATTAAGCAATTATCATATCATTTAAGAAAGAGCTACCATATCTATTTAATTATATGTGCTCGCTAGCACGCACACAACTTCTTAATAATCAGATCAATTAAGGTTTAAAAAAATAATTTAATTAGGTAGCTATGAAACTATTGAAAAAGAGAGATTTGTTTCTTACCCTAAATTTGTATTTCCATTAAAGTCGGAATCAATTGCCTCGACAATTAAAACAAGAAAAGACTTTCAACAAAAGATTTCCAACTTATGGACCCACAATTGACCAAAAAATTGGACCATGCCCTCCATTATATGAAGTTTTGTCTTGGATTTATGTAGGCAATGCTGATTTTGGTTAGGTCCTACTCTTTGACTTTTATAGGTATTCAGATTGACACCAAAAACGAGTTCGAACCAATGAGTTTTTCATGTTCTAGATGATCCTAATTCAATATGAAAAATATATAGATTTTTCCCATAATTGTATATTTTTATTGGTAAATACGGTATATTACTTAAACAGTTCAAGTCGTTTCTTGATTTCAATTTGAGCATCGATTTTGGATTCGACTTAAATTATAATACTACATCTTTCATGGTTTACACGTACAAGTTAAGATTCAGTAGATACTACGGCATAAGTGGTTACAATAACACGGTGCAAAGTGACATGTGCTTAATGTACTACAAAGAGAACTCACTCACACGTACACCATACAGTTTGGTAGATATGGTAGATTGCACAATCTATACGGAGGATTCACCTTATAGAATATATGGTTATAATTACAAAGCGTCGACGCACGAGTACGAAATAGGCTAGGAAGAGAATATTACCTCAACAAATACTATCTTCAAAAGATTTTGAGAGAAAACAGTTATGTTGGCAGTAATGATTTTGAGCTTCAAAGATTCAAAAATCTCACAGAGCTTTACAATTGTGTAGGCTCTATTGCTGCAAGTGAGGCTAATCACAACCATATTCTCCCCCATGTGGGATACCCTCAGCTGCCCATTATTAATCAATTTCACAAAAATTAAAATTAAAATTAAAATTAATCGATTATCTATTATTAATAAATAACATGTTTATTCGGTAAGAGTGACGACATAGTATTGGACACTCTCAAAAGATAAAAAGAATCTAAAATTTTGTCAATTCAATTGTATTGTTTACCAAACACGCCCTAAGGGTTTAATAAGTGAATTTTTTGCTGAATAAGAAAAAGAAATTAAAATATTGTCCCCTGATCAAGTTTTGAAGCAGAGACAGGTAGGTACTATGAAGAACCCACCTCAAGAACTTCGATGGGAAATGATCTTGATGTTTTAGAATCATAGCCATGATCCAATCTTATTCTCTTTGGATTTGAACAAAAAGTAGTAGCCTCTTGATCAAAATCAAACATTATACCATTTCCTGATGCAGCAGATTCCAGCTCTGATATTTCTAACTGAATTCTCCTCTTCTCTTTCTCCAACTTTTCAATATACTGAATGGCATCTCTGATTAGTGATGCTTTATCCATCTAAATTCAAATCACCAATTCACCCAAAAAAGGAGATTTTTTAGCCCTTCTATTATAATATAACTTTTTTTTTTGCTGAGGGTGGGGTTTGGGGGGGGGGGGGGGGGGGTGTTAGCATTTTTATTATTGGATCACCTTTGTAATATTGGGAACCACTGATCTCAATGCATAAAGCCTTTCATTGAGCATTTTCCTCCTATTCCTTTCTGAAACAATCTTCTTTGACGTCATTGATGAATTTGTTTCGTCAGGAGAGCTCGAATCATAGAGGGCAGATAATGTTTCATTGAAAAAACTGCGTCAATATAGACAATCGAGTTAGTGTCTAGTTATCGTACATAAACGTGAACGTGAACAAGGCAACGAAAAAGAGAAAAATGATTCACAAAATAACTTCATAAATCTACTCGATCACACTATAATCTAATAAAAAACACGGACTGAAACATGAAAATGAGAATGAGAAAGAAGAAAGTACCCGTCAAGTTCTTGGGTTCGGAGAAACATATTGGTTTCCCAATAATTTGTATATTCATCATTAATGTTATCCATTTGTGTGTGTGTGTGAGCTTTAGAGAGGGCGTGAAGGTGCTTCTGAAGGGAGAGTGAGTGTTAATCTAAATGGCATTATTGCCATGTGTGGGGTTTTTATAGGAAATGTTATAAAGCCATGTGCGATTTTTAAAATTATCATAATATATATCTTGATCGGTGATCTTGACCGTCCATGTACACTAACGAGTGGTCTACAATGCCCTGTAAAGACGCTGCGTGTCTCGATTGTAATTGATGGGGACATTTTTTTCTTATTTGTTAGCCAGTTAGGTTAAAATCATATATATATATTTGGAGATTTTGCTAAAAATTGAAAAAAAAATTGTGGATTACTTAAAATATACGATTAAAAATAATTGTTGATTTTGACTCGGATTTTTTATCTACACAAAACATGGAAAAAAATGCATGTTAAACAATTCAAAGAAAATAAAGAAAAAATAGAGGCTATGGTCTCATTAATTCTGCATAATGAAAATTGAATACAAAAACGATGATTTAACCTAAATATATATAGGCTAAAATAAAGGAAACTAAAAAGACTATTCTACCCTTAATAAACAATAAAATAAAATAATACTATATTTCTTAATATCTCTCCTCAAATTCACGATGCGGCAGTTATAAGTATCGAGAGTTTGCCAACTAGAAAACGAAAACAGGAAATAGAATGCGACTTAATAAAGAAATCTGCAAACTGCAAAGAAGAAAGAACAAATGACAAAGTAATTGTGTCATGCTTGAGATGACGATGAGTAAGGTGACGATCGATCTCAATGTGCCTAGTTCATTTATGAAAAATCGAGTTGTGAGCAATGTGAATAGAACTTTGGTTGTCGCAATACATAGGAGTAGGATGAGAAAGAAAAACTCCTATATCTGCAAGTAACCAACGTAGCCAAACAATTTATTTGGTAGTAGATGTCATAGCACGATATTCTACTTCGGTTGAAAATTGAGAAACAATAGATTGTTTCTTTCTCTTCCAAAAAATAAGAGAATCACCCAAAAAAATACAGAAACCAGTAACGGACTTGCGATCTGTGGGATTACTGCCATGATCAGCATCAGAGTATGCACACAACTCTAAGGAAGATGTAGATGGAAGTAAAAGACTCTGAAAGACTGTATCTCGAAGATACCACAAAATACAAAAAATAGTTGCCCAATGAACTGTAGTAGGAGAAGCAACAAACTGACTAACAATATGAACAACATATGCAATATCTGGACAAGTAATTGTGAGATATACCAAACTCCCAACAATAGTACAATATAAAATAGGATCCGACAAAAGTAAACCATCAGAAGGAGAATACTTTACGTTAACCTCAATGGGAATATCAACAGTCTTATTATCAGTAAGTTTAGTCTGCTCAAGAATATCTGTAACATATTTCGACTGAGAAAGAAGATAACCTCTGGTGAACAGGCTACCTCAATACCCAAGAAATATCGTAGAGAACCCAAATCCTTCATTTCAAACTGTGTAGCTAACTCTGTTTTCAAAACTGAAATACCATCAATATCATCACCAGTAATAATCATGTCATCAACATATAAAGATAGAATGATACGATCTGCATCAGTGTATTTAACAAAAAGAGCAGAATCATGACTACTAGAAGTAAATCTAAGGGAAGAGATCACAATAGAAAATTTTAGCTTGTAAACATACCTAGAATCATGTGAAACATCAGGAGGGGACGGCATATAAACTTCTTCTTGAAGATCTCCATTCAAGAAGACATTTTTAACATTAAGTTAAGAGATACTCCAATGACGAATGGAAGCTACTGCAACAGAAGCAAATGTTTCCTCATAATCTATACCATACTGTTGAGAGTACCCTTTTGCAACCAACCTAGCTTTGTATCTCTCAATTGATCCATCAGAATTAGTCTTGATCTTATACACCCAACGACAACCCACAACACTTTTACCAGGAGGTAAATAAACCAAATCCCAAGTATCAGTATTATGCAAAGCAGAAAGTTCATCATCTATAGCTTGCTGCCAAAGAGGATAAAGAATTGCCTCTTTATAGGAAGAGAGCTCAGAGAGAGAATGAATAGAAGCTAAAAATGAATTAAAATATGTAGAATAATAAGAATAAACAAAATCTAGTAACTTTGTAAAATTACGAATGCGTGTGGATTGACAAAGAGGTGGATCCACAATCTCAGACGGAGCTTGTGTGACCATAGAAGAAAAGAGACCTTCAGGTGTACCGAAGAATAAATTGTCAGTATCTGCAGAATGGTCGTACCGCAGAATGATCAGTACGAGTTGGTTGTAAAGATAATGGGGTAAGAACATGAGAAGGGATATTTGAGGTACTAGGAACATGAGATGACAAACTATCAGAATCGTCAGAAAATGGATCTATACGAATAAGATCAGATCTAGTCAAATTACGAGTAGTGGATGGAATAGAAAAAAAGGTATATGCTCGAGAAAAACAACATGATAAGACACATAAAGTTTCTGAATTGTTGGATTAAAACAACGATATCCCTTTTTACCTTCACTAACCAAGAAAGACACAAATAGCAGATCGAGATGACAACTTGCTACGTTCTACATGAGGAAGAATAACGAAACAAGTACAACCAAAAACTCTAAAGAAAGAATAATCAGGGACATACCCATACAACTTTTCGAAAGGAGAAAAACCTGAAATATGAGAAGATGGAATTGTATTAATCAAACCTACAGCAGTAAGAACAGCTTCACCCTAAAACACAATAGGAACAGAAGCAGACAACAAGAGAGAATGAACAGTTTCAATAATGTGTCTATGTTTTCTTTCAGTAACACCATTTTGCTCAGGAGTATCTGTACACGAGATTTGGTGAATAGTTCCATCTAAAGCAAGTAACTCACAAAATTTATTAGAAGTGTATTCCCCACCCAAATCAGACCTAAAACATTTGATAACAGCTGAATGTTGAGTTTTGACAAGAGCACGAGATGCTGAGTATATCTCAAATAATTCAGAACGATGTTTCATTAAATAAACCTAACAATAACGAGTATGATCATAAAAAAAGAAACATAATATCGAGATCCTCCTTTTGTGGCAATATGAGAAGGTCCTCATACATCAGAATGAATTAAATCAAATGGAGAAGAAGAAACATAAATACTTCAATTAAAAGGTAAAGCTGAAAATTTTGCCAGTTTACATCCATTACAATCAGAAATATCATAGGGTTACAAGTTTCCTAAAGCCCATGTAGAAGCTAAAAATCTCAAACGAGAAGACGAAACATGAACTATGTGAGAATGCCATAAATAAAAATTAGAAGAAGAAGGACTCAAACGAAAAGAAGACAAATCAACACTAGTAGTAGCAGCAACAACTGGCATTTTTAACTCATCCAAAATATATAGTTCACCATTCCTACGGCTTGTCCCAATCAACTTCTGAGATTGCAGGTCCGGCACATAACAAGAAGAAGAGGAAAACGTGACTCAATTACCAGAATCACATAACCGACTAACAGAAGCAAGATTTAATGTGAATTTCGGTATATGATAAACATTAGGGAGAGACAAGTGATGTGTGACAACAGAACCAGCACCTGCTAAAGGCATAGGAGTGTCATCAGCAGTCATAACAGGGATAGAAGACGAAGGAGACACAGAAGCAAAAGATGAAGAATCTGAAGACATGTGATGTGAAGCACCAGAATCTAAGACTCATACAGAATGTGACATACCTGAAGAACCATGAGGCAACTGACCTACGAAAGGAGAAGAAGCAGACATAGCTTGTGGCTGTAAGGAGAGAAACTTCTGAAATTGCTCAGCCAGAGTGCTAGGACTCGTGAAGGGACTTGATGAAGCTACTGCTGCAATATTAAACTGTGGTGGTTTATAGCCCTAAGGTGGTCTATGAACATTCGATTGTGACTGGTTGTTAGGCTTCCAAGCTTGAAATTGTTGTTGCGATTGATTCTACCGTCTCAACTTAGGACACTAAGCTTTCCAATGACCTTTCTGCTTACAGAAACTGCACTCGTCGGGGGTAACCATTCCGTAAAACTTATTTTGATTATTAGAGAGTGACTTAGAAGACACTGCTGACACAAAATGATTAGATGTAGAAATGATTCCCTTTTCAGAATAAAACTTGAAACATATTTCTTCAGCCAATAACTCACTAACAACTGAGTCAACAGAAGGAAGTGGAGAACGATGCAAATTGAACCTCTAAGTCCCTCAAAATCACTGCAAAGGTAGTTAAAAACTGTACCAACCGTTACTGTTCTCTACGAGCAATATATGCATCACATGCCTTTAATTCGTTTGATTCTGTAAGAGCCAATTGATCCCAAAGATCTGTCATAGCAGAATAAAACTCTTGAATACTCATATTCTTCTGCTGAAGAGCTCATATGTCATTCTCTAATTGATATTGTTTTGCAAAATTTGACTAAATAAATAACCTTTGCAGATGATCACAAACCTCATTTGTTGTCTCATACTTCGCCAACTCTCTGCCTATGAAATGCTCAACAAAATTGTTAATCCAAGTAATGATTTTCGAATTATTTGCTTCCCAGACATCTACTAAAGTAGCATAATCTTCATTGGTATTCTTAGATTTCACAAAAGTTCCTCTAACGTATCTCCACATTTTTTTACCTTAAGAAAATTTCTCATCACTTAACTCCAATATGAATAATTCTTTCCATCTAACCTCACATTCACAGACTGAAACGAATCATCTCTTTCAGTAGCCATCATAAAAAATAAGGAAAAACAGATCGCAAAAGAAAGGAAAATGAAATATCAGATTGCAAAAATTGAAAGAAAACCCTTTCGAAATTGTCTCGAAATCACCAAAAAAAATTTTGCATCCGCGAAAGCTTTGTTTGAGATTAAACATTGTCTCATAAAATTTTGCTTTGATACCATATTAAACAATTCAAAGAAAAGAAAGAAAAAAGAGAGTCTAGGGTTTCATTAATTCTGCATAATGAAAATTGAATACAAAAAATGATTTAACCTAAATATATATAGATTAAAATAAAGGAAACTAAAAAGACTATTCTACCTTTAATAAACAATAAAATAAAATAATACTATATTTCTTAACAATGCAATCGTAGGTACAATTTGAGCCTGTTTGATAACCATTTTGATAGAAACAAAAAATTTTGAATAGTAATTTTTTGAAAAAATATATAGTTAAAAAGTAGATTTTTTTTTATATACGTGTAGAATATTTTATTTTGTGAATATAGTTGAAAATGATTATGTAGTAAATCATAAAATAAAATAAAGAGTATCAAACGGACGCTTTATGTTCATGTGACTCGAGCAATTTGCATTGTAATTGGAGCCACACATTTTTGCATTTTCAACTTTCTTTGTGCTATTAAGGTTTAGAGAGATTCGGTATAGAAGTTGTCATGATATTGTGTTAGGGTTATTTCACAAATGGCCACTGAAGTTACCTGAAAATTTCAAAACGGTCACTGAAGTTTCAAAGTTTTAAAAACGGTCACTGAATTTTCAGATTTTTTGGGCAAGTTTGAGGCAATTTTTCGGCGACTTTCGACCGCAAAAATTGTCGATTTCGGATACCGTTGGAAAACCCACAATGTCCTCTTCAATTACCACAAAAAATCTCCCCAAAACTCCAAGTGATTCAGTTGGAATAAACTCACGAAGTCAACTACCCAAACTGGACAGATTTTCGAACTTTTTATTTTATATCATTTTTTATATTGTGTCATATGTCGAAACATGACTGAACAAGTTAAAAACAACACATACACATTTTTTCATCCAACACTTTGAATTTCCACATAATGTACATCAAGTTGTGGCTCATGAAACTTACAGTTAGCATAATTCTCAGCAAAAATGAAATCTAAAAAACACTCAAAAAATATGAAATCTTGGAAACACTTGTGGAAGTGTAAGTGGGTGATTGAACCGACAATGTGAGGTGGGTGGATGATTATCAGTTAAATAAATGACGTAGGTAATTTATTGACGGTAATGTCGCGATCTTTTAAATGATGAAATTAGATAGTAAGTTTCTTTTGTTTCTTATTTTACATTTTTTATCCATAAAAATAAAAAAAAAAACATAATTGTTATCTATCACATCAAGTCATTAATTTTGAATTTTTATCTTTTATGTGGAGTCCAGTAACGATTATATTTTTCATTCTCATTCTATAATAATGAGAATCAAACGGTTGCTAGATTTAGATCTATTTATAGCGAAATTATTCAAACGTACAAAATTTAAATAAATTACCCAAATTAAAATAGAGTTAAATTACAATTAGCACAATTTGGATTTAGCCTAGAAAAATCTACATAATAACTTTATGATCACGTGTGAGCAATGTCTCGCTCGTATTATATTTTGAAATATTTTACACGTACAAAAAATTATTTAACAGTGGACGTCAATCCCTATGGGTAACTTATTCTCATTTTTTTTTACTCATTTTTAACAACATATTTTTCAATAAAATAATATTTTTTATCACATCAATAACTTTTTTTTTTCAACCACACATTCTCCATTAATCTACTATTTCAAAATACATTTTTTCAAAATAATGTGGCTCAAACACACAATTACTCCAACTACCCAAACTGTGTATCTAGGAATCCAACTAATCTTGATTAGAGTCAAATTTAAGTCCATGTTTGACAACTATTATTTTAAATGCTCTCTCTCTCTCTCTCATTTCACATCACATAATTTCACAATAAAATATTTTGGACGAAAATCCAAAACTTATACATACTCTTTAATCACACATTATTCAAAAATTCACTATTCTAAAATTTATTTTATTGAATAATGATTGACAAACATGGACTAAATATATCAGTGAATGTTAAATTAGGTTTGATTAGGACGATCTCCAAAGTACCGTGCTTAACTTATGCTAAGCACTTGAATGACATAACACATTACAATAGGTGGTGCAAGATAATGATTGGTTATAAAACTAATACATGATGCTTATTATAAACTAAATACTGATGCATAGGAGATCAATTTCATAGATTTGGCCATTCCAACTATATTTATTAATATATAAATCTTGACTAGATCTTACGTGCAATCATTCAATTTTACATGTTACTGTCAAATATTTTTCGTCATTCACACGGAAGTGACTCAAACATCGATTTCCTCTCCAACAATACAATCAATGTCAAACGATTTTGCAACAAAATTCTTGATAAAAATTGATGAATTGTTTGATTGAACATAGTTGGCTAATGAGTAGACTCTGAGTGAAAAACGAAACTTTAGCAAAAAAAAAAAAAAATGATGAGTCACGAGCAACTCTTGAGCTGGTTAGGCTTGTCAAACCAAGGGGTTGAGCTCGTGGGGTAATCGAGCTAGACTCTGATCGAGTGTTCGTTCCATTTAATACTCCTAGAAAAATATGATAGTGCAACATAATATAATGCATTATTTTGGGGTATTAACAATGCAACATTTTAAATATTTGAAGTGTAAGAAGTTATTAAAATAATACAATATAGTAAATACACACTAAAGATTATACACATTAATAGCTTGATGGAGCCCAATTTTTTCGCCTAAAATGCATTGTGGAATAGTATTTTTTTCGCCTAAAAAATAAGAAAAAATTTTGAATTTACATATAATATTATTTTATTGAAAATGTGTTATTGAAAATGAGGGAGAGAAAAATATTTCTTAAAAATTATGGAGACCAAACATGTGCTAAAACAGCAAAAGCCCGACATTTTTTATCAACTATCGTAAACCACAAATAAAATTTAAAAATGTTGATGAAATGATCAATCAAAATCTAGACATATTATCGAGATCTACGAAATTGATATACGCCACTCTTGTCGGGACAAATTAATTAAGAAATAACAACGTTAAGTAAATAAAACCCCACGTGGAAGTTTATTATTTGGGTGATAATGCAATTACATTAAAATAACCAAACGTATTTTCATATCTTATTAGTCAGCCATTATGCAACACTAAGATAAAATAATTTGATGACCAAATGACTATGATAAAAAGACGGATACTTAGAATTCATTTGGAAATAATGAGTTATGGAATAATATTTTTTTGAGAATGTGTTGTTACAAGTAAGAAGATTTTATTGATTTGTGCGTAGAATATTTTATTAAAGGTTGAATCCCAACCTTGAGGGCCCCCCTACCGTTCCGCCCCTAGAGTATCGTGGATGACGTAAATCGTGGGATGTGCTATTGGAAAAAATCTGAGTTGAAAGGCTGACTTTGTCACTAATTTTGAGCGGGACTCGGTTGACTATTTTGAAAGATGAAAGTTGATTTGCGTTCTTCTCCATGAGTACATCGAAATCATATACTTGTCAAAAATGATGCTCGGGTGAATGAGAAATTGAAGTTCAAAGTATGTTATGTGAAATGAGTTTGTTGGTGGGAAAACTAAAAAGTTAATGTTTGTCCCACATAGGAAGTTGATGAAAACTAAAATCACTTTATAAAGGATTACACTTTAGAATGGTGTAATCATGTGTAACATAGAGGCTCTCTCAACTTACGCGCGCAGGGGTGCAAATCTTGGACCAAAATAGGCTTCGGACCTTGAACTTGTGTCCGAGTGCGACTTGCGTACACGAATGTCGGACCGAAATGAGCAAAATTAGCCCCTTAGGAGTGTTTACGTTTTGCTACAGGTTTTCGTTTTTCCACTGTCCGGTACACAAAAATTCACCTGCACACAATTTTCGTTTCTCTGCATTTTTCGTTTTTGTTCGAGTCTGGTGGTGATATATTTCAAACACAAATCTTGTTCGTCGGAGTAGAGTCTGTTGTGCTCGGATTTTACTGATTTCTCCGTTGTATTCGGAGAAACAGACGCTCATATTATACTTCAAGCACGTACGGTGAGAGGACGAATCTGTTTTAAAGAAATTGTGTTTGACACAGGCCTCGTGTTAAAAGTCTTTTACAGTTTTAATAACTTATTGTTGCTCGATTTTGCATATTAATATTTTGCAATTATCTTTTAATAGTTTACTGCAATTACTTGTTATATAATTTAATCTGTTCTAATGTGCAAATACGGTGTTTAAGTCATTTTGCATATGCGGTTATTATTGCAAATACGGTAACTATTGTAAATATCGTGTGTAAAATATTCTGCATCAACTTATAAATTGAAAATTCGGTATCCAAAAATTGAAACAACTAGACAACATGTGCCTCAACATGCCAAGGTACGAGAGCTGCCATACTGGTACTCACAAAGAGTCCAATTCCAAATATTGTTAGAGGCAGGAATCGAACCCTCACACTGCGGCTACCAGCTCAACTGAGAATATCTCACTCCTGTCATTTGTACCATTGAGCTATGTCCCTCACATTCTCTTTTTATTGCGTGAATGTGTGATGATGAAATGATTCTGCATCAAATAATTTAGTTTTTTAAAAGATGACGAATAGAGCCTGAAATCAACTATTCTTAAAGCTACCTTGATTTGTAATTTTTATTTTATACAGTAATGATAATTATAAAACAATATAATGCATAAAAATGTTATATATAGAGTGAATAATTTTATATATCATAAAGTAAAATGTTCCTACTAATTTAATTTACACTTTTTTTTTTTTCAATTTTTAGATTTTGGAAACAATTGGGTTATTTATCGAAGAAAAAATTGTAAAATACGGTATTGGTGGGTGAGCTCGATTTAGGTTAACGATACTCGTTTTACTTTGATAATTAATTAAATTCTAAGAAAGACGTTTATTTTAGGTTATCCGATGACAACCTTTCATAAAAACATGATATAAGAGTCTAAGAATTGAGATTAACCTACTGTTTTATCTAATCGTTAGACGACGAGGAGGTCTAACGGCTAATACAACAAATACGATGTTAAGAAAGATAAAGATAAAGGGATAACAAACTATGCAAGATGAGATCTTAAATGACTAATAGTAAATAGAACACAAAAATCTTTAATGACTAATTCAAAATTTTGCCTCAGATCATTAGTGAAATTAACTCATATTTTAAGTCATTCTAATATCATAATAACTCAACTCTCTAAAATAATGTCAACGATCGCTCTAATTCAATTGAGTTCCTAAATCCGTCCTTGATCAAATATATAATTTATTTGGACGTTTTAGCCAAAACGAATCCTTTTTAAAGTAGGAAAAAGATACTTGTACATAATATTTTACCGGGTGATTATAGGTGTACCTAATATTTTACCTAAAAAGTTACCTAATCAACACGTGGCGGTCCCTTATTGGAGGGTGCTTGTGGGCCCATACACCCTCCCAATAGGGAGCCGCCACGTGTTGATTAGGTAACTCTTTAGGTAAAATAGGAAAAAGATACTTGTACATAATATTTTAAAGTATGTTGTACATAATATTTTACCTAAGGAGTTACCTAAAGTATGTTGTACATAATAATTTAAAGTATGTTGTACAAAGCAAATTGCCCCCCTTGATAGAGAAAGAGGTAATGGAATCCTAGCAATATTACAAGATTTTTTCAGTTTTCTATAAAAATGAGTTCTGTATTCCCTCCAAACTAGACTAAAATATTCATATAAAAAAATCAAATGAATGATGAATAAATAATAACCACATATAAAAAATATGAATTACAATATGCATGAATATGAAAAAAAATGCCACAATAGTAAAGTTATCCACAATGGTGCTATTTCATTAGATTTTCCTCTCTGGTTTGGGCAAATGGCCAACATCCAGCCACTGGACCAGCCCAATTGAAGACTCTGGAGTTTGTCCCAGTATGAAGGGCCCAGAAAGCCCACTTACTACTGCACAACAAGTCAACAAATAAAGTAAAGGTAAAATTGCGGCAACGGTCCATAACATTTCACTTTTTTTACAAATTTATTTTCAATTTGTGCCAACAAAAGTCCCAAACATTTGACAAATTGGCAATAGAGGTCCAATTGTCCAAATGGATCCATTTGACTGTTGGTTGACTAAATTGAGAGGATAAAAAGGGTAACTTTGTTACTTGACCCCACAAAACAATTAAAATAACTAAAACAAAATAAAAAGAAAAGAAAGAACTATTTAGAATAAATCTATTTGTACATAATTTTGTACTACTTTGATGACAAAATGGTCGAGTAGAGGCCCCCTATTGGGGGGCGCCCCCCAATAGGGGGCCGCCACTGGCCATTTTGTGGCCCCCCAATAGGGGGCCGCTACTTGGTCATCTTGTCAACAAAGTTGTAAAGATTTTTGTACAAGTAGCACTACTTAACTATTTATCTCCTTATTCACCTCATTTCCACCCAAACAAAAAACCAGAGCCACTACCGCCCACTACCACGGCTGAGACACCGTTCCCATTGCAATTATCCTCGTTTGGGACAACCACCACGACCACCACACCTTTCACTGCACTAACAACAGGTTCCAGCAAGTTTTCTCATTTCTGCAGCATTTCCTTTCTCTACTTAAAGTCCAAAAGGTACTCCATTTTTTTGCTAGAATTCCAAGACTTTCTTGAAACAATTGTAGCAATTCTTATTTCTAAAAAAATATGAAGATGTGAATAAATTCAAGAGAGATGACAAATTACCAACCATTTCAGAATTCAACCATTTCCTTATGGATTTGGTCACAACAATGACTTTTAATTAGCGTCAAATTTAAGTCCAAATTATCATTTGCGGGTTTAGCCCATGATAATTACACATACTCAATTTTGGTAACTAGTTACTGCAAGAAGAATGAGTTACAACCCAATGTTGCTACATTCACTAGATTGAACAATTCATTCTGTCAGAGTGGAAGATTATAGGATGCCTATCAGGCGTTTGATATGATGATTAAAATGATTGATAATCGAGTTTTTGGTATGATAGGTTGCAATTTGTTTTGTTTTGGGATGGAAGTGGAGGTGGGGATTGGTGGGGAAGGTGGAGGCAGGGGAGGGGAGTGGTAGGGGTCGATTGTGGCTATGGAAGAGCAATTGGTTTTGTTCTGGGATGGAGGTGGAGGTGAAAATTGGTTGGGAAGGCAAATGTTGTGGCGGTGGAGAGGCGAGGGCTAGGTTCTGATTCAGGTTTGGTGGATTGAAGTAGGGGTGCGGGTCTGGGAAGATGAACACATCCTTTTATTATTTTTTAATTGTTTTATGTGAAAAAAATAATGAATTTACCATTTTGCTCATTTTAGATTTGATTAAAATCAATTTTATTGGTCAACTAATGGTCAAATTGATGGTTTCTATTTGGACATCTAATGTTAATTTATCAAAGATTTGGCACTTTCGTTGACACAAATTGAAGATTGGGATAACATTTATAAAAACGTAAAAGGTCAAGGACCGCTGCTGCAATTTCTCCTAAAATAAATACAAAATAAGCAAAAAAAATAAAAAATAATAAAAAAGGAAATGCATCTGTTGAAGTCTCTCTCTTAAATCTCTGTATACTTGAGAAAATGGAATTTTCTGCAACATGGATCCACTCTTTAGCGTACGCGTTCCTCATAATTGCTTCTATTCACCTTCTTCACATTCTGATAATATCCCAAAAACTCTCACTCGACCACCAAAATGTAAGAGTCAAGAAACTGCCACAGCTCCCTCTGCGCTTCAACTCTGATGGAACTTTCAAAATCCTCCAGGTATAATGATATTCTTCACCAAATATGATTATGGATTTCGTTTATTTTCTTCTTTTATGGAAATAAAATTGTGGGTTTGTTGGAATTTTTGGTTATTGGTTGAGTATTGGGGTGAAGATGTGATTTTTCGTAGGTAGCTGACATGCATTTTGGGAATGGCATGGTGACTCGATGCAGAGACGTGTTGGATAGTGAATTTGAGTACTGTTCTGATCTCAACACCACACGGTTTCTTGAAAAGATGATTGAGCTCGAGAAGCCTGATTTCGTTGCTTTTACTGGTATTATGTTATATATTCTATGCTTGATTGGTAATAGAACATGTAGTCCTCGTATCAGTTTGAAGTTCATAGCTTAATTTTTGACCAACCAAGTCTCTTAATGCTGGAAACTCGTGTTTGTGTGGGTATTAGGAGGAGAGGCTAGGTAAATGGAGTGCATGGAAAATTGAGTAATCCTATGTGGGAAGCCTCCTTATCAAGAGAGAGAAGTATAAAATTTGTCTTCAACATGTCTTGTGATTGAATTATGGTAAGAATAATGTTATTCATTGTTAATAATGATCACCTGTCTAGATGACATTAAATGCATCACAACCCCATTGGACAATGAATTAGGGGCCCATTGCATTAAAATACATCATGAATTAGGGTCACTGCCACTAGGGGTTTCCAAAAGTCCCGAACCGGATCGAATCGAACCGAGCAGTTCTTCATAAGTTAAATACCCGAACGGGTACCCGAATCGAGAACCGGTGAGTTTAGGTCGGGCCTCGGGTCTAGATCAAGACCGAATAAGAACCGAAACTAAATAAATTTTTGATTTTTTTATTGAATTAATTAAATTATTTTATTTTTTCTAAATAAATTAACAAATTAATTAAATAAATCAGATCATTCCATAATTTTAATTTTAAAACCAATTAGCCCAAATGAATTATTGATATGGATCACCAACATTTTAATATTAATATCTACTTTTTGGTATTTGTATGCATTGAATTAATGTTATTCGACAGATAGTTATTTAAATATTTTTGAATTGTATTACGTTAATTTGTAAAAGTTACGAATGAAATGTCATTAGTTATATTTATATAGTGTTGTTGTAAATGTTAAAAAAATTAATTATGGTACGGAATGGAACCGAACCAGAACGGTTCCATAATTATATTTGGACCCGACGGTTCTATTTATTAAATACCCGAAAATTTTGGAACCGAACCGACCCACGGACAGCTCCAACTGCCACTTAAACTGGTGATGATCCATACTAATCTGAACAACATTGCTTGGATGGAGATGGATGATCATTGTGGTGGTATATCTTTTTGGACACTGATTCTCATTCAAAAATCAGGTTTCTGTAAACAGCTGGAAGTAGGAGGAGATGCAGTGTCTTAAAATAGGAGTATGATGTGTTTTTTACTCTTTCTGCTCCATGAAATAGGTTTCCTTTTATTTTCCGAGTTTCTTATGTTATATTGCTTATTTTAGTCTTATTTTTAAACTAATCTTCATTCCTCGTTAGAAATACGATATTCTCACATAATACACATAATACTGGTTGGGAAAAAGTAAGTCAAATATTATTTCGGTGTCATTAGAAGCAAATGGCCGATGAAGGTTCCCCAGGATGACTACAAAACTTTATCCTTGTCATAATGGTTTAAACTCTTGAAATGAAGTTGCTAAAAAGTGGAGTTCACTAGTAAGTTTGTTTCCTCGGAAGAGGTATCGTGTTTATGATGGGGCAAAAGGGGAGGGAGGGATAACAGGGGCAGAGTGAGTAGTTAAACTTAAGGCAATGATATTCATAACTAGTTGTGCTCAGAACAAGTCTAGGAGGCAATGGATCCCTTAACTCATTGTTCAATGGAGTTGCGATGCATTTTAATGCATTGGGCAATGAATCAGGGAACCCACTGCCTAAACGTGATGAGACAAGCCATTTAATGTGGACATATTAGTGGGCAAACCTGTTAAAAGCAACTACTTGTGGAGCACATTTATGACCACATAAGGGAGGCATTTTCAAGTTGTGATTGGTTTTAGATCTCCAACTATCTACTGTTTGACAGAAATAAACGTGTCACATAAAATGAAAGTACATTTACTAGGATTCATAAGTAGTCTTCGTTAAACTATCACATTTTCACTTTTTTTTTTTTTTCAAAAATGAAGAGTTCATGTGCAATTAGAGCCAATAAGTATGTCATAAAACTTGATAATTACAAAAATAAGCTTATCGTTTCAAAAAAATAGAAAAACAATTAATTTCTTATCAATTTGGCAGAGTTTCATTGAACATACAGATGCATGCATATTGTGATGGTATTTCAGTAGATAATAGAATATTATTTCACATGTCACATATATATGACACACTAGATCTTTTCTCCAGGGGAACTGAACCTCTGTAAGCTCTATTCTTCTTTCAGTTAGACATAACAAAATTTTTGAGTGGCATAACCTCAATAAGGCTGGACTTTGTTTCTTCCTTGCTCAGTGTAAATGATCAAAGCTCTAATGTAATTTAAAACAAGTTCATTTAAACGAATTGTATTTTGTACTTTTGTCCTCTGATTTATCAGCATTCTGCCCTTGATGTCATCAGAACACTTGATTTAATTGGTGCTTGGCATCTTCTTGTTCATATTTTCATGTGGTATAAGTGAGCTTTCTCACTCATTCTGGCATGTAGGAGATAACATATTTGGAACAAGCGCTACTGATGCTGCTGAATCTCTGTTCAGAGCTTTTAGCCCAGTTATAAAATCTGGACTTCCTTGGGCAGCAGTTTTAGGGAACCATGATCAAGAATCAACTATGAATCGTGAAGAATTGATGTCTTTCATCTCTCTCATGGATTATTCTTTGTCACAAACTTTTCCCACAGCTGAAGACCTATATGATCCAGCCAAACAAAACTGGGTGCCAAAAATTGATGGGTTCGGGAATTATAATCTGAGAGTATGGGGTGCTCCAGGATCCCATCTTGCCAATAGCACTGTCCTCAATCTCTATTTTCTTGACAGTGGGGACAGAGCTGTTGTTGATGGACTTCGAACTTATGGATGGATTAAAGATTCTCAACTTAGTTGGCTTCGTGGTATTTCTAAAGAAATTCAGGTATAATAATGCCAAGTGCAAGGATGTTTAATACATACATCCATGTATTCACACACTAATTTAGTCAATCTCCCCACCCCCTTCTTCCCATCCTCTGCACCTTTATATACATTATAAATACACATGTACTCACACAGGAAAGATGAACATTTTGTTGCTATAAATGATTATGTTATCCTAAAAAGTGATTGTTTGACTATAATAAGGAAGGTGTACTTGAAGGGAATGCAATGTTTGGTATTATAACGATTAGATGAAATGGAGACTTGTTACATAAATTCTATATATATGAAAAAATACCCATCAAGTAAAATGTAAGTCCGACAGAAGAGTCATTTTACTAACTACTGATCCCAAAGAAAGTCTTTATTCACAAGAGCAATGTGATCCATGTAGAAGATGTTACAGGAGAAGAGCCTACCAAAAATAATACACCTGATTTCGTTGGAAAAGTTTGTTGTTACTGCTGAAGTATATATTTTCTAGGCAACATTATTTCACTTTCTAGGACTTAAGAAAAATACCCCCCCGAAATGCTGCAAAACAAGTTTTCATAGGAATGCCCAAGTTTTGTGTACTGAGTATTCTCTTTTATCCATGCCCATGCATTTTAACTCGCATTAGACAGCACCTCTCTCTCTCCCTCCCGAAATTCTGCAAAACAAGTTTTCATAGGAATGCCCATGTTTTGTGTACAGAGAGTATTCTCTTTTATCCATGCCAGGGGCATTTTAACTCGAATTAGACAGCATTTTGCATGTCGGGAATTATTAACATGTTGCAGGTCACAAACTAACAGGAACAAAAGCAGGATATCATAGAATCAGCCGAGACCTCTAAATTTTCTGCTGTCTCCCCTGCATTGACATTCTTTCACATTCCCATTCCAGAAATTAAACAAGGACCTGTTAAGGATGTTGTTGGCACGTATCAGGAATATGTAGCATGTTCATTCGTAAACTCTGGAGTTCTGAAGACGCTTGTCTCTATGGGAGATGTAAAGGCTGTGTTCATAGGTCACGATCACAAGAATGACTTCTGCGGAAATCTAGATGGCATATGGTTTTGTTATGGCGGAGGGTTTGGATATCACGGTTATGGCGTTGCCGGGTGGCCAAGGAGGGCAAGAATCATTTTGGCAGAACTGGGGAAAGGGGAGAAGTCATGGAATGGAGTAGAGAAGATCAAGACATGGAAACGACTTGATGGTGGGATGCTGAACAAGATTGATGAGCAAATCCTTTGGGAGAGACAATAACAGCATTCACACGGATCATATACTGAAATTGTAACACGGTCAATGATTTGGGTTTAGTTCTTATGTTGTATTTCCGTGATACGATACCTTAAGGTTAGCAATTTTATTGAAAGTTTAAGTGTGAGAATCTAGTTCCACTTGTTTGATTGACTGGTAAATTGACCTTGTTGAATGTCTGTAAGTATCTTGTTGGAAACGAAACAGAATTCTGTAATGTAATTGATTATCATTAAAATGAGGTGATATATATTGAAATCACTGAGTATTTCCTTTTTCTTTTCTATTATTTGTATGAAAAGTTAGGATATGATACACACGTTGACCTTTATTTATCTTGTTTTCTTTTCTTCTATGACACATAACAGTTGTCATTTTCTCGTGTTTACTGTTGGAAGGAGAGAAGAAGTCGTTGGTGGTGTGGGGGCAGCGCCAGACCAGAGTAGCAATGGACCCCATTATTTCATTGTTGCATCCTTGTTCATCAGGAATAATGTTATGTCATTAGTGTCAGTGGCTCTCGATTCATTGTTCAGTGCATTAGAATACATCCCAACTCCATTGGAAATGATTCAAGGGATTCACATAACTAATGATGAATAATGTTACTCATTCATTAGACAATGAAGCCGTGGGGGTTCTAAGCACATACAGTGCTACTGAGCATTATTCATTTGTGTAATTCCTTCTTTAAGGTTTTTTGACAAATCCAACTACTAAAGTTTCTTCAACTACCTGCCTAAGTTTAAGTCCCTGTTTGTCTTTTTATTTCATTTTTTTTTCAAACTCATTTTTAACCATACATTCTCACATAAAATATTTTATACATAAATCAAAAAATAATTTCTATAATCTAACCGTACATTCTTCAAAAATTTACTATTCCAAAACTCATTTTCATAAAATAATGTAGACAAACGGGCTAATTTGAGAAAATAAATCTTTACCAACTTTTTTGGGTTCATTAATTGAATGGTTGTCGAACTTTGTCTAGTGTTGATACTTAAAAACTAAATTTAAAATGTATATCAATGGTTATTAAGGGTGTGTTTGTCTTCCATTATTGAGAGAGAAATGATGTAATGAATATAATTTTTTGGAAAATGTGTGGTTGAAATTTACAGTAACTTTATTGATTTGTGTGTAGAATATTTTATTGGATGAATGTATGGTGAAGAATCTTACTGTAGCAAACAATGTTTTAGATTAATGGTAGACAAACATGGGCTAAACTTTGTCAAGTGTTACTACTTTATAACTGAACTTAAAAATATATCACAATGGTCGTTGAGCCATACAACGTGTTATCCATCTCTCACTTAAATGTAAAAATTTGTCAGGTTCAACAAATGGCGTCAACTTGAGTGATGGATAGATAAGACGGTGCGTAATCTAGTGATCATTGAAATATATTTTTAAATTAAGTTATAAAGTAGTAACACTTGACAAAATTCAGCGACAATACTTTTTTAAGTTCATGTATTAAGTAGTAACAATTTCTTTTTCCCTCAAATCGACCTCTAGAAACCAAAGAAAATGAATGGAAAAAAGATGAAAAATCAAATCGACCTCAGTTACCTTAACATTAATTCGAAAATTTTTGTACCTTTATGTAATTTTTCTCTGCCAATTTCTTTTAGCGTTCCTATTGTCCCCCTTTCAGTCTTTTTATGTGAAGTTCGAAATATAATAAATTGATACCAGTTGATCCAAAATCAAACGTCCTTTTGGATAGTTGCCGATGAAGGGATATACTAGTCAAGGATTTAATGACTCTGCAAACCATTCAGAGCCAATTTAGCATCATATATCTTCCATTTGGACAACAAAACTTTCAATTGAAGACTAATGTCATCCATTTATTTCAAAATGGACATTAGCAAAAACTCTATTTTAATTCGATTTATAGGTCTCTGATTTTCCCTTTTTTTCTTTCATTTCTTTTTTCATAGATGTCGATTTAAGAGACTTAATAATTGAATTTAAAATATATGTCAATGAACATTGAATTATGTCAAGTGTTATTACATAATAATTCAACTTAATAATATATGTTACTGGTAATTGAACTTTGTTAATTGTAACCACTTAATAACTAAACTTAAAAATGTATCTCAATGATCATTGAATTATGCATTGCTTAAAATGTATCTGAATAGTAACTAAATTATACATTATGTTACCCATCTATCACTCAAGTCGACACTGTTTGTTGAATCTAGCCGATTTTCCCACTTGAGTAATGAATGGATAACACAATGTATAATTCAGTGATCATTAAGATATACTTTTAATTTCAGCTATAAACACTTGACGAAGTTAAACGACGATTAAGATATATTTTTAAGTTCAATTATTAAATATTAACATTTTGCAAATTCAGTAACAATTAACCCGACCTTTTTAGAGAAGGATTGCTTTTCTCAATATTAACCAAACATGCTCTTTGAGATTTTCAATTTTTGAATGTGAGTTTTGTCACATTTTTTTATGCATTTGAGATGGCGGCAACTAGTGACGAGGCATTGGAGGAACTGCTTTGCTCCTTGGATCAAATCCATAATGTAATCACCTCACCTGAGCATACATTCATACTTAATTTGATTGTAATCCATCCATAGTTTTCATTTACAACATGAATTAATCAGGAATTTAAAGACGGAATAACGGAAATCCAATCCCTGAAATCCACCTGCAATGCCGAAATAAAGAAGCGAGAAGCCCTAGAATACACTGTCCACTTTCTTCAATCAGGTTACACTTAGTATTTTAATTCTCACGTTCGGCGATTATTACAAAATTACTGTTATTTCAGAAGAAAATGAGAGTTTTTTCAGAATCTTTTTTTTAATTATTATTCAATTTAAATTTGTGGCAGAGAATGAGCGTCTGACAAAGCTATACACGGAATCGCTTCACAAATTTGCTGCTCAGGTGACCTTTTCTTTCAATTTTATGTTTTTATCTCTACTTAATATATGAAAGTGATAAAATTATGATTTTACTTTTTGAAATCGGTTGATTTATATATTGAAACGACATAGCAGATCGAACTTCGGACCAATTATGGAAGCTTGAAAGAGGATTTCAAGAGAGTGACAGATGAACTTTCCCAAAAGGAAATTGTGAGTTTTCTCGCTCTATTTTCTATTGAAAATTACGTTACCACTACCATTATCCTTTCATTATCCGTGCAATCTTTTTGAGTATGTAAAAATGGGACGGACCTCGGGAGTGTCGTCCCCTAGAGTCTTTGCACTGTAATTTATATACCTATTAGTATAACCAGCGGCGGATCCAGTAATCCAAGCGAACACGTCGGCCATCGAGCAGTTCCAGCAGGGGTTTGCAAGGTGCTGACTCTGCCACTGCCGCTGAGTATAACTAGTTACATGTATGGTGTAAACATAAATGGTAGATCATTCCTCTGGCAATCGGAATGTGAAAAAGAGCACATTTCTGGATGATCTTTTTATATGTGCATCTTGCTGGTAATATATAAACGTTTCAAGCTTTAGTAGTACTGGTAAATGCCGCATTAAGCATTCTTGCATTATACAATCTGCATTGGACTTTGACAGTTTAGATGTGTAATCAGGAATATAAGAATGCAGTTGAATGGCTTAAACAAGATTACACGACAAAGATTGCAGACTTGGAATCTCAGATCAGGTGAATTGCCATTCAGTAAACAATAATAAGATAATTGTTGGAGGACTATGAATTTTGTACTGAGATTCGACGTTGGCATAAAATCAGAGGATTCCAAATGCAAAAGGTGACAAGTGAAGGAGCTACGAATCAGCTCCACCAAGATTTAGCTGTACACAAGAACCATATAGATGTGCTGACAAGAAGATTGGAGCAAGTTTGTTCCGAAGTAGAATCCAGATGTGAGGTCCTAAGCAAGCTCGATAAGTTCAAATTGTCAATTTCTTCTGTTTTAAGCTCTGAGTGTTCTGCTAATTGTTCTATGACAGACCACTACGAGATTCAGGGTTTGAAGGATTTGTTGCTGATTGAGCAAGAAGAGAAAAATGAATTGAACAAGAAGCTTCAGGATTTGGAAAAAGAATGTGAGTGCTAAATGCTAATGCCCATTATTTTAACAAGAACTGGTGATCTTTAAATTTCATCCTAGTCACTGGAAGATTTCTTAGTTTCTAGTTTAAACCATTCTATCAAAATAAAAGTTAGAAACTTGGTTCTTTCTATAAATCTACTCCTGATTATAGAGGATACGTCTGATATCTACTCTTGGCACTGCAGTGTTTATGAGCAGAACAAAGCTGGCTGAACAGCAACGAGACTCAACTTCAAATCAACACGTGGAGACACTGAAGCAGAAGATAATGAAACTCCGGAAGGAGAACGAGGTGCTTAAAAGGAAGCTAGCAGATTGTAAAGAGAGCTAATCTTTTTCCAATTATCAGGTTAGCTTGAGAATCCAATAATGTCGTCTGTAAATTTGATTCTCTTGGCACACGTTCAAAGATCGTTGATGCAGGTGCACAGTAGTCAGATTATTTTGAAGATTCGATTCATATTCTTTAGTATGCGATAAAAATGTTTTGTATTGAACGGATGGAGATTTCTTTATTGGTGATTCATCCTATCTTTTCAATGAGATACTTGCAGAACTAAATATGTATTCGTTCTCCCTTCCCTACCACCAAGTGTTAATAATATATATTCCAATTATTTTCCTATTAGCCTACTTTATACTATAATTGATCCCAGACACCATTTCTTGCCCGCTACAAATGCTGATCAAGTTGGAATATGTGACCTGAATCAAGTGTACCTTGCGATACGCACCAAATGATCCTATTAACTGAATTTTCAGTCCGATGCTTTTAAATATTAGCATTCTTACTAGCCATAACCCCCCAAGCAAATGATCTTCATTGTTGCTCTTAATGAAAATTGTCATCTTCGGGTCAAAATCATACTCTTTTAGATCGAGAAGGGGTTAAAATTGCAAGGCTGAGAGGGAGTGTGGTACCAACAGACCGGTCTCTTTTACATTTTCCATTTCATCCACACAGCTTTAGATCCGCACTATTAGTGTTTAAGACATTTTTAGGACATTGTGGGTTACACCAGGAAGATTTTCAACTGATTTCTCAATCCCACCAGAGCCAGTAAATAAATACAGAACTCGAGAAAACTGAACAAGTTCTTTGACTATCATGGAAGCAGCAGCTTGGTCACAATCTGCTCGTCCGCCAAACAAATGGAGGATGTAGCAACCAATTGAAGTTAACGTTCTTAGAAATTAAGACTAACATAATGCAGCCACCTTACATCTACACGATTAAATGGAACTTCGAATGATCAATTCAATTGATAAAATTTCAGAAGGGGTGCCACCATTTCAGTTGCACATGCTCATAATTGTCTTCAAAGCAAGCACCATACCTGCACCATCGCACACGGTAGTCAGCTAAAAATCAAGTGCACTGTGCATGTCTTGTAATACCCCTAGACCACGAAAGATTAAGAGATTTGATATGTACTACTCATAC
The DNA here is from genome assembly GCA_019097785.1 of Fraxinus excelsior. Lineage (NCBI taxonomy): Eukaryota > Viridiplantae > Streptophyta > Magnoliopsida > Lamiales > Oleaceae > Fraxinus > Fraxinus excelsior. The sequence continues at coordinate 12,799,596 of CM032630.1, forward strand.
CAATAAGGTGCATCTTCTTTTCCGGAAGTCTATCGTTAGAAACTTCACGGTTAAGTGTGCCTGGTTTGGAGCAATTCTATGATGGGTGACTCCCTGGAAAGTTTTCTAGGGGAGTGTGCGAGTGAGGACAAAGTATGCTGAAAAAGACTCATGTTGGTACAGTGGGGACATTATGTCGTCGATCTAACGGCCGGGACAGCTCGTTAAGTGGGACCCGAGTCGTTACAAATGGTATCAGAGCGGGTTGCCAGTCGAAAATCGGGAACTAAGTGCTATGCGGAACAAAGTGCTACGCCAAAGGACGGGAGCCACATCTAGAATCTCAATGCCTGGCAATAGATCCTCAGATGGATCAAGTGCGACGAGGACATCGATAGTCTAACTGGGAGTGATTGTAATACTCCTAGACCACGAAAACTTAAGAGATTTGATATGTACTATTCATACCAACAAGGTGTACCTTCTGTTTCGAAAGTTTATCGTTAGAAACTCCGCAGTTAAGCATGCTTTGTTTAGAGCAATTCTATGATGGGTGACCCCATGTGAAGTTTTCTCGGGGAGCGTGCGAGTGAAGACAAAGTATGCTGAAAATGACCCATGTTGATACAGTGGGGAAATACGTCGTCGATCTAACGGCTGGAACAACCCGTTAAGTGAGACCCGAGTCGTTACATGTCTAGTTCTCCATATGCTTCGACATTGTACAAAAGCTAAAAGTAGATGGAATAAACTCTGTTTCAATTTCAAACATGGTCGTAGCTCAGAACTGCCTATGTTGGAATTTGGGTGTGACCCGACTTCCTTTGTTGAAATTGTTAAAGTAATTAAAGAATTCTAATTGAAGTGCACGTCATAACGAATTCAAATTTGGAATGCTATTGGAGCCCTATATCAAGTTGAAATTCTATTTTGGAACCTCATTGGCAGTTGTAATTTGTTCTGGACTTTTCTTTTTTGGTATCCTACTTCATTAACAACTCTACTAGAAGGATTTTGACATCACCTACATATTCACTATAAATACTAAACTCTTCTATACAATTTAATAAGTGTGCGAAAATAGATTACTTAAAATAATAGGATCCATTGTAATATTTTCTCTCTTCTCCATTATTTTTGAGGTAATAAAATTTTCTAATTGCTCTGTCATATTCCCGTCTTCTTTTATTCTTTTGTTTTTAATCAAATACTTTATTATTTTGCCATATAATTTCAACATCTGAATTCGATGATTGGTGTGACAACACGTGGTATCAAAGCCAAGGTTCAGCGGTTCCATAGAGCGCAATGTTTGATTTGTTCAAAGTTTTTGCTCGTAATGACATCTATAAAGTATGACATTTCGCTTTTGGATTGGAGTACTAGATTTTCGCTATGACAGATTAAGATGCGTGCAGTACTTGCACAACTGGATTTGGATGATGCGTTGTTGAGAATTGACAAGATGTCGCAACTTTGATCGCGAAGGAGAAATTACGGAAGGAAAAAAAGGAAGTTTCTCACATTCATCTTCATTTATCAAATGCTATTTTTCAGGATGTTTTGAAGGGGAATTCAACAAATGCTTTATGGTTGAAGTTGGAGCAATTGTGCATGACTAAAAGTCTGATAAGGAAGTTGAACCGTAAGCATCGTTTATACTCTCATCGCATGACAGAAGGAGGATCATTGGAAGATCACCTGGCTGTATTTAAGAAGATCGTCGCTGATTTGGAAACTTTAGAAGTAGAGTATGATGAAGAAGATTTGACTTTGATCCTATTGTGTTCGTTGCCCACTTCATTTTCTTCTTTTAGAGACGCGATCTTGTATAATCGTGACACTCACCATAGCGGAGGTGTATGATGATTTGTATTCAAAAGAGAAGATGAAGTATCTGATTTCTAAGACCAAAGATGGAGAAAGTCTGATTGTTCATGGTAGTTCTAAAAGGGGCAGAACGAAGTCTAAGTTCAGTAATTAGATTTGTAATTACTGCAAGAAGGGGCACTTGAAGAAGGATTGCTACAAATTGCAGAATAAATAAAGGGTAGCTACAGGTAGATATTCAGATACTTCATGTAAAACAGACCTCACGGAGAACGTTGTAGTAAGTGATGGAGATCTCATAGCTATTTCTAACATTGAGTCTAAATCGGAAGAGGATTGAATTCTTGATTCAATATGTGTGTTTCATATGTATCATAATAAGGACTTGTTTGCTACATATGAAATTGTTTCCAAATGTGTCGTGGTTATAAGAAACAACACATCTTGTCAGATTGTTAGAATTGGTACAGTTAGATTGAAACTTTTGGATAGAACCATTAGAACACTTGGCCAAGTTCGACATGTTCCAAATTTGAAGAAGAATCTCATTTTATTGTCTATCCTTGATTCAAAGGGTTATGAGTTCTTTGGTGGAAGTGCAGCTTTGAAAGTTTGTAAGGGTGCCCAAGTTGTATTAGAGAGACGGAAAATGTCTCAGTTATACGTCTTGTATGGTCATGCAGAATCTAGAAACGTCAATTAGTACGAGTTCAGTACCATGGTGGACATTCAATTTGGTACAATAGTACCTTTAGGGGGTCAGATTTGAAGTATACAACTCCATGGAGATTCAAAGATATGGGTAATGCTGTTTTGCCACCATCACCTGCAGTGCCATTGTATTCAGTTGCTACAGATGGACCCAGTGGAACAAGGGATGTGGATGCTGATTTTGTTGAGCATGCTTTAAGTGGAGTAGAAGGCGTACAATCTAGCAAGGGACCTTCTCTAAAAGCATTGATTCTGTTTTGGGGTGTGTTATTGCCCATTTTGATTAATTTAAAATCATTATGAATTTTTGAAATATGATATAATTCTACAAGAGTAGTGTTTGGATTCATTGGAAGGGGTAGAATATTGTGTTTTGTTGGAGAAATTATTTTTTTGGTTATTGTTGAAAAAGTCGATTCATTCCTTGATAAAATTCGTGTCAATATGAAATTTGTTGAAATTTAGGTGTGACTTGAATTCCTTTGTTGAAGTTGTTCAAGTAATTAAAGAATTATAATTAAAGTGTACGTCATAAAGAATTCAAGTCTGGAATGTTATTGGAGTTATATGTCAAGTTGAAGTTCTATTTTGGAATTTGTAATTTGTTTTGGACTTCATTTTTTGGTATCCTACTTCATCAACAACTTTACTACGATGATTTTGACATCCCTTACATGTTTCCTATAAATACTAGGCTCTTCTATACAATTTAATAAGTGTGAGAAAATAGATTACTAGAATTATAGGATCCATCGTAATATTTTTCTTTTTTTTCCATTATTCTCGAGACAATAAAATCTCCTAATTTCTCTGCCATATTCTTATCTTCTTTTATTCTTTTATTTTTGATCAAATACTTTATTACTTTGTCATATAACTTCAACATCTCAATCCGGTGATTAGTGTAACAACAAGTAGTATCAATCTTAACAGTCTCAATCAGAATCCTATCAAATACGTTTTGTACCTTCAGATGCTGGCCACATTTAGCTTCAAAGGAATAAACCACATTTATAAATCAAAAAAGGTAAACACCTTTGTGATTAAGGAGCATCATTCTTTACAACTAATATTTGGACCCAAGCAAGGAGGACAAAAACATGAAACTTGACTCGCATTAGCTCAATATGCAGAGCAAGATTTTACTAAGCTTACAAATGAGCTCAAAAGCAACACGTAAACTGCC